>JANFOE010000623.1:0-603351 GCA_025667525.1 Glebionis coronaria | reverse complement strand
AGACCATTTGAATGAAGCCGGATTTGAGCTCAAAATTGTTGGCTTCAATCTCGGGTATGACAATAGCATCGGTGTTGTCCTCTACGTGCGATTGTAAAAGCTCGATCATTGGTTGATTGTCCATGGTGACAATAGGTGGAGTAATGACTTCGGCTTGAGCTACTTTCTTATTACGAGCACGAGTACGCATACACACCTACAAAAGGAAGAGAAAAATAGACAAGAAATATTTTTGTTTTTTTATGTTTTTCTATTTTTTTTGGATTTTTGAATTTTTTTTAATTTTTATGGATTTTTGAAAATTTATAAGCAAGAAAAATAACATTAAAAAGTGAACAGATCCCAAAATCCAACGCGTCTCTCACTAAAAACCGTTAAACTTAACGAAAAGAGCCAGTAGTGGCACCATTTAATACAAGGTTTTTAGCCAAGTATAAAAAGAGTTATCGTCCGATCTTTTCGAATTGATTATCGTTAATTAGTGCGACTCAATTGTTCTTGGTGGAAAAATAAAAGGGTTTTGATTATCTATTGTAAGCTAAAAATGAAAATGTCGTTGAGTAAATAAAATTGAAAGCTTGAAAATTTAAAACTAAAAATGAAGACTTTAAAAATTGAAAAGTAAATGATTAAAACTTATAAAGATGTAAACTTTAAAGATTGAATTAAAACAAGCCAAGTTAAAATAATTCTAAGTAAAAAGGCGGGAAAAGTAAAAATTCAAAAACTGGAAATTCAAACCCTTATCCGGAATCTTATCCGGAATGCTGCTACTGAGTCTTATCCGGAATGATGAAATGGGACTTATCCAGAATCCTTCTTCTTGGTCTTATCCGGAATAAAATGAGGAAGCTTATCCGGAATAAATAACTTCTACCGCTTATCCGGACTAACTTGATATGCCTTATCCCGAATAACTAAAGAATGATGCTTATCCGGAATACTGTTCGACCCGTTATCCGGATAATTACTTAAAAGCTTATCCGGAAAAAGTGACTTTGAAGGCTTATCCGGAATGACTTATCCGGGATACAGAAATGGTTCATATCCGGAATCTTATCCGGAATCCAAAAGAAGATACTTATCCGGAATACCTGTTTGTTTGACTATTCGGAAAATTGAACTTAAAACCTTTATCCGGAATAAAATTGAGTCCTTTATCCGGAATGAGGTGCTTATACTGCTTATCCTGAAAAAGAGGGTTTAAAACTCTTATCCGGAATGAAAGATCTTGGGCTAATCGGAATAAATGTGCAGGCACTAGTGCGGAATAAAAGGGTATATGAAAAACCCGGATAACACCAAAATTCAAGAAATAAGCAAATTCAAAATAAGCATTTTACCAAAAACTTAACCAAAAGAATTTTAAGAAAAAGTAAATAAGCTAGAATTTAAAAACTTTTAAAACACTAAATAAGCTAGAAATCAAAAAGCACTATTTTATGAAAACTTAAACTTATTAGAAACAACTTATTTTTTAAGAACTATTAAGCATTAAGATTAAGAAAAATAAGCACTTTAATATAGAAACTTTTCAAGATCACCAATTTAATAAGCACAATCAAATAAGCTACACAATCAAACCATCAACAAAATTAAAATAAAACTACATGATTATCAAGATTAAGAAAAAGATTAAAAAAGGTAGAATGAGAATTAAGAAAATAAGCTTGATTGATTAAAGATTAATATCCAAAAGATTACAAGATTAATGTAAAGATTCAATAAGCTTGAAAGGAAAACTAGAGAGAAAATAAAAACACACTTAAAATTAACTATAACTACTAAAAACTAACCACCTAACACCCTCCTAATGACATATTAGGAGGGTATTTATAGGAGGTGGGGAGATTACATGCTTAAGCTATCTTCTTTCTTTCTTCTCGTCTCGACTCGACTTAATTTCTTTGTCTTTCTTGACGTCGTCTCGGGATTTGTCGATATAAGTTGAACTTGTCTTATAATTTTCTTCTATAATTAGACTTGAGTTCTTCGACTTCATTAAACTTCCGTCTTTAGACTTTTTCTTCGATAAATCTTTAGAATAGGCCTTGGACTTCCGTTCTTTTTGCATTCTCGATCTTTCGACTTCGTCTTTAGTCTTTTTCTTCGATAAAAGCCTGTGATAGCCCATGTTTTCTTCCTTTTGCATCATTTGGTCCTAAAACACAATAAAAACACAAACCACGCATAACTCCGACTTTTACGACATAAAATACACGTTTTGGTCTTGTTATTATTGGAAATAAGTGGTAAAAGGATAAGTGTTTTCACACTTATTAGTAACTTTTTTTGTTTTTGTTTATTTTTTATTTTGTTATATTTTTTCTATTTTGGTGTTATTTCTCATTCTTTTAATCTTTCACCTTTATCTTTTAGAATCGTTGCATGTGTTTTGCTAGATAAAGAGTTTATAAAATGATTTGTGACGATTCATATTTTGTTCAAATTTAAGGGTTCGGTTTCGAACTCATGTATCTTAAATCTAACGTGATAGATTCAGTTTATCGTTTAAAGTTAGATTTAAAATTCGACACATTTATTTTAGTAAAAGAAAACATGAGGTTACATGTTTTATTTAAAAGGCTTTTAGCTTTAAATCGATTGTATTATAAATTTTGGTGTCTTATATCTAATAAAGTTTATTTCTTATGTAAACGCACTCGTATTATATTTAAATTGTAAAAAACTATAGTTGATTCAGATTCAAATTTCGAAACCACTTTTTCAGATTCAGATGGAAATCAGATTCAGACTATCCTACCAAATATTCAGATTTATATGTGCGAATCAGATTCAGATTCAGAACCTCTAAATAAACAAACAACACGGTAGAGAGAGATGGATATCGTTTGTTTGATTTTTTCCTATAATTTTTTTTGTTATCAAACATACAAAAGTCTTTGTTTGGTTATTTATTTGAGTATAAAACAAATACTGTACAGCATAAGCTGTTTATTTCGTTATTTGTTTGTCGTAGTTAAAAAGTAAAAATTATATTAATGAATTAAATTATATCGTAAAGTATATTAACTTAAATTTAATTATAATTTGAGAAAAAATTGTTTTATTAACTCACTCGTCATTTTTCGGATCTTTTTTGATGTTCCGATCTTAAATAGACAGTATCATCAAGAATTCCGTCTAAAGTATGAATGCTACTAGAAAATGAAGGTAGCTCGTCAAACTGATTATTGTCCTCCTCGACCAGAACATCATCAAAACCAACTATATTTTTTCTACCAGGCATGACAATGTGCCATCTCTTGTCTTTTGGGTTGTGAATATAAAATACTTAGGTGGCTTGGTTTGCTAGAATGAACGGGTCAGATATGTAGCTGTTTGTGGAAAGATCAACACACGTGAAACCATCTCGATCAACTTTAACACCTCCTTTATCATTGACCCATTTACACTTGAATAGAGGTACAACAAAAAAATTATAATCCAACTCTCATATTTCTTCAGTGACACCATAATATGACTTTTTCGAGCTTGTCCTCCCTGATGAATCTGTCGTTGTTGCTATGAGTGTCACTCCGCTATTTTGCATTGTACTATTCTCATCTTTTTGTTTGGTATAGAACGTGTATCCGTTAATTTCGTAGCCTTGATATTGAAAAACACGACGTGGTCGGTACCCCAACTATACGAAATCTAGATCACAATTTGAAAATATACGGCTAAATTTATCTACAAACCACTGTGAAAATGTTCTCTTTTGCTCAGCTTCCAACCAAAGTTGATCTCGATGATTGTTATTTTTGTTTAAGTGTGACATGTGCTCGTGTATGTATGAGTCAACACATGTCATATTTTGCAATACGGTAAAATGGGCTTGCTCTAAATCATGGTTATTCGGTGTGACATCTTTGCGCCCAATTGTCCCTTTCCCATCAAGTCTAACAGCATGGCGGGATTGCGGAATTCTAATATTTGGGACACCTTTCATATAGTTTGTACAAAAATGAACCACTTCTTCGGAAGTATACCATTGAATCATACTACCGTCTGGTCGTGATTGGTTCCTTACGTATCCTTTTAATAAACCCATATACCTCTCGAATGGATACATGTATCGCACGAATATGGGGCCACAAGCCTTTATTTCTCCAACAATATGAGATATGAGGTGAACCATGACATCAAAAGAGGAAGGTGGGAAGTACATATCGAGTTCACAAAGAGAAAGAATAATATCATTATGCCATTCATGTTTAAAAAGCGACAAAGATTTGTGATTATATGTCTTACTCGAGGTGGCAAGACTCCACGAATAGCGATTGGAATCATTTTTGTCATAAAAATATGACAATCATGGGACTTCATACCAAGCAACTTCAAGTCTTTCGTCGAAACCAACTTTTTAATGTAAGAAGAATATCCAGATGGGGCCTTAACACCATGCAAGAATTCACAAAAAATGGTTTTCATAGCCTTTGACATGGTATAACAAGCTGTCGGCAGATACATTCGTTTACTAGCCGTCTCTTGTGGTGCCAGCTCCTCTCTAATTCCTATTTCAACCATATCTTTTCGAGCATTAACCCCATGTTTAGTTTTTCCCTAAATGTTTAATAATAACCCTAATAAGCTTTCACAAACATTTTTCTCGATGTTCATAACATCAAGACAATGTCGGTCTTGCAGATGTTTCCAATCTAGTTCCCAAAATATTGACTTCTTTTTCCAAATAGTTTTTTGAGGAGTCTTAACTTCTTTTCCAAAAACAATATTTAAATCCGCAACTTGGGAAAGTGCATCGTACCTGTCCAATGGTTCTGCCATCACTCTACACTATACAGTACCATCAAACAAACTTTTTTTTCCTGCGGTATGGGTGATTTTCTTCTAGCAGTCTTCGATGTCCCATGTATGCCATTTTCCTACAATTAGTCAACCATTGAGAGTGGGTGTCCTTCTCACAAACAGGACATGCCTTCTCCCCTTTCATGCCATAACCTGACAAGTTACCGTACGCTCTTAAATCACTTATGGTACAATAAATCATTGCAAACAATTTGAAACTCTCTTTCTTGTATGCATCATAAACTTCAACACCTAAATCCCACAATGTTTTCATGTCCTCAGTTAATGGTTGCAAATACACATCAATATCGTTCCTAGGTTGTTTTGGACCTTGAATTAATAATGACATCATAATGTATTTTTTTTTCATGCACAACCAAGGTGGGAGATTGTATATGCATAAAAGAACCAGCCAAGTGCTATGACGAGAACTCAGACTTCTAAATGGATTAATTCCATCTGAACTAAGCCTAAACCGTATGTTTCTAATTTCTGATCCAAACGTCAAAATCCGTATCGATATTTTTCCATTGAGAAGAGTCAGCCACATGTCTCATTTCCCTATCTTGTTTTCACTCTTCAGCATGTCAACGCAACAATTTGGCATCCTTAGGGTTTGAATACAACTTTTTTAATCTAGGTATGATCGGAAGATACCACAAAAATTTAGCGGGAGGCCCATTCTTTGTCACATCATTGTTAAATTCTGTCAAAATCTTGAGCCTATACCTCGATTCATTACATACAGGACATTCGTGTAGGTCATTGTAGTCTTTTCTGAACATTATACAATCGTTTGGACATGCATGTATATGTTCAAATTCCAATCCCATCGGACACATCAGTTTCTTTGATTGATACGTTGAAACGGGTAGCTCATTATCTTCAGGGAACGCTTCGTGTAACAACTCTAATAGGGTGGTGAAGCTTTTGTCACTCCAACCAGTTTTTGCTTTCATGTCTTAACAATTTCACAACTATAGAGAGTATGGTGAACTTCTTGCATCCTTTATACAATGGTTTTTTGAATCGAGAAACAGTTGTTGTAACTTTTTAATATCCTTTTCAGAACCATCGCGTTCCACATCACGTAAGATCTCATCTATATTGCCACCATGGTTATCGTTTGAACTATCATTCCCCTCGTGATCCATGTCAGAAACAAATGTGTGACTCTCAACTGGTGTTTCACCATGAAAAGTCCAACAAGTATACTCTTTGTCAAACCCGTTTTATATGAGATGACGTCTAATAATGTTAATATCAGAAACGGACACATTATTTCTACACTCTTTACAAGGGAAAGAAATTTTTGTCTCTCTTGTCTTCTCTCGATGATCCTCAGCGCATTTAAGACATTCACATGTATTCATGGGTGAAATGTTGTCCCTTATACATCCATGTACGATCCATCTGATATATATAAAAAACTTAATAGTCTAATATTAATTTTGCATAAAGTCACGATTGTTATAACTTGTGCTTAGGCGACGATATTGAATTAATCAAAGATATTAATAAAAGAGACGTCTCTTAAACATACTTGTGTATTATACTATACGTCAATACAACCGAACAAGTCTAAAATCGAGTTCGTTTAGACTCGCCTCTTGAGCTTTTTACGAAGGTTCGTTTCCAACCAAAACAAATGTTTTAAAAAAGGGGTTTTTTATTTGATTCGACCAAGTCACCTGATCACGATTCAACCGATTTAACAAAAAATTTCGGTCGAAATTGACTTTCGATCACCCCACTAAGAGCATTCATAGCTATTGCAGTCATCGTAGTTCTGTATTAAGAAGATATGTTCATGTGTTTAGTATATTATTGGGTTTGTTTAAATGATACCTTTTCTAATTTGAGTTTGCCATTTTTCATGTTATTGTCATGATATAAAAAATCAGTAAGTGATCATTTGTTTCTAATGCGTTGATCTTTTTTTGTATAATAGATGGGGAGATATAACATGTTAATCGCAGGTAATTGAGCTTAATGGGTCAAAATGGGTAAATATTCATTCTTGAACAATGACTTTGCCTATGTTGGACCTCATAAGAAATTTTGTTTGTTAACTGACTTGAAATATAGAAGTAACCTATTGTTTCTTACTGACATGACAAATCAGGTAGAAATATAAAACTAATTTATTGATAATCAAGTAGAAATATTGTTTCTTACTGAGCGGATATTCTGTCACCAGAAGTGAGATAAGGAGGGACTTGGGGTATTTCTCGCCAAGAACTATCCATGCCCAATACATGTAATTTAGTACATACTCTCTCTTTTGGAAAAACGATCTTGTGTGTGTGTGTGTGTGTGTGTGTTTGACTAATCTAACTATTAGTCAAATGGGATTCACATAGGTAATTTGACAAGCTAATTATTGTCAAATAGGATAATGATAGAAGGGTCGGTTGGATTTGCAAGTTTATTAACATATTTTGCATCCATGTTGGATGATGCATGAAAAACTATAAGCAATGCTAATGTTAGTTTTGCATCCATTCATTTTGTTACGTATTGTGATACTGTTCTATTGGTTGTTGGTACCTTTGTCTTTTTATATGGTATTGCTTCAAATTTAAAAGTAAGTTATTATATTTTGCACATCTATTCACAGTATCTATAATCTATATCTATACTATATTATATAAAGAGGCTAACTCTGATCTTAACTCCGATCTTAATCCCGAACCTAAAATTTCTAAACCTAACTCCAAACTAGAAAGTAAGATATGAAGGTTAAATTTAAACCCTTAGATCATATTTTGTTAAATTGATCTCATCCATTCATATTTTTTATAACAAACTTTTATAACAACCTTAGTAACAAACATTTTTAAAAACTTTTATCTTTAAATTGTAATATCTTTTGATATATTTATTTTTTTATAATCTAATTTCACCATATTTTCTAAAATTTCGTACTCTTCAATTCAACATCCATTTTGATATAATTTTATTAAATTTTAGTTTTTTCGTTTTTAATAGGTTTATTTAAATTAATTTAATTTTTTTACTACTTTAACTTTAATTTGAACCTTAGTAAAATTGTAATATTTGTTCGCTAAAAAATTAGTCATCGAGTACTCGCCGCTGCATTGCGCGGGTATGATGCTAGTTTATTATCAACACCTCTATATCATGTGTTCAGTTCTGTTATAGGAAACGGTTTCTGACATAGTGACATGTAGCTAGAACTAAAATGGGTCTAACTGGTCGTAAATCCTAACTATAATACCTTTCTTTGGTGTAGTTATATCTGATACTTCAGCATGATAATTTTTGCAGCTGTTTAATAGCTAGGAATCTAATGTGGCCTTCTTTTTCTAATCATTATATTTTAATGTTTAACTTGTTAATTGTTGCATGTCTAACTGGTCGTAAGTCGTAACCATGATACTTCAGCATGTTAATTGTTGTAGTTGTTTAATAGCTAGGAATCTTAAGAGGCCTTCTTTTCCAATCATTATATTTCAATGTTTAACTTGTTCTAATTACACATCACTACATCAGGGTACTACATTTAGAAGAAGTTTTAGGTAAAGTTGGTCACTGTGTTATTCAGTCTTCAATGAGAAAGTGGTTAAAAAGTGTGGCATTTCCCATTCAGAACACAACTTTTACAAAAATCATAATTTTCTTCTCTTTGTTATTTACTACCAAACCACCAACAACCAATTCACTAGCACATCACTCCTTGTGGTGGCTCTACAACACCATCTTCTACACTACATGCTAGTTAGTGTTCTTGGGCTAATATTATACTATATACTAGACCGCATTACGGTAGGCGACAAATTAGGCCAGGCTTGGGCCGATTTTTCAGTGTGTTATTGGTTGCCTGTTTCTTGGGTCGGCTAATTTAGTTCGACCATTATCTTACCTAAAACACGCGATACACACTCATACGTGATATCTTTCAAAATACATTCCTCCCATATCTGCACTTACTTCGGAATATAAAAGATTAAGATGGTAGTTTTTATGGTAATAACTTGATTCCTTATTTGATATGATCGCTCGGTCCGGGTTATTTAGCATTTAATAATAATTTGAGTGTCTAAATCGTATGTGAGTAAGTTTTGTGACTTTTGAATGTTTAATACTAATAGTTTGATTATATTTAATGTGTTCTAAGTTAAATCAGTCAATATAGTAACCAAGGGACTTTCGTAATATTTAAAATTGCAAAATGTTGCATTTTTGGATCTCATTATAGATTTTCTTATATTCGTTGACCCACAAACATTCTTCAAAAATAAACTATCTAAAAGGTTGTGTGTGTTATAAACTTGGAGTAATTTACAACCCATTTGACACATTACCACTTTTTGTTAGTTTTTTTGAAACCCAACATACGTAACAAATAAATCACTCCTTCTCAAACCCTAATGATGTTTGTTTTTTTTTTCTGTCAAAACCTTAATGATCTTATATTTGTTTATTGTATTTACAGAAATATGGTGAGGCTTTGTGGGTGTTTTGGCTGGACGTGTAGAAAAAAAACCACGGGTATATCTTCCACTTTGCTTTTATGTTTTGTTTTTTAAAAACCCTAGCTTGCACAAACTAAGTTTCATGATTTTTTTCACTACAAGAAAAAGTGCTTTTAGTGACGAAAATTCGGTGACCAAATTTTATTCGGTCACTATTCCTATAATTTTTATTTTTGTTCGATTATAGTGACGAAATTATTGGTCACCAATTTAGAACACTAAAAATAGGTGACCAAACTATTTGGTCACGAAACTACGTAAAATAATTACTTTTTAAATCATAATATTTTATAAATCAATTACTTAAAATAAACAAAACAATTGTGAAAAATAATATATATTTAAAAAAATCTGTATAAACTAGTAAATTGTAATTTTTTATTACCCAAGTTACTAATACCAAAAGCCCGATCCAGAACCCATTTTTACCCAATCTTTTTTAGACCCAAAAAACAATACGAGTAACTTGAAAAAAAAGGACGCGGATCTTTTTTATACCCGATCCAAAACGATTACCCGGTCCTTTTTGCATACACACAAAGAAAGCAGCTCTTTCACAAGTGCGATCTCACCGGTAATCTCACCGCCACCACCGACGATCTCACCGGCGATCTCTCCGGCGATCTCACCGACACCACCGTCGATCTATACCGGCACAACCGCCGATCTATACCGGCACAACCGCCGATCTACACCGGCACCATCGCCGATCTACACCGGCACCACTGCCGATCTACAAGGAGATATCACCGGAGATCTACACCGTCGACTCTAGTTCGGTACGAGAACGGTTAATTTTTGTATCAGTTTTATCATTTGTTTGGATGATGTTATGTTAAATAGTGATTATGCTTGTGATGGTGATTGCGAAAATAGTTATTTTATGGAATTGCTTAATTAGGTACTTATTGCAGTAAGTGGTTTTGAGTAACGGTCGGTCCCTGCTTGCTTATCATAATTTGGAAATAAGCGATGATAACAGAGGATAAGTAGCTAAATAAGCAATCCCAAACACCAAACTAAAGCAGCTTTTATTTTGGAAATAGGCGATGATAACATAATTTTTTATAAAAACCGGCATCTATTGCCAGCTTATGATAGTCTTTGGGGTTGCTTCTATATTGAGGTATTGACACAATAAACGGATATGCAGTTGTTTCAGTGTTTTCTGATTCTGCTTAGTTAAGACTTAAGAGGTAAGATAATCAGAGCCGGATTAGTATTTTGAATAAGCCGTATCCGAACTGTATGTTAGGCATCACATTCATTAGGTGTAGGAGCGTTATCGGGTTTGGGTGACATTCAGGTTCGGGTTAAATTATTTTGACCTTAGTGCATTATCGTTAATTATATGTTAATTATATACTGTACATGTTTATATTCTTTGCATCATTTTAATCAGTCTTTGGTTTTAATATATACATTCATATCGTTGAAGTAATCACCAAAGTTAAAGATACTGTGGGTCTCACAGTGGGTGGTTCGAATGGTCATTTTGAGCTCAACGTTTTCAAGTCAATGATTGCTAGCTCCCTTTTACATGTAAGTGGCCTCATAGAATCATGATATTGTGCTAAAACTGTAAAAGATGGTTCCCTGTGTGTTATTATATACTCATAATGGTGTTGATTTTGTTTACAGTCAATAAGACTAATTGCCGACGCGTCAGCTTCTTTCGAAAAGAATTGTGTGAGAGGCATTCAAGCTAACAGAGACAGAATTAATATGTTACTGTATGAGGTAAGCTAACAACCAGAAAACTTGAAATTCATAGCACGATCTAATTCCTAAAGTCATTTCTGATATATGTTTTTTTGATATGCAGTCACTTATGTTTTTTTGATATGCAGTCACTTATGCTCGTGACATCTTTAAATCCTGTAAGTATCTGTTCGAGTTCACAGTTCTACACATGTTATTCGTAAATAGTTTTTAATATTCACTGAATGATTCCATTTAAATCATTTGTCACAGAAAATCGGATACGACAATGCTGCAGCGGTTGCCAAGACTGCTCATAAGCAGGGATGTACTCTCAAGGTTGTGGTTCTTCCTATAGTTTTTTCTACCTCAGAAACTTCCAATATCAAGAACTATGATTTTTTTTAACAAAACATTATATATAAAAATTCTGAGTTAATCTGTATTAGCTCTTTTAATAAGGGTTATCTTTCTCTCAAAACATTGGTGTAACTAGTATTTTACATATTCAAAGTTAATATTCTACTACTACTAGTACTTCTGTTTGGAAAGCAATATATCAAGGTAAAATCTCATCAATTTTGTAAATTTTTTATATAAAAATAAGTTGAAGACTTCTAGCTTTGAGTATATAATCTAGTATAAACACATTGAGTCACCGATGATAATGTGCATCCTTTAAACATGTCTACTATAGTAATGATATTAATAATAAGTCATTGTATAGTTCAGTTTCCTGCAGTATCATTCGTACACTGTATAAACTAAGTGAAACGTTTAAATTATAAAGATACAGCAAATGCAATAGGGATCATTCATATTCTTATAATCTTTAGATGCAAAGTTGCAAATCTCATACAGATTACTCGATCAGTAAGCATATATCCGAAAAATATCAAATATATATTTTCGGGTCTTATCGGGTTGACCCGATAAGATAAGTTTTCCAACCCTAACCCGACCTGAAAAATATATCGGGTTATCGGGTTAGGGTCAAAATGACCCGATTAGACCCGACCCTATAAGCCTTATCGAGTTCAGTTCGGGTCAACCCGACCCTACGGACACCCCTAATTAGGTGTATGTCATTGTGAAGTAGAATTACTTCAAAGTTTATTGCTTAAGTTATATAGAAGTTTAAAGCATATAATCCACACCTCTAAAAAAATGTCATAGTTCTTGGAAACAAAAACATTTCTTAAGCACATATAATTTTCTTATGGTGACATGTTATAGTTGAAAAGCAAATATTTTTCTTAAATCTTTATGTCCTTTACAAGCATACAAAATATGGTTAAAACCTGATGAGTCCAAACTCCTTTTGGACCTCGAATATAGGTATTCCACTAGAAGTTGATATCCCTGCTCTTGTAAATGCCACTAGATGCTTGTTGCTCTGTAGCTACAATTTCTTGTTCATATAATCATTCTTTAATTACGACATTGGTCTAATAGTAAAAGACTTAGAATTATAACCTGATCATATATATTTTTTTATCAAATGGCCTAAAGATTCTGGAAAGTCTACAGTTGGAGGCCAAATACTATATCTCAGTGGTCAAGTACACAAGCGCACAATCGAAAATTCGAAAAAGAAGCTAAGGATAAACATATATATATATATACTGAGAGAGAGAGAGAGCTGGTAAGCCATCTCTGATCTTTAATTAGCTGCACATTTTTAATTCACTTCCCTTGCACATTTTATTATAGTGATTTCAGTATTGACATATTAAGTCTTTAATTTGATCAGTGTAGGGGGGATAACAATAGAAGTTGGGAGAGCACATTTTGAAACAGAAACTACACAATTTACTATATTGGATGCACCGGTAACGATCCTTCCATGATAGTACCTTTTTAGTAGCAAAACAGGGTTGTGCATTACTAGTTATAAACATTAGTTATCTTTGGCTTGTATGTGATATTTTCAAATTAATTCGAGTTTTTATTCTCATCTTGCAAGGTCATAAAAGTTACATACGTGATGTGATCACAGTGCTTCTCAAGCTGATGTAGGTTTGCTGGTAAGCATTTTGGTTAAATCAGTTTTTAGCCTGTATGGTGATAGCTTATAACATATGTGTCTGTAATCATGCACAAACATACACACACTCATGTTATATCTGCTTGACTAGGGGAATTTGATACTGGATTTGACGGAGGTGGACAAACTCGTCAACACGTTCAACTAGCAAAGATTTTTGAGGTCTTTAAGCTAGTGGTTGCTGTTAATAAAATGGATGATCTTACTGTTAATTGGTCAAGACACAGGTACTAAAAGATTTTAGGGGTCTTTAAGCTAGTGGTTGCTGTTAATAAAATAATGACTTAAATTCTTCTCTTCGTTGCTTTCCATAGGGACCAAAGACACTCGAGATGGTTGGGGTTTGCAAATTTCAAGTGTTCTGAAATCCAAAACTTTCATTTTTTACTTAACCGTAAATTGTATGTAGAAATTACAGCATTTTATCTATATTAGCAATGGATTATTTAAAGTTGACTGCATATATTTTGCAGGCTACTCAAATAACACATCCAGCTGGTTGTGCTAATGTTTTGACTACCCATAGCAGTGGATTGGGCTGGTTCAGCATCCTCCTAATCATGTAATGATCAAATTACATATGATACAAACATACACCCGTATTTCCCTTTTTTGAATGTTCATTTTTTTTCTCTTTCCTGTAGTATTTTGTCTCTTTGGAGCTTATCTAATAGCTGGAGCTGCTTATGGTTACTTCTATTTTGGCATTCGTGGTATAGATATAAGTTTCTTTGAACTTTCACCTGGAAATGCATAGTGTTCTAGTTGGGATTTGTTAAATATGACGTTTAGTGTTAAAGATTATTAACAGTAGCTTGAATGTAATGTATTAATATCAAGTGTCTCTTTGTCCAGGTTTCACTATATTGTGGTTTCCTGCAAGGTGTTGCGCCAAGTTTAGTCATTTTCTCTTTTGTACATTGCGGGCAGTAAAATAAAGTGCATAGCATATCAAGAAAGATTCAAAGATTATATGTTATAAGAGGTTGTCTTGAGAATAATGTTTTTACTCTTTATTCATATTCTGTAATAACATGGTAGACAAATGAATGCAATTGTTGGTATACGATATTTGATTATATTTTCAGTTTTGTTTGTTTGGATTAATTCGCGTTATGTTTTCAAGTGTTGTATATTTGTTTTCCATTTTGCTAAAAGTAAAAAGGTACCAATAAACCGAGCATTTTGTGGTTTTTGGTAACTTGCTAAGGTGACGAATTCTTGGTCACCAATAAACCAAAATAGTGAAGATTGGTGACCAAAATATTTGGTCTCGACCAGATTGGTGACCAAAATATTTGGTCTCCGACAGGTTAGTGACAAAAATATTTGGTCACCCGTGGTTTAGATCTCTGTTGACCCCATCCAATCCGTGACCATTTTTGGTCACTATTTGGAGACTAAACTTTGGTTGGTCACCAATTGTAATTAGTGACGGACCTTTGGTGACCACTGGTGACCACATATATTTGGTCACTAATCACTTTTGGTGACCAAATCAGTACTATTTGTGACCAAATATTTTCATCATTAAAAGCACTTTTTCTTGTAGTGTAATTTCTAGGTATGATGTGTACTTCCTTTTTAAATAGGTTATATTTGATAACATTGATGATAAGAGGTCTGAAAGACCATACCTACGTGTTTCTTATCAGGTATCTTTCAATTATGTTCCATCTTCTATTAATCACAATTTTATCATGTATGTAACCATTAACATATGAAACACATATAGATCTGATGTATATATGCAATTCTTAACTTGAGATGGCTGTTGTTGTTTTAATGTTATATACTACATTTTTCTCTTATTTCTTTTTTAAACTTGAGATGGTATTTTCAATTCTTAACTCATTTTTAGTATTCATGTTGTCATTCGTTTATCTATTAGCCACTTAGAATTCACAGTTTTTGTAATAACCGTTAAATGTTAATAATTCAGGTTTCCGATGAAAGTAGTGAAAGTAATGCAAACTGTGGCATTGAAGCTTAGTCAAGCTCAATCGATACAGTCCCGCCTATTCGGAAATCTGCTTACAAGGTGTGTGGTATTCTAGGCTAATGTTGATTGATTGGTTATTAGTATCTTTGCTTATTTTGTACATACGAATATACCAAGTAGTTTACCAGAAAATAGTTGTACTCCTGTGCGCTGCAATTCAAATACAATTCTATGTCCAAATGTAAAAGTACAAATCCATACACATACACATGAAAGTTTTTTGTACATACGAATTTGATAAACATATGAGAGTGTCTTATTACACTTTTTAATACATGTTTTTGACCAATCAGGACAATCCAGAAGGCATATTTGGATCAAAGTGTTCGATGATCAGTCATCAAATGATGAACCTACAATAGGTAAAAGCCAAGTTGGAAAAAAGTGAATCTCCAAGGTAAAATGGTCAAATCTTATATTCTTTGTGTGTGTATTCTAAAGGGCTCTAAATGATCTCTTTGAGCTGTCAAATACAAGGAAAGTTGTTGTGAAATATGAGCTTTTTGTGCAAATGGTGGAAATATATAATGAACAGGTTAGAGATCTTCTGAATGTTGATTCTGCATCAACCGATAAGTTGGAGACCCATAGCTGAACAAGTGAGAATGGATTGAGTCTTCCTGATTCCACTAGGCTCCCTGTGAAGTTGACCATTGATATTTTAAACTTAATGAAAGGTGGTCAAGTGAACCATGCGGTTAGTTCAACAGCGCTGAATCAGCAAAGTAGTCGGTCCAACAGGTTTGTAGACTACCGACGTTTCCTTAACTATTACTAGGTGCTAGAAAATCTCCAATCGTTTAAAATTTTATAATCCCTACTATTGGTAAAGGGTATCTTATTGTTTCACAATCAAACTAAATTTTCCTGAATGTGTTGCGCTTAGAAGTGATGGGGTTCTTTTGGTTCTGTCACAAGATAAGTATTGGGGTTAGTTATATGTATGCATTTACATCTAGGTGTATATTTTGGCTTATATAGCCGACTTATGGCTTATTTGGTTTTCGGCTTATTTGGAGCAAGTAAAGTTATCTGTATGCATCTAAATTTTCTTTTGTTGGGAGTGCATGATGCACTCGCTACTTCTCTACTTGCTGTTGCGTTTGGTGCAGAGCAGAGAGGGTAAACTAACGGTGAAAACACGTGTTTATAGAACTGACCTTACGATAAGTTTCAACTTCGATCTAATTGCCTTCAAGGTAAGTTATATGTCCTGGTAATCTTAGTTTTTTTTCCCATAGTTTCTAATTGCTTTAAAGTCTGCAGAATAGTTTATTTGCATAAATTACCTCTAACTGCAGTTTTCATTGTACACAAATCACTAATTCCTAAAATAGGGTTATGTAGAAGATATATAGGAAGAAGTGAAGCATGTTTTTTATTCATCTATTCTGATGAATTTAGGACAATCCGTTAGTAGTGTTAGGTAAAGAAGCCCCTATCTGTGGCTCTGTTTTGTCTCTTGCTGTTCTACCCACGCTATTATTGCAGGTCATGAAAAAATGGATGCATAAAGTTATCTAACATCTTAACTCTCATTAGTTTGTTCTCTTCTATTTATGAAATAGAGTAACAGTTACATTGTTTGTTGTAACCAGTTATGAAACAATGATGTGCCTTTGAGCCCAATATCAGCACACCCCAACTCAATCTTCTCAAGTTATATGGAAGGATAATGGTTACGTAGTGGTGGTTCGAACAAGACTGTTGTTGTACAAGTACATACAAGTTTTTAAGTCAATCTAAGTGAGAAAATTTTCTTATTACTGTTTGTTGGGGGTGTAGAAGGTCTCAGATGACGAGTCTCAAGTTATATGGAAGGATAATGGTTACGTAGTGGTGGTTCGAACAAGACTGTTGTTGTACAAGTACATACAACTTTTTCAGTCAATCTAAGTGAGAAAATTTTCTTATTACTGTCTGTTGGGGGTGTAGAAGGTCTCAGATGACGAGTCTCAAGTAGATGTCATAGAAATTAGAACTGAGTCGGGTGAATTAGTAGTAACTGCTTTGGATTATTGGCAAGGAAAGCTTTTTGTGGGCCAAGCGGATAGAATAATAAAGGTATGGAACGCCATTGCTGTTAAATGTTTTATAAATGTTGAATGAAAATCAACGTAAGGGTATGTTACATATGGTATGTTTTCCTGACCAGCGATATTAACTATTGTTGTACCCTAGGCATGACAGTGCAGAAACCATTCGAGAGTCGTAAACGATCCTTGGAATTTTCTGCAAGTTAAAACTGTATTAGAAACTGTACACAATCAAGTGAGGACACTATATCAGATAATATGAATTTTCACATCAGTAGATTTCCCTAATTACCTCTTTTATTTTCCTTTGAGACAGTAAAAAAACCCCTTATAAATCTTTATATCAAAACAAATTATACGACTTTTCAAGAGTACAATGAAAAAATAAGTCCGTTTCTTAGCTGAACTATTCTTCCTTTTCTACTTTGTATCTGATTGGACCTTTATTCCCTTCTTTTTTTGTTAATTTTTAGACTCACATTAGTTATATACATCTTCAATTCTCCATCAAAGCATTCTCTGTATCCTGTTTCTTGACGTTTGTGGGTCATCCAGACTGGATGTAAGCAAGGACATAACCCATTAAGTATGCCTCGGGAACTCCTTACGCGGGATAACAGTTTTTCCAAAACAACAAAAATAAATTCACATTTCTTATTCATCGTTGAATCTATTCAATTATAATTTTTAAACCGCAAATGCAAAAAAACTTCAATTGCATGAAACTATGTTTTATACCACGAATATTTTGTCGTATTTTTTAGATTCTTATTGGCCTTTTAAAGTCTACCATGATATTAGAAAGTAGAAAGCCACGCATATGCAGCAGACCTGTTGAGTAAACAAGCATAATTGTGAGAAAAGTGTCATATAATCTTGAAGGTAAACGAGTCTCACTGCTAATATTATTATATTAATGATCTAATTTTATGACCACCTAAATCTTCAGCTTTCGTGTCACATGTTCCTTTGTACAGAAGGTGATGGCCCCCTTCGACTTTGAATACCAAATGGGGCATTTTTAAGTGCTAAAGTTGTTCTTTTAAAGCTGGACATGTATGTATCGCCCGTAACGTAGGTCGAATGGACCAGTCGCGACCGATGTCGAATTCGACTCCCCCAATTCGACTCCTCATGCGACGTATTTCAAATTTCAATCTCTTCTTTTATTTCATTTTTTTCCTTTTTAGATTAAATTTAATTAGTTTTAGTTATGTTAGAATTATATAAAATTTATAAAAAAATTTCGAAACTTTAATATATTGAGCGTTGTTTATTTCCTCACGACATATATTAATTTGACTAATTTTTGAGTTAGTTTTAACTAATGTATTTTACTCTCTTTACTTCTAATTAAATCTTTCTTTATCATTTTTTTAACGATATTTAAAAATAAATATTATTGTAATGTTTTTATTTTATTTAAATAATTATTTGAAAAAAATATTTATATTAAAAAAATTAAACTAGACCACAGTAGGTCGCCTTTTATGGTAAATAAGTAGGGATGAGCATTTCGACCTGAATCCCGAATTAAACACGAACCGTTCCCGGGACGGTACCGATTCCCGATACTCGAATCCCGTTCGGTACGGTACCGGGACTACGAAATTAGGTGAAAAAAATTCGGGACCACTAATTAGGGACGGGACCGGTACCAAATCGGGAAATTCCTAAAAAAGAACGTGAAAATCTTGATTTCCTGGTACCCGTACCGATTCTCGTATCGGTACTAATACCTGAATCCCGTTCGATACGGTACCGATACCATAAAATTATGCTCGAGAAATAATTAGTACCACTAATTCGGGACGGGTTCGAGACGAAACCGGTATCGTGCTCATCCTATTTTCATAATAAATCGCAGGAAAAAAAGTTAAGGTCGCATTAGACCTTTGTTTTAGATAGCCAACCATCTTTATTTACGTATACTATAACTCAGTAGCAAAGAAAAAAAAAAGTTATCTATAGCGAGTGTGGGACCGTGCCTACTTTTAGAACTGAAAACATTTTAAGGAATTGGTCATATTAATAGTATTAAAATTGAAAAAAATGCTACATACAAAAGTAAAGTATGTGAGTTAAGCATGTGATCCGAACATTTTTGGATTAGTTATTTGGTTACATATATGAAAAAATATTGTCTTCCCCGAAATGCCTTTTTTAAAATAAAGTCATTTAAAAAAAAGAAAATTATGACTAAGCAAAATGATTGGTCGAAAATAGTTCTCGCAGTTCTCGCTATTTTTTTCTTCTGAAAATAACCTTACCATATGTGTAAGATGGGGTTTTATTTTCGAATAAATAATTTTTGTCACTTGAAAAGTCTTTTTTTTTTATTTGTAACAAAATAAGTTTATGTAAAAAAAAATTGTTAGACTAACGTGACATGAATCGTGATAGTATATTACTATATTTTTCGGATTCTTGTCGAAATCAAACTCCCTCAGATTTATACTTTTAATTTTCTAAAAGGACGTTTATTCTTTGCTTTTATATATATGAAAGTAATTTTAACTTTTCTACGAAAGACAATATATTTATAAACTTGTAGTTTAAGATTTATTTTATAGTCAGTAATATGCGTTTATTAAATAAAAATAGATGTGACAATAAACCAAGTAACATGATTAGGTTTCAATCTCTTTAAAGTATTGTATCGTTAGTTTACAAGGGGCATTTTTTTTAACTCCCCCAAGACATTCGAAATTTCAAGACAAGCTTTGGGCGTCCTTCTTATTTTGTGGGTCGATGTGAAGGGCAAGTGGAAGCACACATATAAATCAATCAAGGTCTATTATATAATGCATATTACATATTAATTTTGACTTTTATCCTAGGTATAGTGAGTATAGTGAGGGATTGCTCTTTCAGTGTCATTGACCGATGTTCTCTTAAACAAGTTTGATTCCATAAGCAGCTTCACACCAAATTTAAAATATAGTTGAATTGAATCAACCAACTGAACAAGGTGAGAATTATACACACCATAGAAAAATGAAGAGTGCCTTAATAAAACTTTTCTAATAAGACTTGAAACTCGAAAGATAAGGAATATATTTTTGAACGTTTTTCAATAGTCAACTAATCAAATAAATTTTTTGAAAATAAACTTTGTAAATACACAACCTGTTTCATGTTAACAAATTGATTTTATCACCTCTGGATACAAGCTGAATGTATTTGTACAACCAAATATTCACATAGGACAACACACGCCTTTTGGATGGCCAAACACCAAAAATAACAAAAAAAACATTTTTCTCTCCTTTGAACAAGAACGAGACCCACTACCAACACCTATAACAGATTACAAACTACTTTTGAAAACGAATTAAAAAGCAAACACATTACTTGGGTGTAGCAAGTACTAATAATATTATATGATAAACTTAAAAAAATAATATCGGTACAACGAAGATTAACATGGGACACAAAATGTCCGTTAGGTGGGCCAAGTCCTAAGAATATAAAATTTATTTTCGTTTAAGTTTTCTTTTAACTAAAACGAGTCACGCTACAAACATATACAACTAATACCCATGCATACTTTAAAAAAGGATTTGCGAAACGATCCCGCCCGTTGGGCGGGTTACGACGCTAGTGTATATATATATATATATATATATATATATATATATATATATATATATATATATATATATATATATATATATATATATATATATATATATATATATATATATATATATATATATATATATATATATATATATATATATATATATATATATATATATATATATATATATATATATATATATATATATATATATATA
Organism: Glebionis coronaria; assembly: GCA_025667525.1. Lineage (NCBI taxonomy): Eukaryota > Viridiplantae > Streptophyta > Magnoliopsida > Asterales > Asteraceae > Glebionis > Glebionis coronaria. The sequence continues at coordinate 582,457 of JANFOE010000623.1, read as the reverse complement.
TATATATGTATATATGACTTGTCTGTGTGACAAGCTTGAGATGATTAAAATTCTTGTGTTCAAATGATGATTTGCAAAACCTATAGACTTGGTCAACCATTGTGTAGATGATTTTAAGCATGTATTTTAGGTAATTAAGATGGATAGTAGCGGAGCATGTGAGGAGGAAGTTGGTGATTACTTGTATAAAGTTTATATTATTTTCCAAACTTTGAAGTGAATCAAAGAATTTTAAGTCATTGATAAATGTATTGTGATTGGTAACAGTTTTTGGGACTAAACTGTAGGTTTGCTATTATAGGATCTGGTGGTCTTGGTGGGTGGTGGAAGAATATGGCAGCCATTGACGGAGTTTAGAGAGAGAAGGTTGTGTGTGAAAGAAAGAAAAAATGTATTAAAAACAAATGAAAACATAAGCAACAACCCCTCATTGGAAGCCTTGAAGGGGTATATATAGTCACATACCTACTTAACTATACATTGTTTCCTAGTCTAGTCTAAGCATGTGTGACTATGATAACTAATGGGAATTCTTAAATGTCGTCACATAAAGTGAATTTCCAACAATATTCCCCCATGGGACGACGTGTATAATTCTTTACAGTATTTTTCCTAACAAGTACATAATGATTAAGAACAAAAGCTTCCATGAAGCGTCCAATGCTGATGAAGTCTTCTGAGGCCTTTGACTTCAAGTCTTCACTTCAGAGTGACTCATCTTCGTAGTAACTTGTAGTATAAGTACTGTAACGACACGAGCTAAGTAATCCATATACTTCTGGTTAAGGAGAAGCTTCTGAATTAACTTCCCCCTAATCCATGCCACAAAAACTTGATTAGAAGCTTTTAATAGCTTCCCCCTAATCTGACAATCCTCATAAGCAACTTCAAAGCTTTCAATAAAGCTTAGAATGATTAAGCGCACAACGGAATTTAACAAGCAAACCCCATCATATGAAATGATAATATTGCTAAGAGTGATTGAAAGTTTGGGGCACACCAAGTAGATCAACAACTTCTCTTCTCACGCTTGAATAATTCTTCTGAATTTTTCTTCCCCCTGAGAGTTCAAGTAATGCATACTAGAAAGAATCAAGACATTACTTCCCCCACGTAGTTGAAGAAAGTAAACCAATCCCAAGTATGAAGATCAAATACTGAAGTAGACACTTTATCCCATTCATGAAGTTGACATCTTAACACCAGAGTCAATTAAGTCCCGAAAATGCACATATCTTCTTCCGGAGATGCACTAGAGTCAATTAAGTCCCGGAAATGCATATATCTCCATATAGGATAATGATGATGAATAATTGCAACATCAAAACAATTAAACATCAAATAATTAGTGTACCGTTTAGAGATTGATAACGCCATGAGTTAAAACACTGATTTTCTCTGCGGTTATGACAAATGTCTTCCCGGAATGTCTTTAAATCAAAAGAAGGTATGAAGTTCATCACCTGTACTCGTTGTGCGTTTAATATGTCTTCTTCTTCCCCCTTGATGGTTTCGAAACTCGGAACCATCAATAAATCGTACGCACATGTACCTGAAATCTCGTGATAATAATAAATAAGCTGAATTATATATTTGGCGAGAATCAGTTGTTGATTGAAATTCTCTACTCATTAATTCTCCATGGGAATCTTTACCAACCCCCTTGTCGGCAATTTGAAGTGACCACTGATAGAATGAGCCAGATATATCAAACGCGAAACTGAATAAGAATCCCTCGATCTTGTGACTTAAGCTTGCACTATTGTTAAATGAGGAACGGTGGAGAAATCTCTAAGTACCCAATACATTACTGAAGAAGTATAAAAGCACAACACCTCTTGAAATTATCCACGTCGACCACGGAGTACAATAAAGTAGCTCATTAAAGTGATAGTTATCCGGGTCATCAACCAACCACCCCCAACCCGAAAAGTAGATAAACAAGTCTTCATTCTAAGATTAAGCACGAGCAAGTTATCTTCAAAGATAAAATAAGTTCACGCCTTCGAAAAAATCCATTTTCAACTTCAAATAATTAATACGTCATCAAACATTCGTAGTCACTAAAAATATCTCCAACTGCCATTTTTCTTAGTCTCGTCAAAATAATTCTTGTCACTTTGTCATGTCTTTTTGTCCTCAAATCTTCTCACTTTTGTATCGTCGCTTTTTGTCTCGTCACTTTCGAAATACCGGCTCAATCCAACATAATTAATTTAGCAACATTCGAATATCTACCATCAACATTGGACCATACTTATATATACGTTTGACATATGCATAAACATAGCCAAAATCATAATCTGATAATGGGCCATGATTTCTAATACACAAGTCTACATCACATCAGTCGGCCCAAAATATATTGAGGCAATCAAGGTTGTGCAATACCGGTCAACAAACACATGGGATATATAAAATACTCCCAACCCTAATCATTCTCTCAAAGTACACTCCACCTCTATTTTTTGTTTTCTAATCTCTCCCAAATCATCATATAAGCCCAGCCACCAAACTCAAACCTCATTTCTCAAAAGCCTTCATCAAACGCAGCCACCAATCTTTTTTATATCAAATTAATCAAACGCATCTCGTAAAATCATTAATCCTATATCTCCATCTCACAACTAATCCCCTAGGATGTGACCTCCAAACGAATCTCCTTCCAAATATCTCCATCTCAACGTTTGTGTAACCTTGAGTTGAAATCCGAAAACACACGTTTGTGTATAAAACGCACGACCACAAGATCAGATGAAGGATCTCGGGTAGGTAATAACTTGATGCATGTTTGATTTCGTTTGATAAATCGAAACAAAGAAAAGATAATAACAAACTTGTTATAAATCTTTCTTTATTTTCGTAGATGAAGGACAGTTTTATGATGCATGTTCGGTTTTACACTCGATAAAATGAGAGATTGTAACAATAAATGTTACGAATCTTCTATAATTTTTGTATATAAAAAGATGAGTTATCCCCAACAAAGATCTATGATGAGTGGTTTCATTCGTATACCAGATCTTAATAGATCTTGGCATGCAAGTGCAAACACGAAAAATTGAATCTGAGATCTATTTGTTAACTGAGTCTTGAGTATTAGTTGGTGTCAGATATATTTGATGGTGACAATGTGTTGACCAGGCGAAGGGAGAGATTGAGTCGGTTTTGAGATTGAGTCGGTTTTGAGATAGAGTCGATTTTGATTCGGTGTCGAATTCATTATGGGTTAGATATTATGTTGGTTTTGTTAAACTGTTTCCATCGGAATGATCCATTGGAATCATCCATCGGAATGACCCATTGAAATCATCCATCAGAATCCTCTATCGGAATATGAATAAATCTATCGGAGAGTATTCATAGGAATATATCCGTCCGAATATATCCGTCCGAATATATCCGTCCGAATCATATTCGGAATGTATCCAACTGAAATCTTATCCATAAGAGGTACTTTTTCCTTGAATCCCAAATTTGGGTTTTCTAGATCTGTTTTTATCTTTTCATCTTCAAAAAAATATTAGATAACCCAGAAATGATGATAAAACAGATGATATAAAAGATGAAACCATCTGAGAAAATGATAATATCAGATATGAGTATAATGATAGACATGATAAGTGTGTAACCGACTGTTTTGATGGACCAAGTTTCAATGATAACTGATATGAGACAAGCGTAAAATGACTACCGTGACAAAAAAAGAGACAGTTTTTAAACAGATTTGACCATTTGTGACACAAAATCAATAGATCGAGACAAAAAAGTTAGACCACCAAATCAGTAAACAATAAACACGCCGATCCAAAGATTGAACCGTGGCTCTGATGCCAATTGTAGGTTTGCTATTATAGGATCCGGTGGTCTTAGTGGGTGATGGAAGAATATGGAAGCCATTGATGGAGTTTAGAGAGAGAAGGTTGTGTGTGAAAGAAAGAAAAAATGTATTAAAAACAAATGAAAACACAAGCAACAACCCCTCCTTGGAAGCCTTGGAGGGGTATATATAGTCACACACCTACTTAACTATACATTGTTTCTTAGTCTAGTCTAAGCGTGTGTGACTATGATAACTAATGAGAATTCATAAATGTTGTCACATAAAGTGAATTTCCAACATAAACGCTACTTTGATTTATATATGTTGGGATGGAAAACTTTTTAGACAAGATTGTATAATATTTTTAACGTCTCTTTTGAGGTCGTTTTCTATGATTGTGTGTGATGTGCTATGAGTAGCGCCCCAAAGTGGTATTCCGCTGCGTGGTAATTTCGGGGTGTTATAGTGAGCAATGGATAGCCTAGAATATCATAACACAAAAGGACCATGGAGACCTTTTTTAAGTAATGTTTGCAAGTAGTGGGGCTAAGAATGGTTGCAACACTATACTTAAAAATATATTATTTTTAGAACACAATGCTAATTACCATTTTAGTTTTTTTTTAATGTTTTGATGTCGCATTAGCAACTGTAGGCTTATGGTTCCAGCCTCCAGGCCCCTTAGGTCATCAAAAGGATAAATGTTTTAACTTGATAGGTTTAAAATAATTTTTGATAACTGTATTGGTTTTTAAAAGTAGTGTTAAAGTGAAAGTTACTTGGAATCTGCTATCTGTACATGGTCTGCTCCAAAATTTTGGTATGTAGTATATATGTTTTCAACATACAAGTAAGTATATGTGGGTATTGCTCTTATTGTAATATGTGTACCTATCTATTCGTTTGGTCAACCGGATGGTGGGTCATGTGTCCTCTTAGTAACAAAGTGGCTAACCATAATACATATAAAATGTTGTCAAAACTCTTATTAGAATATTTCGACTGTTTGTGTTGCTGGTCTGTCGAATCTAAGTTCTCTTCTGGTCAACTGTCCACCCAGTCAAGAGCAACCCAACGATACCAATCCAAATTAAGCAAACTAAAATAAGTGCACGTTTTTCCAACTCTACGTCGTAGTTTATTAGTTTTAAATTTTCTTTCTAGATAATTATATAGTTTGAAGTATATATTTAAATCCTTTCTAATTAGATGCTTGGTCTCATCCTGGCGACCGGAGTAGTGGGATGGTTCTTAGGGCCACCACATATTAGCAAAAAAAACACCCTCTTGTTTATTAAAACTCAGTAAGAATATCACTGGGATTTAATCCTTTTTCACTCATTATAATCAAATAAGATATTTTTATAAGCAAGCCTAAACAATCCTATAGTTATAAATGATGTTTTTCTGTTGGTGATAATCTGTGGAATTTGTTGGCTTTTAAATTGAATTCCTAATTGATAGCCTTTTAATGTCTTTGCATTTATTGTGTTACAAATATGTTATTCTATGTTATTAAGTCTCTAATGGTGTAAATATGCTTATGCGAAGCTAATGAGACATCTCACTGAAGCAATTTACTTTATGGTGTAAGTATGATAAAGTGAAGCTAATGAGATATCTAACTCGGTTTTTTATGGGGATTTTAGGTGATGAGCTTCTCTCAGACTCGTTTCCTTACGCTGAGATGGTATCCAATAGGAAGTTAATGTAAAAGTTCATCTTAAATCAGATTTTACTTGGAAGCTGTCTGCTCAAAATAGATCAAGTGCCAATATACTAACTATCTTCGATGTTAAATTTATGTTTGAAGTGGGTGGTACGAGGAGCACTTGATGTTAACATCGGTTTTTTATGGGAATTTTAGGTTATGAGCTTCTCTTAGACTCATTTCCTTACGTTGAGATGGTATCCAATGGGAAGTTAATGTAAAAGTTCATCTTAAATCATATTTTACTTGGATATGTTTTGAAACTTATTACAAAAAATTATAGGAGTAGCAACATTCTTAGGACTCAACAAACTAGAACTAGAAACAGTGGAAGTAGAAGCAGAAGCAACTCTCTCATCACTCATCCTAGCACTAGTAGCAGCATGGTCATTTGTCTTGGGACTTGAAGGTCATGACTCTTCACTTGAACCACATGATGCATAGTCATTGGCCTTGTCACTGAAAGTACAAGAGACAGTCATTAGTATTAGTAGAGATTTTTGGAGACTCATGCATCTATGATCCATCCAAGTCAATATGCCTAGATATGGGCATAAAAGTTCCTGTAAGAGGTGGAGGAACAACATGCATTGCTGCAGCTGGTTTAAACCTATTGTAACTAGGTTTTCCCTCCTCTTCCTTGTCCGGATCAAAGATACTTGAAAAATATAAATCAAATACATCTTCTGAATCAATATATTTATCAAAGCCTAATCCTCTCTTAGTCCTACCAGACATACTATTATCTATTAACTTTGAAATATTCTTGGGTGCTTTTTGCCATTTTTCAAATCGTAAAAGAGTAGCATCCAATATTTCTTGCATTTCTTGCTTAGCCTTAATACTGTCATTGTTAAGTTTTCAGTATATGTAAGCATGTTAGTGGTGTTCTCTAAATCAATGCTTATAATTCTAATCTTATCCTCATATTCACGTTGAGTATCTTGAAGCCACTTCTTTTGTTGTTCTAAAGTTTTTAGTTAACTCTTATACGCTTGAACTTCTAAAAAATATTTGTCATTTTGTTCATTTAGTTCATTGTATTGAGTCAAGAGTTCTGAATATTTATCATGACAACCAAGAGGGCAATTTTGTACCTAAAGCGAGATTCCCATAAGAGCAAATTCTTCTGCTTCCTCGGCATCAGATAGGTGCCCAGCAATCATAGCAAATACATCAGTATAATCTTCAGCTGATTCCAAGGTAGCAGTCTGATGATCACTCCAGTTAACCATGGAGTCAACGGACACCAAAGCTTTCTTTTCATCTTTGAGCTCTTGAACCTTGAAGGCTGAATACCTGTTCTTTGTCACATCACTGTTAAATTCTGTCAAATTTTTGCACATATACCTCGATTCATTACATACAAGACATTCGTGTAGGTCATTGTAGTCTTTTCTGAACAATATACAATCATTTGAGCATGCATGTATACGTTCGACTTCCAATCCCATCGGACACATCAGTTTCTTTGATTGATACGTTGAAATGGGTAGCTCATTATCTTCAGGAACGCTTCGTGTAACAACTCTAATAGGGTGGTGAAGCTTTTGTCACTCCAACCAGTTTTGCTTTCATGTCTAACAGTTTCACAACTATAGAGAGTAAGGTGAACTTCTTGCATCCTTTATACAATGGTTTTTCTACATCGAGAAACAGTTGTTGTAACTTTTTAATATCCTTTTCAGAACCATCACGTTCCACATCACGTAAGATCTCATTTATATTGCCACGATGGTTATCGCCAGAACTATCATTCTCCTCGTGATCCATGTCAGAAACAAATGTGTGACTCTCAACTGGTGTTTCACCGTGAAAATTTTAACAAGTATACTCTTTGTCAAACCCGTGTTGTATGAGATGGCGTCTAATTATGTTAATATCAGAAACGGACACATTATTTCTACACTCTTTACAAGGACAAGAAATTTTTGTCTCTCTTGTCTTTTCTCGATGATCCTCAGCGCATTTAAGAAATTCACATGTATTCAGGGGTGAAATGTTGTCCCTTATACATCCATGTACGATCCATCTGAAAAATATAAAAAACTAGTAGTCTAATATTAATTTTGCATAAAGTCACGATTGTTATAACTTGTGCTTAGGCGACGATATTGAATAAATCAAGGATATTAATAAAAGAGATGTCTCTTAAACTTACTTGTTTATTATACTATATGTCAATCAAACCGAACAAGTCTAAAATCGAGTTCGTTTAGACTCGGCTCTTGAGCTTTTTACAACAAATGTTTTAAAAAGGGGTTTTTTATTTGATTCAACCAAGTCACCTGATCACGATTCAACCGATTTAACAAAAATTTTTGATCGAAATCGACTTTCGGTCACCCGTCTAATTCACACGGTTCACCGGTTCAACCGGGAGTCAACAATGGTTCAAAAGATTTACCAAAAGAGAAATTCTAGAACCACATAATTTTTACAAACAAACTCTCACACAATGATGTGGCAAATGAGTTGGACTAATAATATTCTATGATGTTTTCTCTTTCTTACTTCTACAATCTATAAACTAGTTTTAATCCCGTGCACGCACGGGACTTGAATATAAAGGATAAATTAAATAGTAATTTCATTATTGCGATTTTATGTATATTATAATTATATATTTTAAAAACGTCTAATGTTTATATGTTTGATTAGTTTGTTGTTTTGTGTGCACCGTGTAAATTAATATAAACTCGCTTTAATTTTTATTTTTTGAATTTCACTCTTTTTACTTTCAGTATATTTATTCTAAATAGTTCTATCTTAATTATTAATTAACAAACCATTTACATCAACCTTACTCGTACATGATTTATAAATTCATAATCTTGTAATTTTTAATAATATTCTATAAAACAATATTAAATTTTTAGTACTTAAATAATTACGATACTCATGGACCCATGAGTTTTAAATCATTTTTCATTATGTGATAATATCAACTGATATTTTGTACAAAAATTTGTTGCACAAATGATTTGACTTTATTAACTGAAATCTTAACTATCATTTTATAGACATTGTGTGTTTAGTAACTCATAACGACCTGAAAAACTATATGATTTGTAATATGTAGAATCCTATTTATTTATTTTCATCTCACACCGATGTCTCAGGTCCGCGTTAATTTTGATATTTATATTAATGTTAATAGTAATTTATGTAAATTGCATTGTTTGACTTCGTTAAGTGTCAAAATAGAAATAGACAATAATTTGTGTTTTTATTTGAATATGTATAATCAAGTGATTTGTTGATTTTTGAATATAATATATACGTTGTATTCTTAAAATATAAATTCTAGAGGGTATAAAGTTTAAGGGATATTTGGTTTTTTTTACAGAATTACTAAAAAGTATGAAAAATTATAAGTTTACACTTTATTCTATCTAATTTATTAAAAATTTAACTATTAAAGTTTTATTAATCTCATCCCCCTTTTATAAAGTTTTTATTTTCACAAATTTAGCACATATATCTTTGTATGTTTTTATCTAAATCCTCCATCAAACTTTTTAATTTTGACTAAATTGTATTCAATTTTGACTTTTTTTCACCAATCACATCAATGGATTTTGCTTATGTGTAAAAATCAAACCACTTGATTGGTTCAATTATTTTTTTTATAACCTCTATTTTTCATTAAAATTCTTAAATAATCTAATTCTTTTATTATATAAAAGAAGATTACTTTATGTATGTGGATTTCTTTTTAAAAAGATCCAATATCCTATGATTCCTATCCATTTATCAAAACCCCTGTATCAAAACCCTGCCCAAAATCCCAAATCCTAAAAAAGAAGCGCCATTTTATGAAAATTTTGAATTCCTCCCACTCAATTAAAAAAGAGTAGAGTAGTTCTCTTTAATTTTCTCTAAGTCACAACAACCTTCATTCTCTAAATCCGTCTTTGAATTTTAATTTGCTCACTTGCTGGAAAGGTACTTCTATTTGTTCTTTACATCAAAGTTTCGATTTAAAATGATCATGTGTGTGTGTGTGTGTTTGACTAATCTAACTATTAGTCGAATGGGATTCACATAGGGAATTTGACAAGCTAATTATTAGTCAAATAGGATAATGATAGAAGGGTCGGTTGGATTTGCAAGTTTATTAACATATTTTGCATCCATGTTGGATGGTGCATGAAAAACTATAGGCAATGCTAATGTTAGTTTTGCATCCATTCATTTTGTTACGTATTGTGCTACTGTTCTATTGGTTGTTGGTACCTTTGTCTTTTTATATGGTATTGCTTCAAATTTGAAAGTAAGTTATTATATTTTGCACAACTATTCACAATATCTGTAATTTATTATCACCTCCTTATCATGTGTTCAGTTCTGTTATAGGATTCTGACATATTGAAATGGGTCTAACTGGCCGTAAGTCGTAACTATAACACCTTTCTGTGGTGTAGTTATATCTGACACTTTAGCGTGTTAATTGTTGCAGCTGTTTGATAGCTAGGAATCTTATGAGGCCTTCTGTAACACCCCCAAATTTATACAATTCAATACAGCGGAAGACTAGTTGGTGTTACGGGATAGCACATTACTCACATCATAGACAACGCATAAAAATCGCGTCGTTTATTAATAAAGCATTTCCATTCATAAATATCAAAGTTACATAGGTCCCAAGTCATTATATTTCATACAAAGTTTTACAAAGTATTTGAATGGAAAATATAGTTTAGGTGCGGGCCATGAATTCTTGTCGTCTTCCCGAGAATTACCTTCAAGTACCTGAGATAAAACATGTTAAAAGAAAAGGTCAGCGATAACGCCGAGTGAATTCATAGAGTTTAATAAATTCCATCAATATAATATCAGTATAAAATTATTACTGAAAATCATTTTGTACAAATCATTTTAATAGGCCATAAAATAGCCAAAGTCATTTTATACAAATCTTTATCGAAAATCATAATATAGGCATTTGCCTTAAAAATCATTATACGAATCATTGTCATTAAAAACACCATACAATACGTTTTGCAACGTTGTATAGATTAAATAAAACCGTTATATGAATATGGTTATAAAAACCAAAACACGAGCATAATATCAATAGTATGACCCTGTATTGCTAGTCAGGCAATACATCGTAATTCGGAGCGTCTAGTAGTATTTCGTTAGTTTTGGATTATTATAAGCCGCATGACATTGTTACCTTACTAAACCAACAACGGGTAGCTAACCCGATACCAATTTTGCCCATCTAAAGTAGCGTATCGTCACAAAGGTCACGCTATGGAAATCTTCTCATACATAAATTCGCTTACCAATCAATGTGGCACGACGGGGATCAACCGTCAAGGCGCGAACTGGGGTGATCGTCCCCAAATAGTACTATTAAATGCATAAGCGTCTACCAACTCCCGGTAGTTCACAATTCATGCTAATGGGACTTTTAGTGATATAACCTAACTTTAATAATCCATTTAGTTTCATCTATCGGGTCCTTTAATCATTTATCGGGTCATTCAATCATTCGGGTCCAAATCAATAAACAAACAATCGGGACAAATGGTGTCCTATTTTATAAAAACTAACATGTTATCTCCCTCGTGGGTTTATAAAACATTTCATAAAAGCATTTAAAAGAGTGCGAGGCTATGAACTCACGTTGATGTGGGAAGGCGGGTTATCGGCAATTCGGACGTACGGTACGTGCTTCAATCACGGAAACCTAGACAAATAATACTTGGTCTTAGACGTTTGTCCAATGACTTTATAAAAATAACAATTATGTATACATATGATGATTATATACATATGATGATCAAGTGGGTTTACATATTCTCAGTAACTCGTTTTAGTGTTTACGTATTGGTATCTTTTTACTAGTTTACTAGTTTTACCAATTTACGCGTTTTAAGTCCGATAAACTTATTATAAGTTCTATAACTTGTTTTAATCCCTTTTATACCTATATTATCAGTATGTATACTTTCCATGTTGGGCCCAAATGGGTTAAGCCCAATAAGTTCTTTTTACAAGTTTTTATCTTATTTAGTCCATTTATTAACCCAATATGCTTAATTAGCTCGTAAATGTCCGTATTTCTTATAGTTCGGGTTTTATCGGTTTTTACTTGTATTAGATACTTATATATCAGTATATGACTTTTATAAACTTTACATTAGACGGGTTTGGTCGTCTAAGTTTTATTTGGCGAAAAACGTTAATTTTACGGCGATAGCCGAAAAAGTCGTAAAAATCAAGTTTATAGTTTTTATTACTTATAAATATTATTTCACCACCATTTATGTAATTTATCCATTTAATTAACCTTTTATATATCTATATAAATAAGTTTTATAAGTTAGTGGGTTTTTATTTTACATTTTATAAAATAAAATGTGAGTGCTTAATAATAATAAACATTAATTGCAAAAATCTGATTTTTATCTTCATGTTCACCATTTTTACCATATCTAGAGTTCTATAATAAATTAGAAGCTCATTTTTGGGTGACAAGTTCTTCATATTATGTGCTATATTTAACTTAGTTATAGCTACTGCCCATTTTGAGTTCATCGTGCCTTAACAGTCCCTACAAAACTGCTTATTCAGATTAGACCACCTAACTTGTTTTGATCATATCTCACTCATTATTTTGATTCCATTGCATGGCCAACTCTCACATGTGTACAAGACATATAGCTTACTGTAAATGGATTCTACTTCATCATTTTATCAGTCCATGACCTGTTTCTTTACTGTTTTATACAGCCATCACTTTTAAGCAAGATTTTAGCCTTGTTCTTTATAGTTTTTCACCTTTTTAATCATGTTTATCAACAACAAATCCCCACATAACATTTTTATCATCATATAATCATCATATACATATACAATAGGAAATAAAATACATGTTTACATAATCAAAATAACAAGAAGATGAGGAGGACAATCTTTATACCACCAAGTTGATGTAGGTTATGAGTTTGACATGGATTTGGATGGAGAAACTTGTGCATAGCCAAGACCATCTTCAAGACCACCATTCTTCATGTATACCTTGTGGAAAATCAGCCCTAAGACACCATGAATACTCCACCTTGGATGTTATAAGTACCACCAATCAATAGGGTTTCAAAAGGGCTTCAACATATGCAAGTATAACATAGGATTTCATGGTTGAATCAAGATCAAAGGGTGTTTTTGGGGTGGATATGGGACGGCATTTTTGAGGAGGAAGAGAGAAACTTGAGTTGTTTTGCATGTTGTAAATGAATGGTATGTGTTAGCTAGTGGTTTTAGTTAGTGGAAGCTTAACTTGTAAGCTAATGTACATGTGTAAGGCTTGTTAGCTACACTTGACACCTCATGGGTGTTAAGTAGCTAGTTTTGGCCGGTTTTGGGGGTGGGACAAGTGTCCCACTTGTCTCATCCCCACTTATTTACGGGTACTCCTCGATTCTAGTTTCCTTGATTTGCGTTCCCTCGGGTCGTTTTACGAAAAACGTTGTTATAAATTATGAATCAATGGCACAAAACAAATCTAATAAAAATTGTTTCATCAAAAACGGAGTTCGAAAACGTAAATACGTAATCCTAAGGTTTCCGGTTTAGTCGTAAAGGACGTTAAAATAAAATCGTAAGTCCTAATCTCTTCTCGTAAATTTGTGAGTTTATGAACCAACACAAATTTAAAACTCCAAAATAATATTCACGGATAAATTTATTTTCTGAAATGTCGGACTGTCACCAAAGACGGTGTATGTAAACGTAAGCACGTAACGTTGAATCCTCCGGTTTAGACGTAGTCGATGCTACTCCAAGACGTAAATCCAAATTTCTTCCCAAAAATTAAGTGAGTTCATAAAATAATATTTTCAAATAAATATTGAGAATAAAATATTGACCACAAATTGACGGATTGTCACATTATTTACCCCTAAACAGGATCTTTGTCCTCAAAGATCATCTTACCTTACTACTCGCTTCTTATAGAGTTAAAGCCATGTGGGTATTTCCTCCACATTCGGTCTTTTCTCACAAGTGTATTTCATTACAATACGCGAGTTTCACCACACATAACTACGGGAATAAGATCAGGCTTAATGTTGACTTACTTTCTCTATCCATGATGTTTACGGGTTTTTGATGAATGCAACTTTTCGCCGATCTAAGCTCTACTAAGAATAATCAGATTCTCACTTGATAGATATTCCATCAAGTTCGGTATACGAAACATAATTCACGTAGTCTTTGAAGTCCTAGGGTAGATCCAGCTTATATGCCTTTCAATCCCAACTTTTACATCATCTCAATGGTCCCATACAACGGGGACTTATATCCCATGATTTGTAAGATCATGAATTCATTTTTCCAAGGATAAAAATTGTGGCATAACTTCGCTACCCATTTGGCACTTCAAGATCTACTTTTCATATTCACATATCCTCTTGCCCACTACCGGCAGTCAATAATAAAATCCTAATTTCAACAATCATTTCAGATCTCGCGGGTCGGGTATTTTGTAAGGTTAGGTTCGCCATCATAGGAAACCTTAAACCTAAAAGACATGTCCAACTCACAATGGGTGTATGTCGGGTGTCTTTATCTCAACTCCTGCTTACAGATGCTCTAATATTTAGATCCTAACAGGATTCGATCTCGATCCTAATATAATAATTATCAATGATAATCTTTTCAAGGGAAAACGATTATACGGTCTATTAACAAAGGTCAATCATTCAAACATAAAACAACATTTATATTACTTTGTATCGTTACTTTACCTCGTCCCTTCGATTGGGGTGGTACATAGTACTCTTATCAAGGTTCGTTCTCAATGATTTCTGAGCAAATCTCTAGAAATTCGATGCGAAGCGAGGATCTTGATAAAGATGTTCGATACAGGCACACCATGTTTACATAATTCTTTTGAATTTATCATTAACTGGAATGATATTAGCAGATTTGGTCAGTCTGTCGACGATGACCCAAATCGAATCAAATTCAGATGATGACCTTTGCAATAGCTAGACGTTTACTAATGTATGAGGCGATGTCTGCCTTCATAATTGCCATCAGTACAACTTCTTCAGACAAAGATACTTTTAGTCAAAAATGACATACATATAATACTTATACTTACAAATTCCAACATAACTATATCTCACAATCTCCATATTTAGACAATCACAAATGGACTTTTAATCATTTAACGCTATCGGCTTCTCTATTTTAATGGTTCACATTAGCCGCGAACCTCTTTTATAATTTATATTATCCTTTTTACAAACATCGTTCATATTTAAATTATTCGGCAATTTATTTTGCATCTTCATTATTAAGGAACATGTCCTAATTGGTTCTTTATCCTTTCTATATTATGTGTCAGTGTCTACATTCACTTTCTCCTTGTGAAATAAATATCATAACCGTATTTATTCAAAATTCCTTCTTTATATTTTCTAAGTTTTAGTTTCGTCTCAACTATCATTTTTATCAGTTTTGCTTAATCTGACGTTTTAAAGCGTCGATAATTATTACAAATAATTAAAGGTTAGATATTTAAATTTTTATGAAACGTAAACGTAAAATTTTAAGTTTCCTAGTTCGACCAATTATATAAAATGTTCAAAATAAATTTGAATTTAATTAACAAGATTTTTGTTGATTTATTGAAAATATTTAATAAGATTCGTAAATGTTCGAAAAACCTTTGGTTATACTTTGGTCAAAGTTTTCTTAGTTGAAAAGCAAAAAAAATTGTCGTTTTAAGTTTTCAGGTTATGGTATAAATGGTTTTACTCAATCCTTCTTAAGTTATCTTAAGGTATACACAAACATTTACCCCTAAACAGAAGTTTAGTTAAATGGTTTGTGTATAAGGGAATAATCCCTTAAAATCCTTTGTTAAAACATTTGTCAAAATATATTTGCACTTTCTTTTTAGTATAACTCAATGTCTTAAATGACTTCTAAATTTTGAAGAGTCAATTTATATTCCATTATCTATTAATCACATAGTCAAATAATGTAAGGGTTTAAGCCTTTAATCACATATCAATCATTCAAGGTTCAAGTTTTCACTGTTTGGCCAATTCAGGGCAGTCTATAAATAATTATTAATTCATTCTTATTCTGATAAACAAACATATAGTCCTTAATGATCACGAGCATGAATTTATCAAGTTACAGCCTACACACGTGATTCACCAAATTTATGAATGCTACATGTGCATTGGTTAATCCAAACGACATCACGTGAAACTCATAATGTTCATCACAAGTTCGGGATGTAATGATTGGAATAGATAATCTTCTTCGCAGATGCGAAGTTGATGATAACCATGCCGTGGATTAAATCTTTAAAACATACGCTAGAACCTTGTAAATGATCGAACAAATCTTCCATTTCGAGTTATGGATATCGTTTTCGATTGTCAATTTACTCAGTCACAGTAATTTATAAATATAAGGAATGATAACACCATAGCTCTTCATAATGACAGGCTTGGTAGATTAAAATCTTTCTCCGACAACTCTCTCAGTTGTACGGAAATTCCTTTAATTCAGATGGTGCTGACGTACAGTGCACACGCCACAGGTGCAGCACCGGGAATATGATCAATACCAATTTCAACTTGCCTTAATGGCGAAAGTCTAGGTAATTCACCAACAAATACTTACTAAAGTTTCAGATAAGATAAACATCTTTTAATACATTTATTTTAAGTTCTTTCTAGATTATAATATCTATGACTAATTCACAACCATTTACGGTATAATTTCAAATCTAAATACAAGATATCGTCATCCACCAAGAATTATTTAGATCACTTTTAATAATCAACATCTTATCATTTAGGGGAATTCTATTCGAGTTCCCATCAATTAAGACAATGTCGTCATGTCATAATCAATCAATCCATTCTACTGGCACTACCAACTTTTCAGTTTTATTGTCGTCGATAAGATGTGAACTTCTCAAAAGACTAATAATAACTCATAATCCTTCACGAATTCAAGGAGACACAACTATCATCTAAAGAGTAATGTCAACGCATAATCTATGCGAGAGAATTTCAAATCAGATACAGACGAAAACACTTAACGAATATGAATATATTCCATGTTTTCATAATTTGAGTACGCATTCGAAAGCTCCTCGGATCGTTACCCAGGTCAGTCAAATGAAATCAAATCATAAGAAATGATAAGAACGTCGATACATCCAGTCGGGTATCAACACTCGGTAATCAAATACTTTTCCTAAGAATCTCACTACGGAATAATTGGATAAGAAAGGATTGTCAATTGTCAAATAAGACAATTTTCACAAATGAGTAAATTCGACTCAGAAGAATAAATAGTACGGGCACATATGTAGGTGTCCCTATCAATATGTCCCTATTTTGCACTTCTTGCAGATCTCATAAAATTTATTCTTTCACAATCTTCAAAGGAAATGTAGTGTTTATTAATCAGTTTTATGGTGACTACTAATCAGCCTTGCATAGTCCATTCCAAATTGTATGTAGGCGCGCAACTATATACAATTTCAAGATTAACGATGCAATACTCAGTTCGTCAAAATTTTATCATCATGTTTATAATAAAAACATTTTAATGCTTAATTCTTTAAATAAGAATCAAAATAAATTTACAAAGAATTTCTTTGTTATGGAAATAATTAAGTTTCCAAAGCGTCTCATAAACAACTTCATTTTGATATCAATCACTTATAAATCTCACTTTGAATAATCCTTATTGTGATGAAAATTAAATCTTCTCAAAGGATACCGTTTTAACTTTATAAAAATAATGTGTGATCTGCAAAAGAGTGATGAAGAGTTGTTCACCGAGAACTAACTACAATATGAGAAGAAATGAGCTTAGCCAAATAATCATGAGGTTCATGACCTCGATGGCACTCACGAATACAAAGAGAATAATCCACAACGTAACTCAAATCGAGATGCGTACTTGTTCAATGGTTGAATCACTAATGTGAACATTAGGATGAAGCAATAAGAGATAGATAACATCGATACATGTAGGATTTAGCAATCAAAGGTAGTCTTTTCATTAATCACAAACAAGTCAAAATTGTACTGTAACACATTACGTGTCACTATGTCATACAATTCTCAGAACTCATCCTATCAACTGATGTCTCAGTTAAGTTAGGGATTATTTTTAAAAGATACCACAATGAATACTAATCTACAAGAGTCATTAGGTGTCCCACCTGTCCCGAAAGATCCATCGGTCTCAATTCAGAAGAAGATTTCTTCAATTTATTTATTGGACACTAGGCATCCTCGTGAGTGGACAATGGCTTAGGAACAAACCTTAACACGAACCTACAATCATTTAAAACCTTATAATTCAATCACAGAAATTAATGAATTCCTCTTATCAATCTCATATTCCAATACAAGTTAAATGTTACTTTATTCAAGTTTTAACCAATTTATACTAAATTCGATATCCTAACTCATATTCCAATACTTTCAATCTTATTCTTCCGCCTTGTAAAGGCAATACAATCTCAATATGAATCAACACTTAATTTCCAATCCTATTAGCTCTTACAACAACAATTATCAAATGAGTCATTAATATGAAATGACTTGATCATTCAACTAGACTTCTCGAAAAGGTATTAGTGGCATGAGGCTTTTGGGTAATGGTTCCAATGACAGCCTCAAGTGCAACATTCACCCTTTCGATTTCAAATTTAAGAATTGGATGACAACGAATCAGATGACATCTTTCTAGGTGGTAACGTTTTGTCAAACTCCACTCTATAAGAAAAGATCGTCATGACATCGATATCAGATTTAATCTCGCCAATTCCTCTTCAATATCACAATCAACTACTATCTACATTTCTACGAATATCAACCATTTGTTGGGATCATAAATATCCACAACTTGGTTTAGATCTAGGATAGCTAGAATTCCTACGAGAATAGCTTCGATTAATTTACTAGGGGATTTAGGGTTTCTTGTGACAATCTACGTCGTATAAATACCTCGTATAAAAATCAAAATAATCATCAAACAATCATGTAATAAAATTACATCATATATATATAATCCAAGTTATATATATATATATATATATATTAAAATAACACTTCTCAGTCTTGGCCTTGTCGGTAACTCGGGAATTCTTCGGCACCGTTATAGTCAAAAGATTTTTAGACATTTTTAGAAAAATGTTTATAGTTAAAAGATTTTGAAAAGTTTTATTCAAAACCCTAGTTTTAAAAATCTTTCGTTCTCTATAACGAGAGCTCTGGTACAAAACTGTAACACCCCCAAATTTATACAATTCAATACAGCGGAAGACTAGTTGTTGTTACGGGATAGCACATTACTCACATCATAGACAACGCATAAAAATCGCGTCGTTTATTAGTAAAGCATTTCCATTCATAAATATCAAAGTTACATAGGTCCCAAGTCATTATATTTCATACAAAGTTTTACAAAGTATTTGAATGGAAAATATAGTTTAGGTGCGGGCCATGAATTCTTGTCGTCTTCCCGAGAATTACCTTCAAGTACCTGAGATAAAACATGTTAAAAGAAAAGGTCAGCGATAACGCCGAGTGAATTCATAGAGTTTAATAAATTCCATCAATATAATATCAGTATAAAATTATTACTGAAAATCATTTTGTACAAATCATTTTAATAGGCCATAAAATAGCCAAAGTCATTTTATACAAATCTTTATCGAAAATCATAATATAGGCATTTGCCTTAAAAATCATTATACGAATCATTGTCGTTAAAAACACCATACAATACGTTTTGCAACGTTGTATAGATTAAATAAAACCGTTATATGAATATGGTTATAAAAACCAAAACACGAGCATAATATCAATAGTATGACCCTGTATTGCTAGTCAGGCAATACATCGTAATTCGGAGCGTCTAGTAGTATTTCGTTAGTTTTGGATTATTATAAGCCGCATGACATTGTTACCTTACTAAACCAACAACGGGTAGCTAACCCGATACCAATTTTGCCCATCTAAAGTAGCGTGTCGTCACAAAGGTCACGCTATGGAAATCTTCTCATACATAAATTCGCTTACCAATCAATGTGGCACGACGGGGATCAACCGTCAAGGCGCGAACTGGGGTGATCGTCCCCAAATAGTACTATTAAATGCATAAGCGTCTACCAACTCCCGGTAGTTCACAATTCATGCTAATGGGACTTTTAGTGACATAACCTAACTTTAATAATCCATTTAGTTTCATCTATCGGGTCCTTTAATCATTTATCGGGTCATTCAATCATTCGGGTCCAAATCAATAAACAAACAATCGGGACAAATGGTGTCCTATTTTATAAAAACTAACATGTTATCTCCCTCGCGGGTTTATAAAACATTTCATAAAAGCATTTAAAAGAGTGTGAGGCTATGAACTCACGTTGATGTGGGAAGGCGGGTTATCAGCAATTCGGACGTACGGTACGTGCTTCAATCACGGAAACCTAGACAAATAATACTTGGTCTTAGACGTTTGTCCAATGACTTTATAAAAATAACAATTATGTATACATATGATGATTATATACATATGATGATCAAGTGGGTTTACATATTCTCAGTAACTCGTTTTAGTGTTTACGTATTGGTATCTTTTTACTAGTTTACTAGTTTTACCAATTTACGCGTTTTAAGTCCGATAAACTTATTATAAGTTCTATAACTTGTTTTAATCCCTTTTATACCTATATTATCAGTATGTATACTTTCCATGTTGGGCCCAAATGGGTTAAGCCCAATAAGTTATTTTTACACGTTTTTATCTTATTTAGTCCATTTATTAGCCCAATATGCTTAATTAGCTCGTAAATGTCCGTATTTCTTATAGTTCGGGTTTTATCGGTTTTTACTTGTATTAGATACTTATATATCAGTATATGACTTTTATAAACTTTACATTAGACGGGTTTGGTCGTCTAAGTTTTAATTGGCGAAAAACGTTAATTTTACGGCGATAGCCGAAAAAGTCGTAAAAATCAAGTTTATAGTTTTTATTACTTATAAATATTATTTCACCACCATTTATGTAATTTATCCATTTAATTAACCTTTTATATATCTATATAAATAAGTTTATAAGTTAGTGGGTTTTTATTTTACATTTTATAAAATAAAATGTGAGTGCTTATATAATAATAATAAACATTAATTCCAAAAATCTGATTTTTATCTTTATGTTCACCATTTTTACCATATCTAGAGTTCTATAATGAATTAGAAGCTCATTTTTGCGTGACAAGTTCTTCATATTATGTGCTATATTTAACTTAGTTATAGCTACTGCCCATTTTGAGTTCATCGTGCCTTAACAGTCCCTACAAAACTGCTTATTCAGATTAGACCACCTAACTTGTTTTGATCATATCTCACTCATTATTTTGATTCCATTGCATGGCCAACTCTCACATGTGTACAAGACATATAGCTTACTGTAAATGGATTCTACTTCATCATTTTATCAGTCCATGACCTGTTTCTTTACTGTTTTATACAGCCATCACTTTTAAGCAAGATTTTAGCCTTGTTCTTTATAGTTTTTCACCTTTTTAATCATGTTTATCAACAACAAATCCCCACATAACATTTTTATCATCATATAATCATCATATACATATACAATAGGAAATAAAATACATGTTCACATAATCAAAATAACAAGAAGATGAGGAGGACAATCTTTATACCACCAAGTTGATGTAGGTTATGAGTTTGACATGGATTTGGATGGAGAAACTTGTGCATAGCCAAGACCATCTTCAAGACCACCATTCTTCATGTATACCTTGTGGAAAATCAGCCCTAAAACACCATGAATACTCCTCTTTGGATGTTATAAGTACCACCAATCAATAGGGTTTCAAAAGGGCTTCAACATATGCAAGTATAACATAGGATTTCATGGTTGAATCAAGATCAAAGGGTGTTTTTGGGGTGGATATGGGACGGCATTTTTGAGGAGGAAGAGAGAAACTTGAGTTGTTTTGCATGTTGTAAATGAATGGTATGTGTAGATAGTGGTTTTAGTTAGTGGAAGCTTAACTTGTAAGCTAATGTACATGTGTAAGGCTTGTTAGCTACACTTGACACCTCATGGGTGTTAAGTAGCTAATTTTGGCCGGTTTTGGGGGTGGGACAAGTGTCCCACTTGTCTCATCCCCACTTATTTACGGGTACTCCTTGATTCTAGTTTCCTCGATTTGCGTGCCCTCGGGTCGTTTTACGAAAAACGTTTTTATAAATTATGAATCAATGGCACAAAACGAATCTAATAAAAATTGTTTCATCAAAAACGGAGTTCGAAAATATAAATACGTAATCCTAAGGTTTCCGGTTTAGTCGTAAAGGACGTTAAAATAAAATCGTAAGTCCTAATCTCTTCTCGTAAATTTGTGAGTTTATGAACCAACACAAATTTAAAACTCCAAAATAATATTCACGGATAAATTTATTTTCTGAAATGTAGGACTGTCACCAAAGACGGTGTATGTAAACGTAAGCACGTAACGTTGAATCCTCCGGTTTAGACGTAGTCGATGCTACTCCAAGACGTAAATCCAAATTTCTTCCCAAAATTTAAGTGAGTTCATAAAATAATATTTTCAAATAAATATTGAGAATAAAATATTGACCACAAATTGACGGATTGTCACACCTTCTTTTTCCAATCATTATATTTCAATGTTTAACTTGTTAATTGTTGCATGGCTAACTGGTCGTAAGTCGTAACTATGATACTTCAGCATGTTAATTGTTGCAGCTGTTTAATAGCTAGGAATCTTAAGAGGCCTTCTTTTCCAATCATTATATTTCAATGTTTAACTTGTTCTAATTACACATCACTACATTGGGGTACTACATTTAGAAGAAGTTTTAGGTAAAGTTGGTCACTTTGTTATTCAATCTTCAATGAGAAAGTGGTTAAAAAGTGTGACATTTCCCATTCAGGACACAACTTTTACAAAAATCATAATTTTCTTCTCTTTGTTATTTACTACCAAACCACCAACAACCAATTCACTAGCACATCACTTTTTGTGGTGGCTCTACAGCACCATCTTCTACACTACATGCTAGTTAGTGTTCTTGGGCTAATATTATACTATATACTAGATCGCATTACGGTAGGCGACAAATTAGGCCAGGCTTGGGCCGATTTTTCAGTGGGTTATTGGTTGCATGTTTCTCGGGCCGGCTAATTTAGTTCGACCATTATCTTACCTAAAACGCGCGATACACACTCATACATTCATACATGATATCTTCCAAAATACACTCCTCCCATATCCGCACTTACTTCGGAATATAAAAGATTAAGATGGTAGTTTTTTATGGTAATAACTTGATTCCTTATTTGATATGATCGCTAGGTCCGGGTTATTTAGCATTTAATAATAATTTGAGTGTCTAAATCGTATGTGAGTAAGTTTTGTGACTTTTGAATGTTTGATACTAATAGTTTGATTATATTTATTGTGTTCTAAGTTAAATCAGTCAATATAGTAACCAAGGGACTTTCGTAATATTTAAAATTGCAAAATGTTGCATTTTTACCTATGGATCTTATTATAGATTTTCTTATCTTCATTGACCCACAAACATTCTTCAAAAATAAACTATCTAAAAGATTGTGTGTGTTATAAACTTGGGAGTAATTTACAACCCAGTTGACACATTACCACTTTTTGTTAGTTTTTTTGAAACCCAACTTAGATAAAGATGCACAAAACAACCCAATTGAACCCATTCATAAGTACATGGGCCGAATTGGCCACCTATAACTGTATACAGCTATAACTTGACCGATTTTACTCTTTCAGAACGTGCGAAGCTTATATTGTTTAATAATTGCTAGTTGCTAACTACAGATGTACATATTAAGAAGGGGTTCAATGGTAGCTATCAGGTTCTCACAGTTTAACCGGGTAGTGATTTCACCTGTTCAAACGGTTTTAACACTGGTTCAAAACATTTACCAAAAACCCCTTAACCATTTATAATTTTGATTATCTATGGCCATAAAGGTTAGATTTTTAGCATTCTATAAGACTAAGTAGCATATATAACTTAAAACCTATGTGCATATAGATCCATAAATATGTTTTTCATGTAGTTAATAAAAAAAATGGTATTTGGCGGAACCATCTTAAGTCAGTGTACCTTTTTGGTACCCACCCAACAAGGAAGGCATATCCCCGTAAATTACCTAGGCAACACTGGCTGATCCAAGCCGGGGCCCGGATTCGAGCCCCTGACCTTTCGCTTGACTTGGTAAACTGCGTGCTTTTGCGGTAGTTGGTGGCGGTTGGTTAAATCAGCGAAACTAATTCATGTAGTTAATCATAGTTATATAAAAATAAGGCAAATGTCTTTCTTTACGTAAAGTCGTAAAGGTTGTGGCTAGGCTGTTTTGGATTACTTATTAGTAAGCAGATAAGAATGTTC
Source organism: Glebionis coronaria (assembly GCA_025667525.1). Lineage (NCBI taxonomy): Eukaryota > Viridiplantae > Streptophyta > Magnoliopsida > Asterales > Asteraceae > Glebionis > Glebionis coronaria. The sequence goes on along the minus strand of JANFOE010000623.1, from coordinate 558,429 downwards.
TTACTCAGATAATGAAACTTAGAGGCCTGACCTTTGTGAGCAATAGATAACTTAGAATATCAAAACACAAAAGGACCATGGAGACCTTTTTTAAGTAATGTTTTGCAAGTAGTGGGGTTAAGAATGGTTGGAACACTATACTTAAAAATATATTATTTTCACAACACAATGCTAATTACCATTTTAGTTTTTTTTAATGTTTTGATGTCGCATTAGCAACTGTAGGCTTAAGGTTCCAGGACCCTTAGGTCATCTAATGGATAAATGTTTGAACTTGATAGGTTTAAACTAATTTTTGATAACTGTATTGGTTTTTAAAAGAGTGTTAAAGTGAAAGTTACTTGGAATCTGCTATCTGTACATGGTCTACTCCAAAATTTTGGTATGTAGTATATATGTTTTCAACATACAAGTGAGTATATGTGGTATTGCTCTTATTGTAATATGTGTACCTATCTATTCGTTTGGTCAACCGGATGGTGGGTCATGTGTCCTCTTAGTAACAAAGTGGCTAACCATGATACATGTTGTTCCCATTCAATCCATAACACAAGATTTAGAAGAGATATTTAGAGAGAGAAAGAGAAGAATTTAGAGAGAGAAACAAGAGAGATTTGGAAGGTTTATGTTTACTAGAGAGAGAAAGTAAAATGAACCAACACCCTCTTTCACATGTGAAAGAGGGTTATATACCCCACGGCTCTAAGGCCTTTGTGGGCTTCATCTTGGGCCGGGCCTGGCTTTGTTTTGGGCTTACGCCCCTAACTTATAAAATATTAGCTTAAAGTCCAAGCCCGGTTTTCCCGACTAACCTATTACAATACAAGACCTTTTAACGACTAAGATGACCTATTACATTTTTGTTCGACTATATAAAATATAGGGCTAACAATCTCCCCCAATGTATCGCTCATCTTAAAATGCTTAAAAAGCATAAGATGGTTGAGTGAATACATTCTTGTAGAGGAGATCTTCCTTCTTTGGTCTTGTATCTTGATCTTGATCTTGTTTGTAACAGCATTGTTCCTTCATGCTTTCGTGATCTTTATCTTGAGCCTTTGTCATTTGACTTTGAGTGCTTGAGATCTTCATCTATACTCCTTGTGACCAAGATGACCTATTACATTCTTACAATCTTAGGTATCTTGATTATCGCCATCTTGTGCTCTTGTGACTTCTGAATCGACATCGGTTGCACAGCTATGCCACCTTCTTGATATGCAGCAACATATATAGACACGGATGAAATGGCTTTGAACATTTCACCCTAACTCGGTAGCGTTTTACCTCCGGTCGGTGAAGACCGTTAAATGGTATTAAATACCGTACCTGTGATCAGATAAATTTGATTAAGAACCTCCTTGACAGGGTTTCCCGGCGGTAGTAGCCAGTTCTCTTTACTCGACCGTCTCAAAGCAGACTGCGAACGTAAAGGGTGAATCATAAGGATAAATTATCCGTCTGACTAGAGTCGTCAATTCAGATTTCCTGGAACAAGTTTGATTCTAAAAGAATCGCACCATTGTTGCTTTCCAGTTTGTCACAAGCTTGATTCATAGAGAATCTTGCGAGTTACCTACCGCAGTGCTGTTTGATGTTGACACTGGAAGGATTTCCATTCGTCACTGTGAACACTAATGAGTGTCGCTCTGAATGTTCTGGCAAGATCACATGGATTTTGCAAAGAAACCTGGAATCAAGTTTGAATCAATTAAGAATCCAAACTTAGTTGCTTTCCAGTTCTCACAAGTTTGATTCGTGTAGAATCGCACAAGTTACCTACCATGAGCTTGTTTAATGCTGGCTCAAGCAGGATTTCCATCTTCATTGTGAATCGTATCACTCAGATGTTCTGGCAATATCACAAGGATAATGCGTAGGACTCGATTGTGTCCTAATGAGATGATAGATAGATCTCGATTGGCTCTAGACTCAATAAGTGCATTTTGGTAATCGGAGGCTGGAGCAGACTGCCACCTTTTCAATATTAACTGACTCGGAGTGAGAAAGTCAATAGATACGTGTTGATCTCCGTGACAATGAGACAAGTTTCTTTTGAGAGAAACTCGAATGGCTGGGGAAGGGTTGTGCATCGCATCACTGGGTCCATGACACTTGTCTTCAAAAGATGTGTTAACCCGGTTTCTACCTAAGTTGCATAGAATATTCAACTCCTTCAATGCTTACCAATACATCATCATTAGCACCTTGTTGTGATTGTTCCAGTGCTAACTTAAGTACTTGGTCCGCATTCAGCTTCATTCCACTCCATCTTTCCTAAGGACAACTATTTCTAGCTATGGAATGTCCTTGGGTAGATCCCTCCGGTTCTGGTTGGATCATAGGACTTAGTTTCCTATCCTAAACCACCTTTTGAATCCATCGTTCCGTCGTGGATAGTAGGTTGTTTTGGGTATAGATCGTAACCATAAACCATTGAAAACCATTCAAAGTGTTTGATAAAAATCAAAACTTTTAACACTTGAAAGTTTTACATTTCCGAAAAGCTCCCCCTACACACATGCATCGATATACGAAATAGTTTGGCATGTGAAGGAAGGAGTTGCACTTGAGTCTTTAAGATCACTTGTTGAGATATATTACATTTTAATCACATTTTCTCCCCCTATCTCTAATATAAAAACATCATATTAGAGATACTAATTGATTAAAATATGACAATTTCTGAAAACCGATTGGGAGAGAAACATGTGTGCACGAATGAAGCATGGAACATTTTCAGTCGGGTCGCTCCCCCTCAACAATATATGTGTGTCTTGAGACAAAATTTGACAAAATTTTAGAAAAACGACACCACCAAATATGTTGAGGTACGGAGTTGAGATGCCTTTTCCGATATAATATATTATATTTGACAGTTTCATATCATTTTCGGAATGTGTTGGATACATAAAATGTGACAATTTTAGAGATGTACCCAACAACATTAAAAGGCTTGATTTTAAAACGCTCCCCCTCAAAAATTGATCAAAATAACATATGACAATTTTGAGATATAAAAACCACTTATGAGGAAGGGAGTGTTGAACACACAATTTTGAAAGATTTAGAAAAACCTTTTGAGAAATTCTTGAAAAATTGTGTTCAACGGTTTTAAAATAATCAGGATAGAAGACTTCTCTTCTATTGATTAGGGAAAGCGCACTGAAACGTACACTCCCCTTTCGGGTCCATTTTTCATGAGCTCAAAACTTTGATTGTTTTGTGACTAGCTCATGACCGAGAAAAATAAATTTCCCGTTGTGAAGGATAAGTTATCATCCGTGATAAACTTTCCTTAATTTGGAGTTCGAGTTCTAAGCTGACATTTACTTAGAAATCGTTTTTCATGAACTTAAAAACTTTGAATGTTTTTATGAGAAGCTCATGACCTAGAAATATGAATTTCTCGTTGAGAAGGATAAGTTATCATCCGAGATAAACTTTCCTTAGTTGAGGTCCGAGTTCTAAGCTGTGATGCGCCTAGAAGTCATTATGAGAGAATATCAAGCAGCTTCATTTGCCAAAACCTCCAAGTCTTCTGGAGTCATATACTTCATACCAAGACGACCAACGAGATACGCAAACCTATCTTTCGATAGAGCTTTTGTAAACAAGTCTGCCAGCTGGTACTCAGTTCTGACAAAGTATAATTCCACGATGCCGCGTTCCACTTGTTCCTTGATGAAGTGATATCTGACATCGATGTGCTTGGTGCGGGAGTGCTGAACCGGATTGCAAGATATGGCTATGGCCGACTTTGAGTCACAATACATAGGTATTTTATCAAAGTGGAAGCCATAATCCGTGAGTTGAGTTCTCATCCAGAGGACTTGAGCACAACACGCGGATAGAGCCACATATTCTGCTTCAGCTGATGAGAGCGAAGTGCAATCCTGCTTCTTTGACGACCAGCTGACAAGCTTGTCTTCCCCTAGAAATTGTATGCTACCAGAAGTTCTTTTACGACTATCGAGACAACCTGCGTGATCAGAATCTGAAAAAGCCGTTAGATGAAAACCGGTTTCCCTCGGATACCAGAGTCCCATGTGAATGGTATTCTTAAGGTACCGAAAGATCCGTTTAACCTCTTTGAGGTGCTTTTAAGTAGGTCTGGCTTGATATCGTGCACAATAGCATGTGGCATGATGAATATCAGGCCTGCTGGCTGTAAGGTACATAAGTGACCCGATCATACTGCGATATCGCGTTTGATCTACGGGATATGAGTACAAGTCAGCATCTAGGGATGTGGTCGACAATGGTGTACCAACGCGAGCACATGAGGTCATACCATGCTTTTTAAGTATCTCTAGAGCATACTTAGCTTGGTTAATGAAGATACCACGTGGGGATTGATGAATCTGGAGGCCTAAAAAGAATTTTAGCTCCCCCATCATTGACATTTCAAATCTGCTGTGCATTAATTTTTCAAAACGTTTTGAAAGTTTTGGGTTCGTAGAACCAAAAATAATGTCATCAACATAAACTTGCACCAGCATTATGTCATCCTCATATTTATTAGTAAACAGAGTAGGATCAATAGAACCTTTGGAGAATCCTTTGGACACCAAGAAGTTTGAAAGTTCTTCGTACCATGCCCTTGGAGCTTGTTTAAGTCCATATACAGCCTTCTTGAGACGATAGACTTTGTCAGGATGATGAGGATCGACGAATCCTTCCGGCTGATTCACATACACTTCTTCCTTCAAATGACCGTTGAGAAAAGCTGTTTTGACGTCCATCTGAAAAACCGTGAAGCCCTTATGTGCAGCATAAGCAAGGAATATCCTGACTGCTTCCAAACGAGCGACTGGAGCGAATGATTCATCGTAGTCTATGCCTTCTTGTTGACGGTATCCCTTAACCACAAGACGAGATTTGTTTTTGATGATGGTTTGTTCTTCATCCAGTTTGTTTTTCCAGATCCATTTGAAATCTAAAATTGACATTCCATAGGGTCGGTCAACAAGTTCCCAAACATTTAGGCGTTCAAACTGATGAATTTCGTCTTGCATTGATTCAATCCACGCATGATCAGTCATGGCTTGTTTGATGTTTGTAGGTACAGTTGAACTCACGGTGAGTGCATACATACACACATCACCATCGGTTTCGAGTTGTCTGCGTGTTCGAACCGGTTGTGAAGGATTTCCAATGACTTGCTCCAATGGATGATCACGTGTCCAATGGTGAGTGGATGGATATGGTTGGTAGAATGTATGCATGTTGGACGGATCAACATGTTGAGTAGAAGACTCTCCGACTTCGTGTACCGGTGTACCGAACGGATTGATAAATTCTTCATTGTCAGGTTGTGCATCGACTGCTTGATTGTTGTTACCTCCTTCAGCATTGACGGTTGGTGATGTTGATTGTATGACTGTTTCTGGAGTTTGTTGAGTATCCAATGGAATATTCTCTTGAGCAACGGTTGCTGAAGTAGAAGCAGTTGTGTCTTTTTGACTTTGTTCGGGTGCATCAGTAGTATTGAAAGCGGAAGGCTTTGACACAACTTGATTGTTTCCATAGTAATATTCATCAAACATTGGATCATATAAGTCAACCAACTCATTCATATGTGTCGTATCCGTCGAGTCTGCTGTAGGAGTACTTTGTTGACATTCTTGCACGGGACGTACACTGATGTGTGTAGGTACCATTGTTGGACATTGAGGTGCGGGACTTGAGCTGTTGTGATCAAGTACCATTTGTGGCAATTCGTCAAAGTTCACATGAATTGTTTCGACAATAATCTTTGTTCTCTTGTTATAGACTCGATATCCTTTCGACAATGTAGCATACCCCACAAAAATACATGCATCACCTTTTTCTTTCAACTTGTCGAGATTTTTACCGTCTTTAAGGATGTAGCATAAAGATCCAAATACGTGAAAGAATTTGACAGTAGGTTTCCTGCCATTGATGATGTGGTAAGGTGTCTTTTCATGTCTAGGGATGACGAGAGAACGATTCTTAGTATAACAGGCAGTTGCAATTGCTTCAGCCCAGAAGAATAGCGGTAATTTGAAGCAGAGAGCATTCTTCGAGCAGCCTCAACCAAAGTACGGTTCCGCCTTTCGACAACGCCGTTTTGTTCAGGAGTTCGAGCAATAGACGTTTGATGTTCGATGCCTTCTTCTTGAAAGTAAGATTGCAAGTTCTTGTTCAAAAATTCAGTACCCCTATCCGTTCTTACGGTTAAGACTTGAGCTTGAAGATTGCGTTGTATCATCTTGAGAAAGTTTTTGAGAACCTCTGGTGTTTCATCTTTGGACCTTAGGAAGAAAGTCCATGTGTATCTAGAGTAATCATCAACAATCACTAGAATATACTTTTTCCCGTTAATACTCTCTACACGCATGGGACCACATAAATCCATGTGTAGAAGTTCCAATCGTCCTTTTGAGCTAGGGGTAGTCTTTGTTTTGAAAGACTTCCGTTTTGCTTTCCCCAACTCACAAGAAGAACAAAGATGGTCTTTGACGAATTTCAACTTAGGAAGACCGGTCACAATATCATTCTTCGATAGCAAGTTGATGGTGTCAAAGTTGAGATGTGACAATCGTTGATGCCATAACCATGCTTGAGATGATGAAGCTTTAGCCATTAAGCAAATTGGATTTGTTGAAGATGTGTCTTGAAGAGTTACTGTGTAGAGATCAGAACCACGAGAACCTGTAAGAAGGTCATTCCCATCGTAGTCTCTAACATAGCAAGTAGATTTCCGAAAAGCCACTTCCAAATCCGCATCACAAAATTGACCAACCGAGAATAAATTGTGATTCAGTCCCTCGACGTAATAAACCCGTTTTATAGTGATATTCCCTTGAACCAAGTCTCCATATCCGAGTATCGGTGCAAATTGATCATTTCCAAACCGTACCGTACCCAGAAACTTCTCCACGAAGTTAATGAGAAGCTTGAGATTGCCCGTCATGTGCTTTGTGCACCCGGAATCCATTATGAATAGGATGAGTTCGACGAGCTGCAGAAGAATTAGAAGACAATGTAGCTTTTGACAAATGGGAGCCCTTGATAGAAACGGGTTCCAAAATAGTAGTGGGCCTAGATGCAAAGTCTACAGGCAAGCTGATATTCCTAGACCCAATCACTAAAGTGGTTAACTTAGGTACCCATTTGTATCCGGGTGGTGTAAATCTCGAATACCCCCGTGTACATGTCCTAATCATGTTCTCATATAGCTTCTTTAATCTGTTTTGTTTACTCAGAGTAGTGGAGTCTAACGCACTTAGTTTCTTAAGTGGTTGATCAGTGGATTGGTTTAAAGTTCTTGTGGGTTCTCTAGTACTAGTGGGCACAGGAATAGGCTTCCTAGTTCTAGTATTCACGCCATTATGATTAAGAGCACAAGCATCATGATTGAAAGTACGAACACATTCTCCACATTCAACACAAACAGATTCAACATTCGAGGTCTTAGCATTTAAACTGTCATTACATGCAGTTACAAACGTTTTATTCTTAGAAAACTTAAAATTCCTACGGTGGTCTTCTACTTCCAACTTCTTTCCTTGACTATTGTTAGGCATGACCTTATCTTGCATTCTATTGCTCTTAAGCTGTGGTCCGCTAACGCTAGTAGTGGGGATTACTCCTGTAGAAGAAGACACACGTTGATTAGTTTTCTTAATATTCTGAGGTAACCGCGATGTTCTAGTTTGAGTGGGCTTAGTGTTCATCTTATACATTCCAGGTGCTATCACATTGGTACTCTTATCATTTCCTATCTTAGGCAAAGTCTGTGGGGATTGTCCCAAAATAGATGATTTAGGGCATTTAACCGCATTCGGTTGACGAACGGCGGATGGTTTACCCAAAACAGACTTTCCTTTGATTTTCTCAATGAGTTTCTGTAACTCACTTATGGCTATGTCCCTTTCTTTTAGCTGAGCTTTCAAATCATTTATTTCGAAATCTTTTTCATTCAGTAGACGAAACGAAGAAGTTGACATTTCTTGACACTTTTTATGATTATGAGTTTTTTCACCTTTTTGTAAAGCAAGTTCAAGAGAAATGGAGTGTTTCTCAAGTTGAGAAAAGCTTTTCGAAAGTTTGTTATATGACTGAATTTGTTTTGAAAGCTCTACTTCAAGATTGTGACATTTCGCGTCCGATTCTGACACTAGACATGCTACATGACAATATTGATCAAGATCGGTATACACACCAAGTATAGCATTCATATGGTCAGCATAAAAATATTCCTTAGAAAGTCGATCAATTTCGTTAGAAAGTTGGTGTTCTTGTGTCTTTAATTTAGTTTGAAGAAAATCAACTTCATCTTCAAGAGATTTAACATAACTTAAATCAGTTAACATTTCCTCAGTGAGAGCTGTATAAAACATTTCCACATTTTTTAAAAGATCATCAATGGTTGGAACAATACATTGTTGAATGACGACTTCTACTTGTGGGTTAGGTTTAATATTCCAAATGGTATCCCTAGAAACTTTTTCATAGTCGACGACACCTTTGTACAAATTTAAAACCCCTTGTTTTATAAACTCAAATTGCTGAACACTTTTGCTTTTTTCATTCCATTTTCGTTTGTCATCCAAAATTCGCTTTTCTAACAAAATTGATTGCTTTTTGAAACTCCTTTTTAAAGAAACTTTCTTTTGTGGTTCATCACTTGGTGGTGGAACACTATTATACATCTTTTGTTCTTTTGAAAGTTCTTTTTGAGGGACAAACTTAATATGATTGTTAGAATCAGAAAGGTTTATTAAATCACTTAAGTTTGATCGACTTTCTTCTTGTTGACGAATGATTTCGTCGCAGTCAGGGGAAAGTATAAGAGCAAGATTATCAACATAAAAACCGATATCATAAAGAGCAGGCTTGGTACTTTGAGCTTTCTTGAGATATTCAGGCTTGACAAAACTCGTTTTCATATTTCTATTGAGCATATTCATAGTTTGAATAGACTGACCCGTTTTGTAAACAATGTTGTTTAACGTGTCGACTTTCTTTTCCAATGCAAGAATTTTTTCAATATCCTTTTCTTCACGAGTTTTATAAAGCTCAGTTTGTTTTTTGTTAACCGACTCTAATTCAGTAATTTGGAGTTTATGTAGCAGTAGTTGTTCTTCAAGTTCTGATATCTTTTGTTTTGACATATGAATTTCGTGTGTTACTTCAGAACAATATTGTTCGTTGAGCACCTTACGTTCATATACCAAACCATTAGCTATTGCAACTCGTCGATCAGCTTCTTTTACATAATCACACTCTTTAAGCCTGTCTATCTCCTCGGCTAAGGATGTGTTTGCTTGCTTCAAACGTTTATTAGCATCTTTGTTTTCCTCAATTTCATGTTTTAAAGAATCAATTATAGACGCAAGCAAATCACGGTCCTCATCCGAGTCAGTATCCTGAGCAGCATTACCGTCATCATTACACATATGCTGTGTATCCGTTGAGATATTGCTATCCTCCGTGTCCATTACATATGTGTCATTGATGCTTTCGGGTTGCTCAGGATGCCGTCGTTCCTTAGCAAACACATTATAGTTATCATTTGTTGGTACCTTTTCAATTGGCTCAGTATCAAAGATAGGTCCAGAAGTATCAGTGGTCTCTGGAAGCACTTCTTGAATCTTTGCCATGTACACATAATGTGCCTCTAGCTCTTGATCATCGGCTTCATCATCAGTGTCATCACGCCAGTCAACTTCATCTGCTGTGAGTGGAATTAATGCTTCTTCTTTCTTACACAGCAGCATCTTTTCCTTGTGATACCCTGAGTCCTTAACCCGTTTTGGCTTCTTGCATTCCCTAGCCATGTGCCCAAATCCCTTACAGTTGAAGCATTGAATCCCAGTCTTCTGCACAACCGGAGTGCCAACAGTATCTCTAGCCCCAACTTGATTCAGCATCCTCTGATTATCATACCTAGCATCACGATCATACCTAGGTGCATGATCAACTTCCTTATATCTAGCATTGGATGATGATCTGAGGTTGTTGTTGGTAGGTTTGTAGATCTTCTTATAAGTTGTGGTGAGTAAAGACATGAGTTCTTCAATCTTCTTGTCCCTTGAAGTTTGTTCATCATCACTGTCTCCATCTGACTCGGTGTCATACTTTGGAGGTGGAGTGGGGACAATTGCTTTTGCTTTGTGTTTAGCAGCAACTAGAGGTTTGGTGGATGAGCTTGATGACTTTGAGGAATGAGTAGGTGGTTGTTGACGGGGAACGGGTTTTGTTGAAGTAGCAGCCACAAAAGCAATAGAATTAGCAGATCGTTCTGCCTTTTCAGCCCTTAGTTCATTCACTTCATTCTGATTTTGTTTCAAGATATCATAAAGTTTGTGGTAAGATATAGTCTTGATATCCTCCCTTTGTTTGACCAAAGTCACAAACCTTTGCCATTCCGGTTTGAGTTGAAGTAAGAACTGAACATTTGCATGATGATTGGAGATGGTGCACTGATTTCTGACAAGCTCATTCATCATTTTGTAGAATCTCGAGTAATATGAGTCAATGGATTCACCATCTTCAGATGTGAATTTTCCAAACTCCCAAAGTAGATTAGTCTCGAGATCTTGAACATTGATCGACTCACCTTGCTTCAATCGATGAATTGCATTCCACATTTCCATAGCATTAGGACATGCATCAACTGTGGAATAGATATCGTTATCAATTCCAGTGAGTATGAAGTTTACAGCATCAGCTTCAGCTTGGAGGAGTTTCTTTTTCTCAGCAGAACATGTGTCAAAATCCTCCATAGCTCGTATAGTTGATGAAGTACCATCCTCTGCCTGTGTGGTAATTGGTCTGAATTCAAAAACTGGAGGTGGATTCTCAAGGCAGTGACGAAGAGCAGTTCGGTTTTCTTTTCCGTCGAGAAATCTGAGAAAACGAGATCTCCATTGAACGTAGCAACCGGCAGTGAGCACAGGTGGATTACCGTTGCCACCTTGTTCCAGACGAATTTGATTAGCAGTTGCAATGTTGATGTTGTTGTTAGACATGGTGAATACTTGTGAATGAATTGCAGATCTTAGTGGATTTGTTGTGATGATGTGTGGTTAAAATTGAAATTCCGAAATTTCCAGAAATTTTTTTTTTCAGTCCGACAATAAATTTCTCAGTCCGACAAAACGGTAGACCTAAAAAATTTGTAATCACCAAATTTTGAAAATGAGCTAGAAATGTCCTAAAACTAGTATGGGAAAAATTTGATTTTACTTGACGGAAAAATTTTAACTCTTTTTTTTTTTATTTTTTTTTTTGATCTTCGTGTAAACGATATTCCGAAACTAGTCTAGACGGTGGCTAAGTCTGAAAATTACTCAAACAAAATTTAGCTAAACATGTCATCGGAAAGAGCTCTAATCGGAATGACGTGATCGGAATACCCCAATCGGAATGCCAATCGGAATGTGCTAATCGGAATACACAAATCGGAATGCCAATCGGAATAACCTTGTCGGAATGCAAATCGGAATGTTGTTGTCCAATCGGAATGATGCTACTGATCGGAATGCCAATCGGAATGTTGTTGTCCAATCGGAATGATGCTACTGATCGAAATGCCACGGATCGGAATGCCAATCGGAATATATAATCCCTTTTCTGATTACACCAATCGGAATATATAATCCCTTTTCCGATTACACCAATCGGAATATATCCCACTTTTCTCGGACAAAACTCAACCAATTCGTGATTTTAAGCCAAAAAAGGATCAAAACACCCAAAAATTTTGTGTTTTTAGCCAAAGTAAATATACCAAATCTCTACCACAACTATGTAGAAGATTCGTATCAAGAAAAAACCATAAAAAACACAAGAAAAATTTTGGGACGTGATATATAGATCAAAATGACCATGAAAAATCAAGAACACACCACACGAATCTTCAATCACCTATCCACTATAGGCTCTTGATACCAAATGTTGTTCCCATTCAATCCATAACACAAGATTTAGAAGAGATATTTAGAGAGAGAAAGAGAAGAATGTAGAGAGAGAAACAAGAGAGATTTGGAAGGTTTATGTTTACTAGAGAGAGAAAGTAAAATGAACCAACACCCTCTTTCACATGTGAAAGAGGGTTATATACCCCACGGCTCTAAGGCCTTTGTGGGCTTCATCTTGGGCCGGGCTTGGCTTTGTTTTGGGCTTACGCCCCTAACTTATACAATATTAGCTTAAAGTCCAAGCCCGGTTTTCCCGACTAACCGATTACAATACAAGACCTTTTAACGACTAAGATGACCTATTACATTTTTGTTCGACTATATAAAATATAGGGCTAACAATACATATAAACCGTTGTCAAAACTCTTATTAGAATATTTCGACTGTTTGTGTTGCTGCCTGGGCGAATCTAAGTTCTCTTCCGGTCAACTGTCCACCCAGTCAAGTGCAACCCAACGATACCAATCCAAATTAAGCAAACTGAAATAAGTGCACGTTTTTTCCAACTCTACGCCGTAGTTTGTTAGTTTTAAATTTTCTTTCTAGATAATGATTTAGTTGGAAGTATATATTCAAATCCTTTCTAATTAGATGCTTGGTCTCATCCTGGCGACCGGAGCAGTGGGATGGTTCTTAGGGCCACCACATATTAGCCAAAAAAACACCCTCTTGTTTATTAAAACTCAGTAAGAATATCACTGGGATTTAATCCTTTTTCACTCATTATAATCAAATAAGCTATTTTTATAAGCAAGCCTAAACAATCCTATAGTTATAAATGATGTTTTTCTGTTGGTGATAATCTGTGGAATTTGTTGGCTTTTAAATTGAATTCCTAATTGATAGCCTTTTAATGTCCTTGCATTTATTATGTTACAAATATGTTATTCTCTGTTATTAAGTCTCTAATGGTGTAAATATGCTAATGCAAAGCTAATGAGATATCTCACTCAAGCAATTTACTTTACGGTGTAAATATGATAAAGTGAAGCTAATGAGATATCTAACTCGGTTTCTTATGGGGATTTTAGGTGATGAGCTTCTCTTAGACTCGTTTCCTTACGCTGAGATGGTATCGAATGGGAAGTTAATGTAAAAGTTCATCTTAAATCAGATTTTACTTGGAAGCTGTCTGCTCAAAATAGATCAAGGGCCAATATACTAACTATCTTCGATGTTAAATTTATGTTTGCAGTGGGTGGTACGAGAAGCACTTGATGTTAACATTGGTTCAAATCCTTCTGCTGAAGGAAGTGGTGAAGATGAAGGTGTTGACGATCAAGCAGTTCGGGTTATCGACATTGTTGACACCTTCAGATTCCAGGTAAAAACTAAAAGCTATCGTTTACACAACTCATTGAGTTTTGAAAAAGTAAATTGATTTATATTTTTAAAATAAGTTGTACCTGTAGGAGCAACCTCCATTCGACAAGAAGCAGTTTGTTGGTTACATTAAGAAGTACATCAAATTGATCACACACATGCTTTATGAAGAGAAACAAGCCTTCCTCAAGAAGAACGTTGAGGCTGCAACTAAGTTCCTCATGGGAAAGCTTAACAACCTCTGGTTGTAAGTCTCTCTGCTCATCTTAAATGTTGTGGCAACTTTAAAGGCAAACTGTTTAAACTCCATCTCATAATTATGAATTCGTTGGGCCTTCTATTTAGTCTTAAGGTATTGTTTTGTAGTCCCTTTTTACTTACGAGATTTGAATCCTAAACTATAACATGTTCAAATTGTATCTCATGTGTGTATCATATACTGTTTTAAACTCAGCCTACAACATATGAGCCTACAACATATACTTTTTACGTTATAATATAAAATGAGTGTTGTAAAATCTTGAATTTCTTTAGCTTTTATTAGAAGCATCAAGCATGTATGGTGGTGTGTTTAGGGTTTTATTTAAGGATATTAAATGATGATCTGAAACTTTTTATGAAGCTGATTGTTGGTATTTTCCGAAAATGGGTCTCATCGGTTGTGGAAATTAAAAAAAAAAGGTCATGAAGACCGGTTTTTCTAAGTAACCGATGTCTATGTTTGAAACAGAATTAAAAACCTGTCTCTGAGAAAACCGGTCTGTTTGGATATGTTTTGAAACCGGGTTTCTATGAAAGGGCCTGTTTTTTACTATAGAGACCGGTCTTTTTACTAATACCGGTGTCTTTCCCTATTTAGACTGGTTATTACAGAACCAGTGTCTATTAGGGGATTTTTATGTGCTTTTTTGTAGTAGTGCTCGGAGCTGAAGGGCATCGATCATTAATTAATGGCTGATTAAATTACAACAACCAAATTATAGATACATAGAATACACACACTTGAGCATGACGAAGTTCTATTATATCTATACTGACCACTTACGGGGCGTTTGGATGAGCTTTTTAGCCGACTTATGAGCTTATTCAATTTTGGAAAAGCCGATTAGCTCACTTTTTGGAGTTATAAACATTAGTTTATTGGCTTAATCCAATAATCGCAAGTATATAAGCTCTAAAAAAATGAGCTTATTGACTTTTCTAAAATCATATAAGCACATAAGCCCATCCAAAATGACCACTAACTAAATCTGAGTACTCGCCAGTCCCCCCGGGTTTTACAACTATGAACTAAATTTCATACCTAAGTTACAACTAACTTCTAACTTATTGTCAGCATAAAAAATAAAAAAAAATTGAATAACTAAAACTTGCTATATCAGTAGAAAATAGATTAGTGACATACTTGATATATACACTTATATAGTTATATATGGTGTCCCGCTCTACATGGTGAAACTAAATTGCAATTGCAGTTTTCAACAGAACCTCCTAACATATATACTAAACTGCAGTTACTATATGCGATGTTTTTAGAAACTTTTGATTGGGAGTTAGACCACTAAAAGAGACGAGCAAAGATAGTTCAGAAACTTTTTTTTTCTATCAATTCTAACTAGCATCTATTACACGGGTGTCTATAACTCCAGTTCATTGTGTACCTACCATGCATCACATGGAAACCTTGAGCTATATACCCAAAGCACATTCTAATCAAAACAAGAATTACAGATGATATGATAAACTAATAAATGTGAAACCCTTTTATTGCATTGGTGTTCACATGTGAGATATGGTTGTTCCAAACCTCTGTCGGTCAGCTATACGCTTGACTTAAAGCAAAGAATGAAATTCATCAAGTTACTTCAAAACATACCAGATTCCATTTATAGTAATTTTCATTCTTTGAAAAAGATTATACACTTGAATGTTTTTCAGAATTCACCCAATCAAACCAAACGAACATAACTCGCTGATTTTCACTAAAAATGCAGTACCTAGTTTATTAAGTTGCCCAACCCATGGCCAATGGTACAGTGAACCGACTGATTTTGGTACACCAAACCACATCACTTACAAGTGAAGGTTTCCATAACTTCGAGGTTATACATATAGCCGAATAGCGAGCCTTAATTCTTTTGGTCACACTTATGCACGATATGGAAAAAGAATAAAAGACAAACTATTATATAGCTTAAAGTTACGCACATTTTATAACAGATCATACAAGTGGATTACAATATGATTCCAAGAGTACATAGCAAAGACCGTTTGTGTGGGTTCGCTTATGGGGGCAGGCTAAAATTTCGAACGTGCAAATACAGTCTTTACGAGGAGCTTTAATGTGCATTTCGGCTTTGGCATCTGCACTTTCAAACTCCTTCCATATGTTCTCATGCCAGAGACTATAGTTTCACGCCAAATTTCTCCCATGGACTAGGCCTGCCCTTACTTTCAATGTTGTAAGGATCGTGTATGCAATTTGGCCACTCCACGGGTGGATGACTTTTGCAATATAACCGAATTCCAGTTACGTAAATTTTGTTTGATTATGTGACCTTAAGATTTTATTTGGAACAAGCAAAAAAAGGATGTAGCTCATTAGTCTTTACATTGACTATCTACATTAAGCCACTGTGATAAATGTACTAGTTTTTTTATTGTTAGAGAGTCCTGGTTCTCAACCGAAAGTAGACCACTACCGAACCATATTCTTGACCTACTGATTAAAGGCACAAATGTCTACCAAACAAGATTCTGGACCTACTTATTAAGGTCCTAAAGTAGTGCTACTAAACAGGATCTCTTGCATCCCTATCTTCTCTCCTAAATCAGTACCACGATAATCCCTTCTCCCTGCAGAGTTTAAAAATAGTATCCAATAGATTGAACACCAGCTCTGCTTATGTCAAATTTAAGATAACCATATGTCTTATAGCTATAACAAAGATACACCTTATGACTAGATGAAACCGAATCTGAACATAAATATTGAACAATTATGAAAGATATAACGCCCATGAACTCCTACTTGACTTTTCCGAAAATTATCATTTAAAAATGCATAAGTGCATAAGGAATCGGAAGATTCTGTCTGTCTTTTCATAGTTTTCTTATGCTTAGTACAAGTCACATTTGGTCTCGCATCAGTCTTGGTTGACAAAATAGTGGCATTTTTGGAGCCATTAACGTACTTGAAATGACCCACATTTCAGCAAGTATAATGGCCGTTTGGCAGCAGCCATTAACAAAACGAAAAGGCCCAAAACTGTCAGCAACTATAGTGTCGTTATTTCAGCCATTGACATACACATAAAACCCGTAAAATTACAGCAAATAGTGGCGTTTTTGCATCCATTAACATAGACCAAAATACCCTAAAAATTCAGCTACTATAGTGGCGTTTTTGCAGCCGTTAAAACAACATAAAACTCTTAAATTATTCCCACCATTAAACAACATAAAACTCTAGCAAAAATCTACAGGGAATAGAAATAATCCAAATTCGGATCTTCGAATCTTATATTTTATGAACAGTCCTTGAATACACACATATATATATATATACGAGTCTAAAAAACTGGACAGGATGACATTTTAACACAACGTGTTTCGCGCCTCCTTAATGAAATAATCTTCTGTCTCAATCGATCGTGAACATTTTTTACTCTTCGTTGCCTCTTCATGTTTTCTGCTCCTTGGTTCTCTTGGCCGCCCTTACTCTTTGTCCCTTTGATCTTGTCTGCCGGAGTTTTCGTAACTAAAACTTGCAGCTTATGTTGTTGAGCAGTTGCTTTTGCCAAATTTGACCTCTTTTCATCACAAACCTTCTTTGGAACATAGTGCTTCATAACTAATTGCAATTGCTTTCCAGGCCTATTATTTGGCAGCTTCTCCTTCTTCTTGCTAATTAAGGTTAGCTGTTTTCCTTCCCTCCTGGGTGCGTTTTCCATGGTCATGTCATTATTATCATCACCGATACCATCAAAAAGAGTAGAAAAATCTATTTGATCCTCGTTTGCATTTGCAAAAGCAAATGCAAGATCATCAAGAGGAGGACAAGCAAGGCCCTCCCATTCACTTAAACACGACTCTTCCTCGCCTTCTTCATCACCAACAACAGTATTTTCTCCAATATTCATCCCGTCACTAAGCGATTCTCGAACCTCACCAAGAAATTGTCTTTTTCCTTGGATTTCATCAAGCAAATCATGTGTGAATAATTCTTTTTCCATTACTATGATTATGATTATGATACACCAATAACCAAGAACTTACAAATTGACAGAAAGTTGATTTTGGGCAAAACAGAGTGAGAGCGCTTTTTAATTGTGGGTGGAAATATAAGAGAATTGTTGGGAAAATATGGAAACTAAACCCCTCCTTAAATAACCCGAATTTTAAGTCGGTCGGTGTAGTTTACGGCCCGTTTGATATGCCGTCTCATTTACTTCATTATATTATGTTTGTTTTTAGGATCGGTTTATAAAAGGCCCATATAAATCAAATATAAAATTAAATTAAATTCTTGTTAACAAAACTCTTTTTTAAGATTTAAAAAAAAATATTAAAATTAAAATTCTTTTTTTAATAAATAAAACAAACTAAAATAAAAATTCTTTAGAGAATACTAAAATTATTTCTTTTTTATTTTTTATTACTTTTTGAATTAAAAAAATTTAAAGTTTTACTAAAAATATTAAAAAAAATTATTATTTTTAATTATAAAGTTAAAGTATTAAAACTTAAAATAATAAATACTAATACTAAAAATATCAAACAATAATAATAAATATAATAAATAATAATAGTAATAATACAATAAAATAATATAGATAAATAAATAAATAATACTCATAAATAAGAAAAATAAAAAATTAAAAAATTAATAATACTAATAATACATTTATAGTATTTAATAATAGATAATAATAATTAATGACAATTAATAGTCTTAGGTCACGTAGTGCTTGCTATATGTTTAATAGGATCGGGTTTGCTATTACTAGAAGAGTGGGAGCCAAAATTTTGTCTATACTTCCCACTAACTTTTTGAAAATTTTATTATTCTAATAAATAAATAATTATAATAATTATAATAATAATAAAGTGATGGTATAATAAAAAAATTAAAAAAAATTAAAATAATAATAATAATAATAATAAGATTCGGGACTCCTTCTCTCTTTCTCTACAGGCCTGGTATTTGGATGATGGCACTATTATTGGGGATACTTTGGTTGTGGGGAAAGTTTTGGAGTGCATCATGGAGGAGGGTCCAGTGTATGGACTGCATATGAATATTGATAAGACTGAAGTTTTTTGGCCGACCGAGGATTCTCGCAGCAAGTTTATTGGTGTGTTCCCAGATAATATTGCTCGGCCTACGAGTGGTGTTAAGTTACTTGGGGGGCCTGCGAGTGTAGATCTTGATTTTTGTAATAAGCTTGTGTTGAAGCGTGCGGTTAAGACTATTGAGCTTATGGATGCTGTGGCAAAATTAATGACCCCCAATGTGAGTTGCTGCTTCTTCGTTCATGTGCCGGTATTTCCAAGTTATATTTTGCTATGCGTACTTGTTCACCGTGTGCTTTAAAGTCTGCCCAAAGTTCTTTTGATGTGGCACTCCGTTCTTCTTTGGAGCGTATCGTTGTTGCTTCTGGACCGGGATTTGGTGATTGGCAGTGGAGACTTGCTACGTTGCCCTTTTCCTTTGGAGGGTTGGGTGTTTATTCTGCGGGTGACGTATTGCATTATGCTTTTCTTGCTTCTCGGTTACAGCCAGCTGATTTACAGTCTAAGTTACTTCAACACACTGATATTAGATCTTATGGACTCCAGTTTGATGATGCCTTACGTGTGTTTAACTCGGTTATGGAGATTGATTTTCTAAGTAATCCGAGTGAGGTCGCTGCCCCCAAACTCATGAAGAAAATGGCAAATATATATTTTGCTCGGGTTATTAAGAATGCTGAATCCACTTTCGCTTTATCTGCTCGTCAGTTGGCTTTATGGGCATCTCAGAGGGAGGATCATACGTCTGACTGGCTTAGGACGGTTCCTATCCCCCGGATTAGGGCAGACTACGAATGGGAGGTCTTATCGATGTGTTTTGTGCTATCGCTTAGGTATTCCCTTATTCTCTGTTTTGAATCCCTATTCAGCTTGTTCTAGGGTTTTTGATGGGGATATATTTGGGGATCATGCCGTATCGTGTGCTGGCATCGTTGGGATTAAGCATCGTCACAATTTGGTTCGTGATACTCTTGCTGACATATGTTACCGTTCAGGGATATCTGTCGGAAAGGAAGTTAATATTGGATTAGATGGTGGACCTGACAATTTCCTACGTCCGGCAGATATTTTGTTTTATTCCTGGGATGGAGGTAAAGATGTGTGTGTTGATCTGACTGGTTCTTCTCCTTTGACTCGTACGGGGATGAATGACTTTGTACCTGGCCGAGCTGTGATTGATGCTGCACAATGTAAACGATGCAAGTATTTGGCTAAGTGTGCAGCTCTCGGATATGGGTTTCTTCCTTTCTCCTTTTCTTCTTTAGGGGAGTTACAGGAAGATGCAGTTGCGTTGCTGAAGCGGATTCAGAGATTTTCAAAGGCTCAAGACATTGGAGCGCGCGCTGCTGTATATATTTTTCATAGAATAGGTTTTACCATTGGTAAAGGGGTGGGAGCGCAAATAGTATCTCGACTCCCATCCAATTTGTTGTATATCCCTTTTTGTTTCTAATAAAAGTGATGGTTGATAATAATAATAATAATAAAAATAATAATAATAATAATAGTAATAAAATTAAAAAAAATAAATAATAATAATAATAAAATAATAATAATAATAATAATAATAATAATAATAATAATAATAAATATTATATAAATAAATAATAATAAATAATTAAATAATATTAAATAAATTTTATAAATTTATAAATAATTATTATGAATAAATGAAATTGTAAAAGATATTAATAAAATAATAATAATAATTATAAATTAATAGTAACTCATATAAATAATTAATTTAAAAAAAATTATAAACTAATAAGCTATAGATAAATAAATTAAATAAACTATTAATAAATTTAATAATAAATAGTAATAATATCTAATAACTCATATAATTAAATTAAATGTTAATATTAAAAAATTATTAAAATATAATAATAAATACATAAATTATTAATAAAATAATAATTATTATTATTAATTGTATAAATTAATTATAAAACTTATATGAATAAATAAAATTAAAAAACTTAAAAAACTATAAAAATAATAAATAAAAATAAATTATATTTTAATAATAATGATAATAATAATAAATAATTCATCGTCTTCGACTTTTTCATCAAGAAAATCTTTGATCCTAAGGACCTCCATAACTAATTCTCTTTCCTCAAACGACATTACACTCTGAGCGATCAACTCTCACAAGTTATCCATTAATATGAATATGATTATGATTAATGTTACAATAATAATCAAGAATTGACAGAAAGGATTTGGCGTCAAGAAACAGAAAGAGCGTGTGATTGTGGTCGAAAATATGAGAGAATTGTTGTGAAGATACAGAAACTAAGCATCTCCTTAAATACCTGATTTTAAGTCGGTCGGTGTTTTCCCGCGTAATATTTCTCGACCCTTGCATGGTGTTAAATTACTAGGTGGGCCTGCCAGTGTGGATTTTTATGTTAGTAGTTAGCTTGTGATGAAGAGGGTTGTAACACCCCACTTGGATAAGAGGACCGTTACGTATATTTATGGCGTGTCATCAAAGCATAAGGTAAATGTCCTAAAACATTAACTGGCCATAAAAGAAATACCGGAATCAAACTTCGGTAATCCCAACATAAGCTCAAAACATGAAAAGTAAATACTGAAGGAAAGGACTAAACAATGTCCAAATAAGCAGAATAATGTAAGAAGTGCATAAAGTAAGAAGTCTGGATAGCTTCCATCCAAATGCACATGCTCTCAGAATCCTAAGAGCATCTTGGTGTACCTGCCGTTAGAACATGAAAGGAATTACGGCTGAGCATAACGCCTAGTGAACGGATATAAAGCATGATAAGAACTACTGAAATGAAGCAGATGATAAAATATTGAAGCTGTAAGACTGATAAGTAAAGTTGCAGCGGAAATCTGTGTATAATATAAAAGGTCTGAAATCTAAATAATAAAGCATAAATAATAAAGTTGAACTATTATCTGTTAAATCTGAAAACATGCATTTACTATATCTTAATTGCCAAGAGCTTATATAGGTCATGTGTTGTAACAACTGCTTCATGAATAAATAGAGAGGTGACCTCGTCATGCTGTAGAGGGGTGACCTCTAAATAATGTGTTGGGTGGAGGGATCAACTCCAATGTGAAGGATGTAGAGCACACACCACATTCACCTGATAGTAAATTGATAGCCTAGGATGCACCCATACGCCCCACTGATAATACTGATAAAATGGCCAAGCTGAATAAATGGGATGCTGCGAGAAATCACTCCCCCACAGAGGAGTCATGACACCGGTGCCTCTAGTGTCATGGTTACGGTACCTTTGTAACTAGTACATAACTGGTCATGCTTGTATATAAAGCTCAGGCAATTTATCTTAGTTATTAAAATGATTGCTGATAAGATTTAAAACATATACTAGGGAAAAAATTGGCTGCAGACGGGGAATCCTAATCATTCATAGAAGGAAGTCCTTACTGAAGGACGTGAAATCCGTACCTCGTGTCCAGTAATGAGAAAAAGATGAAAGGTCTACTCCGACTTCACGGTTACTATAAAAATAAGGTACGTGAATGAGTTGTCTGATTACTGTTTACTATTACTGATTTTTATTGTTCTTAACTTGGTTTATTAAGTTCTTGTATTATTATACTGTTCTACATAAAATCTGGTAACTCCGTCTGTCTTTAAATATTTACTTATTAGCGTATATCCTGTATTTTCTGATTACTGTATATTATACTGTATTCTGGTGTTTATGATGATACTGTAAATTGTAGCCTGGTAAAATAGAAAGTTTCCCGAATTTAGAAAGTTTCCTAAAATAGAAAGGTTTCCTAAAATAGAAAGGTTTCCAAATTAGTTTTTCTTGAAAATTAAAACATAAATAAATCACATGTGTTTAAGTGGTTAACCGGATAAAATAAAATCAATTTAATTTTACTAATTAAATCAATAAAATAAAACCACTTAATTAATTTATTTATAAAACTAATTTACAAAAATGATTTAATCATAGTTAACATAAAACCCGTATTATTTATCTTCCGTGACCCCGAAACCCGTGCTAAAATCTTCCCCGAGACACCCATATCTCGGGTTAACCAAAACGGGCCCACGTTGTGGTCCCTTGCTGCTGACGTCACCCAACAGTGGTTCCCACTGTTAATCATACGGTTCCCACTATTTTTGTGTTAAAAGTTCCCACTGTTAATGCAGTGGTTCCCACTGCTAATGCAGTGGTTCGTACTGCTATTTTTTATGTTCCCACTATTCGCAATCCCAAACACCCCCTTTCAGCGAGTTAAACCCAAACACCCTTGGTGGTTTGTTTCTGCTGTTCGAAAAGCCAAACACCCCCCTGTTTGGTCACGGCTGATCAAAAGGACACCCACCGAGACTTTGTGTCTCGGTATACGCGAATCCCACCAAGACCCGACACCCCTTAATATATTTTTAAACATGTTTAACAATCAAACCCACGTTTCTTGCTATCAAAAGGATTTTCGTGAATAAAAGAAGGATTAAAAGATGATTTACCTTAATTTGGTGATTAAGAACGAATGGTAAACACACGAAATCGAATGATTAAAGGAACGAAACCCGAATCCTTGTTCTTAATTCCTAACTGGCGGCACCCCTTTTTCTTTTGTATTTTCTGTCGGTAGCCCCCATTCTACAACCATACGTTTTTTTTTGTTTTTTTATGTTACTGTTGTGACAAAAAGGGGTGGGTAACCTCCATTCTACACTTCTTCTTTGTTTAATAAACCAAACCGCCACCCTTTTATTATATTAAGTTTTCCGTTTGATTTTTTAGAATAAATTATCACGTAAACGTATTTATATTTCTCGTGTTTTAATTTTTCTGAAACGTAATATTCTTTTCTGTATAATAATTAATACATACATACTATTTTCTGAAACTTAATAATTATTTTCTGAATAACTATTTATTTGTAATATTTAAATAAAACTGAGACTACGTAATTACTGTTAACGTTTAATTATTTTATGTATAATAAATAATACATAAGTAATACTGAGACTGCGTATTTACTGTTTACGCGTATTTACTGTTTACGTTTAATTAAAGTTAAAGCTGAGATTACGCGTATTTAATATTCGAGTATTTTGAATACGGGTTTTACAATTTTTCCCCTCTAAAAAAATTATTCGTCCTCGAATTAGGGATGCGATAATGTTGTGGTTTTACAATTCTTCCCCTCTAAAAAGGATAAATTCATCCTCGAATTAAAGGTAATAAGCTGATGAAGTTATAAAAGCTAGAAAGGACACATAGCAGAGAAAATAACGTGTTCTGAATTTGACCAATTTCGTTTTGAAAAGATTGAACACTTAAAAGAAATAGAATCATTAAAAGCTAATCTTTCCAATGAATTAAAAGAAAAAGAGTCGGTTGTCAATGATTTTCAGAAACTTAAAATGGATTTCGAAACTCTCGAGTTTAAAAAGTTTGAATCGGAAATTAATGCTACCAAACTTCTTAAATTTAAAGAACAACAGCTTTTAAAACAATACGCTTCCACCGAAAAGGTTCATCTTTTAACTAACTCATTTAAAGAACTCGAACTTAAGCGTCTTCAAGATTTACCACCTAATCCCGGTTATGCAAAACAAGCTCAGGAATATATTCCTTGTCTTTATGATGTGACCCTAATTGGCAAATCGAAAGAAGCACCTTATGTTCGTAGTACTGAGGAGACACAGTCACTTGCGGAAGAAACTCATTCTAAAATGCTTTCAAAATTCCATAAGATTGATTATGATAAGCATAATAAAGATCAACTTTTTAAAAAGACCCGTATTCGTTTACAAAAGGAATTAACTCAATTATCAGCTTTTGTGCCCCAAAGTTTGTCAACAGAAAACCTTCCTAGTACGTCTCCTACACTTGTCAAAACGGATTTAACTAAGTTAATTCCACCGGTAAGTAAGGCGTCCGATAGCTTAAATTCGGTGCACCAACACTTAGCCGAATTTGACAAGGTCATTGTGGAACGTACGACGACTTCGGCCATAACGGAAGGTGAATGGAATTTTGAGCACACAAGAGCTGCTTTTCGAGACGAAATTGTTCCATTTGTAAACAATATTAAATCTTGTCTTCGCAATGTTGATCAAGAATTGCTTTTGGAAATAGAAGAAGTTAGACGCGTTTTCAATGAAATGGATGATGCTTATGAAAATGGTTTACTTGAAATAGAACGAGTTTCACGCCAAAATGATCAGCTTCTGAAGCAATTGATGTCTCATGATATTGTTTCCGTCTGTGTGAATAAAAGTGTTGATAATGATTCAATTGTACATAATGTTGAATCTGTGGATAATGTGGTAGATAGTACTTGTCACGAATCTGACGCTGAATTTTTAAAGTTTCAAGATTCATATTCTTCGCTTTCAAAACGTTTTGATGAAATTCAAACACATTGTATTTCGCTTGAATGCAAGCAACAATTTATTCAAGAAATCTTTGAAACATCATTCGAAGGTGTTAATATCGATGATGCAAATTTTCAAAAGAATTTTCAATTGAATTTACAATCAAAACAGCGTCAGCCAAGTGACAAGGTTGCTAAATCATTGCTGATAGGCATAGAGAAATCAAAGGAGATTAACTGTGTGAACGTAATTGAGGCTGCTGAGAATTCTAAACTTGATCTAGATAATCGAATTTCCAAGATTTTGTCCAAAGTTGATAACTTAAAACAGAAAAATACACAAATCTTCGATTCAATAAAGCTCGCATGTGCTAATACCACTACACATAATCAATCATTGATTGAACAATTGAATAAAAAGTCGGTGGAAATATCTGATTTGAGGCAACAAATTTGTGAAAAAATATGGCTTTGGCTGAGTTAAAAGAAACACTTCGTACCCTAAAAGGTAAGAATGTTGTGGATAACGCAGCCACTGTCTCAGCATCGTCCTCTAGTACAATCAAAACGAACCTCATCGCCGTCACACCATTTAACAAGGGCCCTAGGACTAAACCATCTCAAACATTAGTCACTAAAGATAAGGCAAAATCAAAACTAGCTTCTAATATTCCCGTGTTGCCTTCTACAGGAGTAAGCACCACTACTAAGGCTCAAAGATCTAAGCTTAAAAGAAACAAGAAGAATGATAGGATCTTTCCCCCATCTAGTAGTCAAGTGAAGAAGAAAGTAGAAGCCTATGCTAGGAATGTTATTTCTGTTTTGAATAAAAAGAATCATGTAGCTAAACCTAAAGGCTCTGCTGTTGTGCAGCGTTCTAAGCCTACTGTGAATTCTAATTTGAAATGTTGGAACTACAATGAATGTATGTTTTCTAGTCGTCATGATTCTTGCCTTATTGACCATGTGAATGAGATGAATGCCCGTAAAAATGGTTTAGAATGGAAACCGACTGGGAAAGTGTTAACCGAAGTTGGTTGGATGTGGCGTCCCACTGGTAGAACTTTCACTATAGTAGGAATTGCTTGCCCTTTAACTAGGATCACTCCCACTAGAGCGAAGAAAGCGTGCCCTTTAACTAGGAGTACCAAGGTTACCAAAACACAAGCGTGTCCTTTAACTAGGAACACTAACACTACTGTAGGAAACAAGTGCCCTTTAAATAGGTCTACTCCCACTGTAGTGCCTGCTAATAATCCAAAACCTCAGAAAGTTGAAACAATAAAACATGTTAGTGCTAAAACTCACATTAGAAAACACAGGAAATCTAAGGGTCACACAAATGTTAGCATTTTTGATAATATTATATCTGTATCTGCTAACACTCCGGAACTAATAGTTTCCAATGCATTGTCTACTGTTGTTGTTGAAAACAGGTGGTCCAAATTGTTCTCTGGTATTTGGACTCTGGTTGTTCTAAACATATAACCGGAGATCGCTCTCAGCTCAGAAATTTCGTCAGCAAGTTTCTTGGTACGGTTCGATTTGGAAATGATCATATTGCAAAGATAATGGGTTACGGTGAATATCATATTGGGAATGTTATAATTTCAAGAGTGTATTATATGGAGGGTCTTGGTCACAATTTATTTTCTGTGGGACAATTTTGTGATGCAAACCTAGAAGTTGATTTTCGAGAGCATACCTGCTTCATTCGTAATTTGGAAGGGGTTGATTTATTGAAAGGTACTCGAGGGAATAATTTATACACTTTGTCTCCACAAGATATGATGGCCGCTTCTCCCGTATGTCTTCTCTCCAAAGCATCAAAGACTAAATCATGGTTATGGCATCAACGGTTATCTCATCTTAACTTTGACGCTATTAATCATTTGGCGAAAAACGAACTTGTTCGTGGTCTTCCTAAACTTACATTTTACAAGGATAATTTGTGTTCCGCGTGTACAATGCGGAAAAGCACTAAGAAATCATACAAACCCAAGACTGAAGACACCAACCAAGAGAAACTTTATTTGTTGCATATGGATCTTTGTGGGCCAATGCGTGTTGAAAGTCTTGGTGGTAAAAAGTACATCCTCGTCATAGTGGATGATTACTCTCGGTTTACATGGGTGAATTTCCTGCAACAAAAGATGAGGCACCTAAAGTCATTATCGATTTTCTCAAGATGATTCAAGTGCGTCTCAACACTACTGTCTGACGCATTCTTACAGATAATGGAACCGAATTTGTGAATCAAACTTTGCGTAAGTATTATGAAGAAGTTGCCATATCTCATGAAATATCCGTTGCTCGCACTCCACAACAAAACGGTGTCGTTGAAAGGCGAAATAGCACTCTTATGGAAGCAGCTTGAACAATGTTAATTTACACAAAGGCTCCATTATTTTTATGGGCAGAAGCAGTAACTACAGTAGTGTACACCCAAAACCGGTCACTAATTCGTAAACGCCATGGTAAAAAACCTTATGAGCTTCTACATGGAAAAGTACCAGATTTATCATATCTTCATGTATTTGGTTCTCTTTGTTATCCAAATAATGATGGTGACAATTTGGGAAAACTTCAACCAAAGGTTGATATTGGTATTTTCATTGGTTATGCATTCGCAAAGAAAGCATACCGAATCTACAACCGTAACTCTCGCAAGATCCTCGAAACTATGAATGTTGATTTTGATGAGCTGACAGCAATGGCTTCTGAGCAAAGCAAATCTGAACCTGCACTTCATGAAATGGGACCCAGTAACATTGGCTCTGGTCTTGTAACAACCCTACTTCATCATCATTTACACCACCTTCTAGAAATGAATGGGATACATTGTTTCAACCGTTCTTTGATGAATTCCTTACTCCTCCAAGTATTGTTGCTCCAGAACCTGAGGTAATAGCTCCGGTAACCGAAGTTGTCGCTCCAGCAACGGAAGCACAATCAGATACATCTTCACCTACAATTGGTCAAGATATACCTTCAACAAGTAATTCTCAACCAACACATGTAACAACTACCCATGGCATGCCTATTGATGATGAAGAGGATGATGATGATCATGATTTAGAAGTCGCTCAATGCGTGAACTTCCATTCTTTGGTGTACCAATTCCCGACCGTAATCAAGTCGGGTCGTCCACTTTAGAGGAAGCTCCTACTACGGTCTACTCCAATCCACAGATTCGTGAACATGACAGCAAGTGGACAAAGGATCATCCTATAGATTCTATTATTGGTGACCCTAATCGTCCGGTATCCACACGAAGTCAGTTACAAGAAAGTGAAATGTTTTGTCATATTGATGCTTTTCTCAGTGAAGTTGAACCTAAGATGTGGCAACAAGCATTTACCCAATCTTGTTGGATAGAAGCTATGCAAGAAGAACTTAATGAATTTATACGTCTTAATGTATGGGAACTAGTCCCATGCCCGGATCAAGTACAGTTACTCACTTTGAAATGGGTTTACAAGGTGAAACTTGACGAGTTAGGCGAAATATTGAAGAACAAAGCTAGACTAGTAGCTCGTGGATACAAGCAATTATTGGGCATCGATTTTCTGGAATCCTTTGCACCTGTTGCCCGTTTGGAAGCTATTAGACTATTCCTTGCTTATGCATCCCACATGAATATGATCGTCTATCATATGGATGTGAAGACGGAATTTCTTAATGGTGAAATCAAGAAAGAGGTTTATGTTCAACAGCCGGATGGTTTTGTGAATTCTAGATATCCTAACCACGTGTACAAGCTTAAGAAGGCTCTCTATGGGTTGAAGCAAGCTCCACGCGCATGGTATGATCTATTGTCACAATTCCTCATCGCGCAAGGCTTCGTTAAAGGCAAGGTGGATCCCATGCTGTTCATTCAAAAACGAGGTAAAGATATGATTATGGTACAAATATATGTTGATGATATTATATTTGTAGCCTCGACCCAAACCTTATCCGATGAGTTTGGGACACTCAAGTCTCCAAGTTTAAGATATCAATGATGGGCAAGGTATCATTCTTCTTAGGACTTCAGATATCTCAGAGTCCCAGAGGCATCTTTATCAATCAATCCAAGTATGCCCTTAAATCTCTTAAGAAATATAAGATGGAATCTTACGACCCCGTGGATACTCCAATGGTGGAACGAACTAAGCTAGATGCAGATCCACATGGGATTGCCGTTGATCCGACACTTTATCGTGGAATGATCGGTACCCTTTTGTATATCACAGCTAGTCGACCTGATCTTTAGTTTGCTATATGTATGTGTGCTCGGTATCAAACTCAGCCTACTGAGTTACATTTGGCTACTGTGAAATGGATCTTTCGATATCTTAAAGGAACCATTAATAGGGGACTTTGGTACTCGAAGGACTCTTCGATTGCACTAATGGCGTATGAAGATGCGGATCACGCGGGTTGTCAAGATACAAGGCGTAGCACGAGTGGAACTTTGTAACTACTAGGAGATCGACTAATCAGTTGGGCATCGAAAAGGCAGAAAAGCGTTGAAATTTCAAGTACGGAAGCAGAATACATAGCTATGTCCGGTTGCTGTGCTCAAATTCTTTGGATGAGATCACAATTAACCGACTATGGTCTAGGTTTCAACAAAATTCCGATGTACTGTGACAACAAAAGTGCAATTGCCTTATGTTGCAACAATGTTCAATTCTCCAGGTCGAAGCATATTGACATTCGCTACCACTTCATCAAGGAGCAAGTGGAAAATGGAGTGATAGAGCTTTACCTTGTCCGATCTGAGTATCAATTGGCGGATATTTTCACGAAGGCTTTAGATCGCGCTCGAATTGAATTTTTGGCCGACAAGCTAGGATTGAGAACCTTTTCGCCTGAGACTCTAAAAGAATTGTTAGATGAAGCGAAAGAAAAGTGGTGGTAAACTATTCTCCGTATCCTTGGTGATCACTTGTATATATTATTTATATTTTTATCCAAAAAAGCAAAATACAAAAATATAAAACCATATAAAAACCATAAAAATTGAAAAAGTTTAGAAAAATCCAAAAATATTTTTACTTTATTTTTTCAAAGGCATGTCTTTTGGTACGATAATATTTACGGCCTTAGAAATGTTGATTAATATTGACATGGCGCCATAAATATAGTTCGTACAAAAGTTGTAAATATTTCATAAAACATGCCCAGATGGATTGTAGTTATTTCAGACTGCAACCCGTTTTTCATATTAAAGTCAAGTATTTCTTATGAAAGCTTTGGCTCAACAACAGGAATTAATTTTCTCGGGAATGGTTTACATTATAACCATGTAAGGGATTGTGTTTACGTTATAACACAATCTAACACGGATATATGTACGCATAAGTGCATTTATTTGTTAAAACAAGAGAAGTCTTGTTTTTATGAAGTTATCATCTCTACAACCACAGCAATCTACAATTGGTATCTACATACTCGATGATGCGACTACTCAAACGACAACTACAGCTCTTTTAATAGAACACTGGTCAATAATTGAGGGGGAGCAATTGTCCAGCATTCAGAATCTTCGATGCCGAAAGTGCCAAGTTCAATAATTGGTGTCAAGACAACAATACCAATCGTACATCTGGTGTCAAGAGATGACTTCAGACGTGACGAGGCGACCAACATTTGCCGACAATAACCATTTGATCTTATCATATTATGTTCTCATCAATCAGGTCCAACCTTGTCAATTTATTCTAATATGGTGAATATGGGATCATGTTACAAATCGATATCGTATATCTCACATTTATATCATGAAGATTAAATTGGATTTTCATTTTTCTTCCCAAAAACTTTTACAACTTCATTAAATCAATTGATATCAAAAATATCGGTTTGGTTAATATTTTTATATAGGGGAGAAAATGTGATTTAATATGGGAAATTATCACAAATGGTTTGACTTAACATGATGGCTCATCCCGACATGTGCGAAATGTTTTCGAATATCGTGGCATATGTTAAGGGAGAGCAAAATGGATTTGCTATACCAAAATGGATTTCATGGTGACATATACTTACCCTAAACCCATTTTTCACGACGATGAAGATTGTGGTGACATAAGGATGGTAGGATAGGTTAAGTCCAATGATTCTTCCTAAACCGGAGGAATCTTCCCAAGGACATTCCATAGCTAGAAATAGTAGTCCTTAGGAAAGATGAGGAAGATTGTGAAAGTAGCTGAATGCCGACCAAGTACTTAAGTTAACACTGGAACAATCACAACAAGGTGCTAGTTATGACGTATTGGTAAGCATTGAAGGGGTTGAAGAATGAAAAATAATTGTAAAGATAAAGGGTCTAAAGAAAGAAGCCCTCCTTACAACCTTAGGCGGAAACCGGGTCAACACATATGCTATTGAGATCATTTTAATGATGCTTGATATTGAAGATAGGTATCATGGACCCAGTGATGCAATGCACAACCCATCCCAGCTAACTCAGATATCTCTCAAAAGGTATTTGTTTTAATCACACGGAGACAACGCATTATCTATCCATTTATTCACTCCGAGTAAATTGGTAATGAAAAGGTGGCACTCCTCTCCAGCCTCCGATCACTAAAATCCAAAGTGCACGATCGAGTCTAGAGGCATTTGAGATCATCAAATATCTCATTAGGACACACTTCCATATTTCCTTGCTTCTTCACATACTGTGAAAAGTAAGAAAGATATTAAGAGTCCTACACAAAATCTTCATGATCTTGCCTGAACATCTGAGTAATACGCAAGTATTTACAATGAAGATGGAAATCCTTCTTGAGCGAATATCAAAAAGCTCATGGTAGGTGACTTGTGAGATTCTTTATGAATCAAACTTGTGATAACTGGAAAGCAACAGTTGTTTAATTCTTAATTGAATTTAAACACGTTCCAGGCCTCTACGCTATATCTCTGTGATCTTGCCAGAACACTCAGAGTGATACCTTAGTGTTCACAGTGATGAGTGGAAATCCTTCTAGTGTTAACCTCAAATAGCACTTGGTAGGTAACTTGCAAGATTCTATATGAATCAAGCTCGTGACAACTAGAAAGCAACGATGGTGCGATTCTTTAATAAATCAAACTTGTTCCAGGAATCGAAATTGACGACTTCAATCATGCGGATAATTTTATCCAAAATGATTCACTCTTTACGTTCGCAGTCAGCTTTAGACGGTCGATAAAGAGAACGGGTTTTCCCGCGAAATCTTGTCAAGGAGATTTTTAATTAAATCTACCTGCCACAAGTACGATATTTTTATATCGTCCAACGATCTTCACCGATCGGAGGTAAAATGCTACCGAATTAGCATGAAATGTTCAAAGCCATTTCGTTCGTGTGTACTTGTGTTGCGGAATTTGAAGACGGTGGCGTTGCGGAATTCGAGAAGAAGTCGTCCCCGCATGCTTATACTTTATGCACTTAACACTTCATCTAATTCAAGAAAGCCTAAAAGTTAAGTCTTCCGCTGTATCGAACTCTGAAGCTTTCAAGAATTACGAAGGTACAAGTATGTGGGACATGAAGTCACGAAGACGCGAAGATCACAAGTGAAGGATCCACACGATCAAGGCAAGAGATTAATGCTAAAGATTGATATCAAAGATCACATCAACATGTTTACCAGAAAAGAAAAAGAAAAGAAAGACGAAGACTACGAGCTCAAGACAAGCATAGTATGCTAGGTTTATTTCATTATTGTAACTTGGGTAACGCCCTTGTTTGGAGTGACCTTCCTTAGGGGGAGATTGTTGGAAATACGTTTTACGTATTTAGGAAGATTCGGTCACTCCGACAATATATTAAGTAGTAGCTCGTAGTTTAGTTATTCTATATTAAGTAAACATGGAAAGGCCTAGTCCATGGAATGTATGGACGACCCAATATGTAAGCCCAAGCCCATCATAAGGCTTGGGTATATAAACCCTCTCCTTAGATGGAGAGGGTGTGGCTCACTTCATTATTACACATAGTTGAAGTTGTTTTCTTTCACTTTCTCTCTCTAAAGGTGTGTGTGTTCTCACCATCTTTCTATCTCTTTCTCTCTCTAAACATAAGCAAGATTTACAAAATCTTACACCCCTTTCCCAAATATTCTTCATTAATACCCGAGCCCAAATTTTTAATATTACCCCTTCAAAAATATGTTACTTAACACTTTTATTTCTTTAATCAAACAAACTAACTTATCAAACTATGTTATCAATAGTCTGTAATTAAACCAACGTTTCATATAACAAAAACCCAGTTTTCCCCCCAGTTTACGTCGTTGAAACCATATTCATTGCAATTAACTGTTTTTTTCTTGTTATTAGATCCATATTCTTTGAATATTCATTTTAGATGGCTGTAATTTTGCAGGTATATTCAATTTTATTCAATTGTTCTCATTATGATCATAATTTTGTTTAATTGAAGCGCCATTCTAGTTGATACATTAGGTTTATAACATATTATTAGATAATTTAGTTTTTCCATAGGTTTTCTTCCCCTAGAACTCACTATTTTTTGTTTATGCTATAGGTGTATGATGCAAAGATTGGCTTTAGAAGTAAGTTAGAGTATTTGACAACCATAAAAATAAAATTGTATTTGAAAGATTCTCGGATAAAAATGTTCCGAGGAACAGTGTTTGGTCCTTGGTTAGACATAAGAATAACCGAAATTGGTAACCATTTGATTCACCATCTCCTTCAACATCAAAGAGCGGATGACAACCCAACAATAGATAAACCTTTTTACTTTGACTTTGGGGAAAATAGTTTGGAGTTTAGCAAACAGGATTTCTGTTTGGTTACAGGGTTCTGTTTTGGTGACTGTTCTATAAAGGAATTTAGGGATCTTGAATCGAAATTTAAGAATCGCGTGTTTCCAAACATCCGTAGAGTAAAGGGTCACGATATACGTAAGCTTATTTTGGACGATTTAAAGTTTAGTAATCTGTCTGATGTCGATGTTGTGAGGGTTTTCTTATATATGTGTTATGTTGGGTATTCATGGGTGATCAGTTACATGGAGTTGTTGCAGAGGAATTTTTTAATCTTGTTGAGGATTTTGAATCTTGGAACAAATTTCCTTGGGGTGAGTATACTTGGCGAGAGTTTCACAAACGCGTATACAATCATGACTCCAAGGTCCGCAAGGATCATTTGCATAAGATTGTCAAGTCTCCAACATGTCTCCCCACATATACATTGCAAGGTTTCATTTTCCATTAAAGGTTAGTAGTTTGATTATATCATTACATAAATGGTTATTGTATTTCATTTTTTAGTTTATTTTTCCTATTTATTTCAGATATGGTTATTGGAAAAATTTCCTATTTCCAAAAGGTGGTGGTCTAAGGAAGATGGTGTAGTACCTCATTTTGTTGCATGGACTGATGTGAGATCATTTCCAAAATCCGAATATCCTATTTTGTTTGATTTTAGAAATCCTCTTAACAAGCTTGAGCCGACCCCTCTTGAGGAAAATAAACAATGGTGGATTTATAGTGTACATCATCTTCGAAATTATCCACTGTCGATTTCACCAATTTCTAAAAAAAGGCCACGCCGTAAGCGCAAGAACTTCATCCAAAACAAAGTTCAAAGAATAGGCCCTGATGTTGCTACAAGTGTTGTTGTGAACCATGAAGAAGGTGGACCATCCATGCTTGTTAATGAAAAGAAAATGATGGTTTTTCAGAAAGAGGTAGTAGACGATGAGGACATTGATTATGGATCTTCATCATCCAATTTTATTGACGTTTCCAAGATGATTGCCGATTTGAAGTGTGACTTCTATGATCGTATTAATAAGCTTGAGCTGTCATGTGCAACCCCTCTGCAAACCAATTTGACAAGGATGATATTCTGAAAAAGATTACTCAATTGAAAGCTGATTTTAAGTCACGATTGTCCGAAATTGATGATCTTGTGAAGAACAATGAATTGCCAAAGGTCAGTGAATATGTTACAAAATATTTCATGGCAAAGGTTTATTCTATTTACATAACAAGACAACTTTTTTTTGTTTTCAACGTGTTCAGGATATGAATGTTGATATGTGTGTTGATCAGAACACAAATCAGGGCTCAACCATTGATACAATTGAAGAACTGAAAGATATTAAGGAACCAGAAGTTGATACAAGCGTTGTTATTAACATAGAAGAGGTAAAGCTGAATGAAATGGTAAGATATCACCTCTTGTACTATGTTCCCACAACAATTTCTATAACAATTTTTAAAATATTTTTTAGTTGTCAACATCATTTGA
The DNA here is from genome assembly GCA_025667525.1 of Glebionis coronaria. Classification (NCBI taxonomy): domain Eukaryota; kingdom Viridiplantae; phylum Streptophyta; class Magnoliopsida; order Asterales; family Asteraceae; genus Glebionis; species Glebionis coronaria. Next base: position 523,239 of record JANFOE010000623.1, on the reverse strand, counting down.
ACCAAAAAATGAAGATATCAAGGAACCAGAAGTTGATCAATTCCTCACAAAACAGGCCTCAAGAGGCGATGTTATGTTCGCTGAAGAAGTAAATCCGATTGATAAGGTAAGATATGACTTTCAAATTTCCCTCTGATTTTTATCACATGGTTATTTTTTTAATATGTTTCCACCACACCGTCTATAAAGATCTTTTAAAGATATTCAGGAACCAGAAGTTGTAGTTGAGGACAGTAAGGGTTTTGCGATGTCAATGCAAGAGCTTCGGTGAACAACGAAGAAGTACTTCCCATTAATGAAGAACATCCAGATTTGTTTGACATTAAAAAGGTAAGATATATATTTCATCTATCAACATTAATTATATTTAATTCATCGATGAAATTTGTTTGAACAATTCCCCCTGTTTGAAAAAAATCCCCCTATTTAAACAATTCCCCCTGTTTGAAAAACCCCCTGTTTAAACAATTCCCCATGTTTGTACAATTTCTCCTGTTTGAACAATTCCCCCTTTTTGTCCAACATTAGGTATCACCATCAGTTACATTAGAAGGCTATAAAGGACAAATCCTGGATGACTTGTTACATGAGAAACAACATAGTCAGTCCATGCAGGATTCCGATGTTATTTCATAGGTTTTCTCCCCATTTGACATAAATGATATGAAAGATGGCAATGAATTTTTCTCTAAGGACTCTCTTTGTAACGACGATGGACTGTTTTATGATAACACTCAGGTAAATAAATTATATATCTTCATCTGATTTAATTTACATGATCTTTATCCCTATATGTTTTACAGACAAGAGAAATGTCTTTTGGATACGTGACATCACAGAGTTGCATTAATTTCGTCGATAGCCAAGCAGTTGAAGAAGAACCTCTTCATGAACTAGATCTCAGCTTGTTAATCATGATGAAATTGATCATGTCCCAAAAGTGGATTTACTTACTCAAGCTGAACATGGTTCAAGTATAGCGGGTAAGTCGCTTATTGACAAAACTCATCATATCCCACATGTGGATTTACTTACTCCAACCGAAGATGGTTCAAGTATGGCGGATCAGGTGCTTAATGACAAAACTGATATTGTCCCACTAGTGGATTTACTTAGTCCAGCCGAAGAGGGTTCAAGTATGAACGTTGATTTATGTACTCAAGAAGAGCAGGCTTCTAGTATGGCGGATCAGTTGGTTAAAAGTCAACGTCTTACTAAACTTAGTAAGTTTCTTTCCGACCCATTCATGCCCCCCCTGAGTCAGCAGAACTTAAGCCGAAGGTTCTAGGTAGAAACAAGAAATTAAAGAAGTTTAAATTACCTTTGACTGGAACAGATAATCGTGAGATACCAGAATGGATTGAGGTATGTCCCGGAAATCCAAAATTTGTGGTCTGATGTTTAATCTAAAGTCAAGAACTTACTAATTAATTTGTTTATGTAGGATTTCTGGCGACCAGCAAACGCATCAAAATACCGAACCCAGGTGCCAAAAGACATTCATAACCTACTTTTAAACCACAAGGACAAGGTCTTTTATTTCCCATGGGGCCCTGATTGTATAACTGTCAATGTTGAATTTTGGGGACGAATGTTGGCTTTGGGAAAACGAAGAGCTGGTTGGCTATCTGATACTGTAAGTTTAATCTAAGTGAACTATGGTTATAATATAAGTATATTATATATTAATTAATCTACTTATATTAATTGTTTTTTATTTTATTTTCAAATGATAGCACCTGGAACTATGTATTTTATATATGTTGCACTACAGATCGGCTGATGCATATTATGTAATGACTGGCCCATTCTTTAACACTAGTGTTTGACTAACGAGCTTCGTTCTCATTACGTTTCTGGTGTTACTTATGGTGTACCTTGGTCTGACAATGGGGTTGAAAAGGTTAGATCTCACAGTATCATGGTTTGTATAACTAATAGTATAATTTTAACGTGAAATTTAATATGACTTCTACTTAAACTTTATTCGATATGATAGGTTTACTTCCCCATCAATCAAAGTAACATCCATTGGGTTCTTACTGAATTGAATTTGCATTCTGGTGTCATAACCATTTATGACTCCATGATTCCTGATTTGGTGTTAAAAAATCAAATTGAAACCAGAAATTGGTGGCTGGATCTACATAACAATTATGCCTCTCTCTTTCCAAAGTACCTTGAGGACAATGATATAATGAGTAAGAAAGGCATTGATCCTTTAAATTACTCAATCACTTTTCGTTACGCGACTGATGTTCCACAGCAAGCTGGACCTTTAGGAGATTGTGGGGTTTGGGTAATGAGAAACTTGTTCATGCTAACCGACAACAAGAAGCTGGAAGTGAGTGATCCATTTGAAGCCGCACTAGCGTATCGTGAGCATTTGTCAGATCTCTTTTGGACATACAAGATTGAGACTTCTTGTAGAAACAGTAGTGGGCAGATTTGACAGTTTGTTGATGTACGTTGTTATGCTATTTATTCTTTTTCTTTTATTGACAATGTAAGAACTTATGTAAACTAGTCAATACTCTTGTAATATTGGTTAGAATTTATGAAACATATTTATCTGACTTACTTGTCATTCAATTGAAATAGTTGAGCATTACTGAAAAAGTTGATCATTTTATGCAAAAAATTGAGCATTTAATTGAAAAAGTTAAGCATTATTGAAAAATTTTATCATTTAATTCAAAATTTTGGGCATTTACTTGAAAAAGTTGAGCATTACAGAAAAATTTGATCATTTAATTCATAAATTTGAGCATTTAATTGAAATAGTTGAGCAGTGAAAAAGTTGATCATGTAATTCAAAAATTTGAACATTTAATTGAAAAAGTTGAGCATTACTAAAAAAGTTGATCATTTAAATAAAGAAGTTGAGCATTACTTAAAAACTTGATCATTTAAATAAAAAAGTTGAGCATTTAATTAAAAAAGTTGATCGTTACTGAAAAAGTTGAGCATTTAATTAAAAAAAGTTGATCATTAATGAAAAAGTTGAGCATTTAATTAAAAAAGTTGAGCATTTAATTAAAAAAGTGGTGCATTTTATTTCTCAAAAAAGTTGATCATTATTTCTTAACAAAAGTGGAGGACACTTCAAAAATAATCCCCCTGTTTTACCAACTTTTCCCCCTGTTTTTAAAAAATAATTCCCCTGTTTTACCAAATTTTCCACCTGTTTAAAAAATGTTGAGCAGATAAGTTAAAAATTTGAAAACTTACCAAATGTTACACCTATTTTCAAAAAGCTGATCAGCTAAGTTAATAATTTGAGCACTTTGTGTTCCCCCTGTTGTAAAATAAAAAGGCCCTGTTTAACAAAATGATCCACCTGTTTGATCATTAGTAGTACATTTGATTAGTTAGTGAAAATTTGGACAATGAAACACTTGTCCCTTAAAAGGAATACAATCATAAGCGTACAGACATTAGATAGGAATACAATGCAACATAAAAATCATTGACTAATAGTTTCATTTCTTGGACGGTTGAGAAGAAATAGTGATTCCTTGTAGTCCCCAACTATGAAAGTTCCAGCTCTTCCTTGAATATATAGGTTTTTTACAACGATCTGGTTATCCGTTGTTTCTAGTATGTGTGGAGTACCTGCTGGACCCACCTTCACTTCAAATATCGGATCCTGGATCTTTGAAAACCCCAATAACTTCGGCACATGTTCAATAGGCCTTTCGTGAAAGAACGACATTCGAATCAAGGTAAGAAACCAATCCACCACCTGCAAGGCCCACCCAATACTAACTCTTCCTCGTAGGAATACAACAGTTCCTGAAATTATCAGATGATTGTTAAGTTGTGATAATGTGTATGGAGCTGGAATAGCATTGGTTATCTCTTGGGGGATATCTGCGAGTGTAAACTCGTGAGTATCTAAACTAAAGGATAAAATCATATGCCTTCTTTGCACTTGACCACGATCACAAACATACTTTTCTGAGCACACCCAATAAATACTTCCAGCCACTACAGCCTGGCTCCCCCTCTTTATACGAATAGATCCCCGGGGACAATTTTTGGTTGGCAAATTCATCCACACCCTTATGGTCATTTTAAATACTGAGGCAGAGCATGTACCTTCAATATCCACTGGATTATTGATTTTCACAATCGTAGGTACTTGGGTGGCTTGAGAAACACCAAAACCAAAAACTTTTTTTGAAAAAGGAACCTCTTGTGACGGAGTCAAGATTGTCACATTCTTGTCCATGGCTGGGTTCCATAGGACCAAGCCAATATTTCCACAAACAATAAAATACCATATACCTTCAGAAGTTGCTAGTGCGGTCAGATTAACACCATTTAATCCAAAATGCAGCACAAGTCTGAACGCTAACTCAGCATCCACCTTATACATTATACCCTCAGCGTGTTGCTTGTATTGTAACATGAAGCTGCAAGTAGCAACATCAGGAGCATCGTATTCTATAATGAAATCGCTTGCGTCAATGGCAGCCTAAGCATTATTTCTCTTTGGATTTCAATTGGTAAGTAATCAGACATGTTTGTGTTTGCTGTGGTAAGTAATCAGACATGTGATGATAGTTATTTATAGCCTTAAGCCCTTGATGATGATATATTGCCTAATAGTGCCAAGTCATTGGTTGTTTGGATTTTTTATGACTATTAACTTTTGTTATTAAATACACAAACAACCTTAAAGCACATAGTAAAATTTGACAGTCAGTTGACTTTTGTATGACTAGTCTAGTCAATATAAATTCAAGTGGATCACTTGGGTACCATAAGTTGATCACTTGCACAACATGTCTGTATCTCTATTTGTACCTTCCAACATATAACAACCTTAAAGAACAGGGTCTAAAGTCCTACAAGTATTAGCTATCTGCATAAGCAACTAGTTGACTTTGTATGACTAGTCAAGTCAAAATTAATTCTATTTGATCACTTAAGCACCATAAGTTGATCACTTGTATAAAAAAAACAATCTTAAATAACAGAGCATAATAATAGAGATTAAATGCCACTATTTTCTGCATAAGGAAAACAGTGGGGATGCAAATATAACAACAAAAATGAAAGGAAACATGCATTATATATATAAATTTAATTACATAATCCGTTTTTGTAACAATCCAAAGAACCACTGCATATTCAACGGATTAAGGACGATAGTTGAAATTACAAAATATTACATACATATTCAACGTGAAACAAATGATAATATTAACAAGTTTTAGCACAAAAGATTATATTCACAAGTCTTCACATCTTGCCTTTACCCATTGAAGTCTTAGCACATGGTGGTTTAGAAGTTGCATCAGAGAGTAAATCATCATCGATTCTTCTTTTTCCTTTGGCAAGAACCTTAGAGTGATCATTACGGTAACTTAAAAACGGACTTTTGAATTTTGGTTTGGAAGGTTCACCTATATCTTCTGGTTTGGATTTTGGTTTTGAAGGTTCGCCCTTTTCGCCTTTCTGATCTTCATCCTCTGAACTTGTATCTTCAACCTCTGACCTTGTATCTGCATCACATTTTTCTTTGATCCTTTTGGGAATTAGGAAGAAAATTTCTGCGTCATTTGGGTCTTGTTCTTCAACAAACCAGTTTAGTAGGTGCCTATAATGTCCCTTGCTTGATACTTTGACCATTTCTTCCACAATTGAACTTGATGAACTACTGTCATCCGAATCAAAATCAAAACTTGGGGTGTTTGATCCGTTTGAACTTTCAATGTTATCTAAAATGGTTAGGGGGAATCTTAAGTTAGATAACAATTTAGGGTTCATGATTGATCAACTCTAAATACACGAAATCTATTATTAAACTAGTATAATCCAATCATATAGATAACAATTTAGGGTTCATAAGTGATCAACTATAAATACACGAAATCTCTAATTAAACTTAAAAATCCTAAGTTAGATAACAATATACCCTCTATTCCCCTGTTTCTAATTAAACTTAAACATAGTATAACTGTTAATGATTGCCTTTATCAATTAAGAATGAAGATAATCAAAAGATGATACTTACCTTTATCATTGTCCATCGTTAAAGATTTGGAGTAATATAATTTTGAAGAATCGAAGTAAATTTTGATCGGGGATAAGTGTTAATTATTGGCGCTTGTTACTTATATGGTTAATCAATAATACTATTTTATTAGGTAATCATTATATTTTATTGGGTTATCATTATATTTAACAAAGTCGAATATAATTGTTAATAATATACTAAATTCAAATTTCAAACTTAAATTACCATATCTAACGATAAAATTGTGATCTATAAAACAGATAATCAATGTCTTCCTGCCTAATTCTCCAGTAATGCCTCCTTGTATTTATCGTATGAATCATTTAAGGTATTATAATAATTGATTCAAGAACCCTAATTTAGTTTATCATTCAATCATTTAAATTTTACGTGGTTTTAATTCCACATGTTTGGGTTAATAGTCCACCTGTTAATGCAAGTAGTTTCCCCTGACAAGGTTGTGCATCTATACAAAAAGTTGAGCAAAATTGACTTATGAAAAAAATTGAGCAGAATTGACTTGTTGATCGACCCCTAAATTAATGAATTGATGTTACCAAGTATAAAATTAGTATTTAATACCTTGTTCATTGACCCCTAGACTAGTTTATGCATCTGAGCATATTCCACCTTTTTCAACCTGTTTGAGTTACTATTCCCCGGCATATACATTTGTGCATTTTCTTTTGAGCACTAATTAATACCTTCAATTTGTAATCTGTCCTTGGTTGTTGTATTACATAAAGGCAATTTATTATTGTCTGAATTTGGCTATTGAATATATATCCTCCTATTAAGTTACTCTTTTTATACAGAAAAAAATCAATGGGTCCTTCAGTGAGAGATGTTAGCGTGTATCTTGATTACAATGACATAGTTTTTAGGGTTAGCATTAAGAAAACAACAAATTACAAAGAACTTGTTTATGCAGCGAAGAAATAGTTCAATATTCATCCCCTTTCGAATATAAATCTTAGTTATGAAGATGCTTCAAGATGTGTGCGCATAGAAGATGATGATGATGTAAATTTTTTCATCTTTAATGTATGTGACACAAAAGGTACCCATATAAAATTTTTATCAAAAAGATAGACAATACGTCTAGTTCTATTAAGAAGGAAGATTTGGATATTAAGCCTGATATAGCTAGTTCTTTTAAGAAGCCTGATATAGCTAGTTCTTCTAAGAAGCCTGATATAGCTAGTTCTTCTAAGAATCCTGATACGGCTAGTTCTCTTAAAGGTAAAAACACACAAAGTGTTCCTGAACAAGAAGCATTAGACGATTATGAAATTAAGTGGGAAAAAAATACATTAGGATACACGGGTTGTCCTCCAGAAGATATAGAACCCAATATCACAGAATTAGGGGAATCAAGTAGTCAGGGTGAACGAATGGTGGCAGAGGGAGATAACTTTGATAGTAAAGATTTACTAATGTATAAGCTTGGTCATAAAGCTGTTATAGAAGGTTACGAGTTTAGGGCTAGGAAATCAGATCACAAAAGATACGATGTCGTTTGTAGGAACATTGATTGCCAATGGAAAATAGTTTCAAAAAAGTCGGATTTTTCTAATGAATGGGTAATTAGAAAAGTAGTCGACCATCAAACTTGTCCAAAAACACAAATTGGTATGCATCACCGTAATGCGACTGCAAAATTGTTGGGTCATTTATTAGAACCTAAGTTAAAAGACAATGCCACTCGTATCTACAAGGGAAAGGATATACGAAAAGACATAAACAGTCAGTACAACATAAACATTTCTTACAAACAAGCATGTAGATCGAAGTATGTGGCTTTGGAAGCGATTGCTGGTTGCCCGGTGGCCTCCTTCGCACAGTTATCGTATTATTTTCATAATTTATAATTGACAAACGATGGTACGATAATACATATCGCGACTGATGAAGACAACAGATTTAAGCAGGTTTTTATCACTTTTGGTGTCTCGGTAAGCAATTTTATTTACAGCAAACCTTTAAACATTTAAAGCCTTTTAATATCAATATAACTAAATGTTTATAACTAATTCAGATACGGAGCTTTCAGGACCATTTAAGGCCGTTGTTGATAATAGATGGAGCTCATCTTAAAGGCCCATTCAATGGAACTAATTTGTTGGCAGTTGGCATGGATGGAAATAACCCGATTTTACTGATTGCAACGGGTGTGTCTCAGGGTGAGAGTGTAGAATAATGGACATGGATTCTCACCAAATTAAAGGAATGCATAGGGGAAAATCCTGATTTAGCTATAATTTCAGACAGAGATGCTAGGATTTTAATAGCATGTGATAAAGTTTTCCCAAATGCATTTCATGGGTATTGTTGTAGGCATCTCATGATGAACTGTAAGCTAAGCAATGATACACTTGAGTCAACATACTGGAAGATGTGCAAAGCTTACCTAATTGATGATTTTAATAATCGGTTATCTGAAATCAGAGGCAAAAGACCAAAAGCATACAAAAATCTTTTGGATGCAGGTGTTGAGAAGTGGTCAAGGGCGCATTGTACTAGTAATCGTTACAATATCCTCACATCTAACTATGTGGAGTCGATCAATGCCTTAACAAAAAACGAGCGAAAACTTCCAGTCACTAACCTAATAGATTACTTTAGAAAGTTGGTACAGACGTGGTACTGCAATCGTCGGGAAAAATATAAAGGTACATTGTTTATCTAAATAATGTTTTTATAGTTATGTGGTTTTTATTCCACCTGTTTTGGTTACTATTCCCCATGCATATGAAAAGGCCTTTTTAAATGTATTAAAGCTGTGTATTTTTAATTTTTGGCAGATGCAAAACCGATGGACGATGAACTTAGTAAGTGGGCTAAAGTAAAGATAGCCAAAAGGTGGAGAAAAGGAGTTACTTGTTCTGTAACAGGAATTGAGAAGTTTAAGATTTACCAAGTTGATGATACTCGTAGAATCCATACTATCGAGATATATAATTACTCCTCCACATGTCGAGTATGGCAACTTTCAGGTCTGCCTTGTGCCCATGTCTTGGCGATATGTAGAGTTCTTGGTTTGACAGAGGTTAGTCACTTGGCGTAAGCATGGTTTAAGAAAGCAACTCTTAAAGCAACATATGAAGGAATGGTGTATCCTGTAGGACAAGTTTCAAGTTGGCAACGTTCGAACTATTTGCAAGTAGTTTGGCCACCACTCGTGGGTAAACGCCCCACTGACAGACCAAAAAATAAAGATCGCATTAAATCTCAAGGTGAGAAAAAGAATCCAGTTAGATGTGGAAGATGCGGTACTCGTGGCCACAACAGAACATCATGCAGAGAACCACTCCATTCGAAAAAGGTAAGATGGCATAAACTTTATTCCTCACAATACTTTTGTATTTTGATACATAATTTATAAATTAGATAACTTATGGAAAAAGTTGAGCACTTTTGGGAAAAGTAAAGCGCTTTTATTAAAGTTGATCATTTGGTCCCCCTGTTATGGTAATTATTTCCCCCTATTAGCCAAATATCTTCCGCTTGTTAATGAAAAATTTTCAAACTGTTTTTTAATATTAATAAAAGTTGAGCATACTTATGAACCAAAATTTGAGCACTTATGAACTATTATTTGAGCACTTATGAACCAAAAGTTGAGCATTTAGATGACTTACATTATAACTCTTTTTTAGGCAAATATGTACGACAATGAGCTCACATAGGAAGCGCATAATAATATACAGCAATCGATGTCGTACTCTATGGAAGTTGTGCACTTGGATGATCCATAGATATGTATTATCAGGAGGTGTTTTCATTCATCTTTCAGATTTAGTAATTTACCTTTAATTTGTTTAATTTAACTGTTTGAATTATTTGTGTTGCTTTTATTTGTATCGAACTGTTTGTAATTTGTGTCAACTTCTGATGTATCGAACTACATGTGTTGCTTTTATTTATATCAAACTGTTTGTTATATGATCTAGTATATAGTTTAGCATTTATGGAATAAACTAAAAAGTAGATCAACTTAGGACCAAAAGTAGAGCATTTAATAATTTTAATACATTGTTATTGGTTACAATAAGGAGAACTAGTTTATAGTACAAACTTATACAAAACTAATATATATAACATAATTTGTGGCAACGTCCAAACTTGTGCCTTCTTCAAGGGACTTCAAGGGAGTATCTGATAGTGCAAAGTCCTGAACAACTCATAAGCTAAATTATTGATAAGATCAACCTGTAAATCACATTCAACCAGCTTCTTCAATGTATCCTGAGTGAGAGGATACTTTTTTCAACCAGCAAGTACAAAATCATCTCGGACATAATTAACTCATACACTGCAGAAGACGAAAACAACCGCCAACATATGATATCACTTCCCTTCTAAGTGGCCCAAATGACATCTTTAATATTAGGCTCATACATTCTTCTCATTGTGCTCCATATGTCAAAATCTTTTACCATGTCATCTGTAGGTGGCTTAGACTTGAATTTAGCTCTCAAAAACATCCCAAAGATCATTAAGATCATCTCTGTCTAAACCATGAAACATTTATGAAAAAGTCTGATAGGTTTCATAATGACCATTTGCCCTAGTCAGCCTCCACCAACTCACACCCTTATCAACCACAACTTCATACTCAAGAACAGGGCACCTAGCCAACATTGAATCAGGCTTGAATTCTTCAGGAAGAACTAACTTCAATTTCTTATTAATCTCTTCATTTGATGGATATACATCTTGACCAACAATCTTCCCTACCATATCCATTCTTTTCAATCTTTTAGATGTGCAATGATCAACAAAACTAGATGATCCAACAGATGCACTAGCCTTAGCTTTTCTTTTAACGTTCTCTCTGCATTTCTTTATCCTAGCATTCATTTTCTCAATATGCTCTTTTTCTTCCTCTAAACCCATCTCAAAAGACTCCTCAACCTTTTTAACAATAGGAATAGCTCTTATCTCAAGATCTTCAAAAGATAACCCTGTAAAATGGTATTTCTTGTAACCCGCGCGAGTCTTTAGCATACATTTGTAGTAAACTCTTCGATTAGAAACTGAAGACATATATTGTGCTATTTTTTCTTCATTCTTTCTCCATAGAATAACTTTCTGCTGATACTCGAGAGCCATTAACAACATCTCATACCTCCATTTAGCGGGTGTTCCAGAAGTCCATTCCTCGTATTCTTTCAAGATTTATCCAGCATACTGTGGAAACCGGGGACTATTTGACTGAGCATTCCTTGCACCATTTGTTCTGTTATTTGCGTTTGATCATTCATTTGTTGATTTTCTTCCCTGTTTTTTAGTATTTGTTGTTGCTCTAAGAACTGCTCTTCCTCGATTCTTCTTGAAAGATCTTCATCATATTTTTCTTGTGCTTTTTCTTCCCCGGTTTTTAGTATTCTTTGTTGCTCTAAGAACTGCTCTTCCTCGATTCTTCTTGCAAGATCTTCATCATATTTTTCTTGTGCTTTTTATTCCCCGATTTTTAGTATTCTTTGTTGCTCTAAAAACTGCTCTTCCTCGATTCTTCTTGCAATTTCTTCATCATATTTTTCTTGTGCTTTTTTAGACTTAAAGTCTGGCTCTTCTACCCCAATAGATTTTCCCTTATCCTTTTGACCAACACTGGATGACAAATACTGTCTTTTACTTCTTCCAATTTCAATCCTTTTATTTGTTTGTGTTTGTCTCCCAATAAACACACTTGTAGGAGCAATAGTATCTGAAACAGGGGAAACTATTGCTTCTTCAGGTGAAACTCTTGCTTTTTCAGATGAAACTCTATCTTTTTCAAGTGAAACTCTTGCTTTTTCAGGTGAAACTTTTTCTTTTTCGGGTGAAACTTTTTCTTTTTCAGGTGAAACTCTTTCTTTTTCAGGTGAAATTCTTTCTTTTTCAGGTGAAATTGTTGTTTCTTCAGGATAAACAGTTACATTGGCAAACGAAACTATTGTATTTTCAGGTGCAAGTGTTGGAGAAGAGGTTTGTCCCAGTTTAGCCAATGTGTCAGCACAATCATCTGTGTTGTGACTACCCTTATCACTGAAGTTGTCACTTACTTTATGAACACTATCATTTTCAGCGTTTGACTTCAGATAATCATAATATTCAGTTTTCTCATTGTCATCATCTTCATTCCCCTCATCATATGATAGAATAAAACCTTTTCTTTTCCTCATCTCAAGTTTATCAAGTCTTATTTTTAAGAACTCAATAACCACACCCTGCTCCTTCACTTGTTTTTCCAGTTTTGCATTTTGTGTTTGCAGACTTTTGCACAACACAGTCAATTCACTAATTGGTAGATGTTGCAAACTACACTCACCTATGTTGCCACTATCCTGCCTAGCTTTCTTCCTTGTCTTGGGCTCGACATCCTCACCCATCCTACTCTCGACACTAGTGTTATGATCCTCCTCTGCCACGGGTATACCCCCACCTGTTGATCGTGTTTTCTTCCTATGGACTTCTGCTGGGTTTGCAGAAGTTCCAACTCAAATGACGTCAATAATAGGTTGGGTTAATAGGACCGATCTCCCAGAAAAGTTAGTTGTGTTTGGTTTTAAGGTGGTGAATAATTTTTCTTTGTGATTGCCCATCATAAAGAAATTTTTGTGTTTGATCTCTCCATCCATGTCTATAAGCACAGTAAAAAAACTTGGGTACATACAAAATTTTTTCTTCCCTTTAACATTTTTCAACATACCATCGAAAATCATTTGCGAAAAATTGTATCTTACTATTGTAGTTGCTATATTACTTCCAAACTCATTAAATGATGTTGTTTTAGGGCTTAAGCACTGTTGGATTGTATGTATCAAATATTTCCAATGAGGGGCGAACTGTCCTTTTAAAAACTTTGATTTCTGATCTTCATCAATATTATGCCCCAACAATCCAATTTCTTTAAAAAGTTCTTTTTCGGGGATAATACTTACACCATCCCGATCATTCAAGAGAAGTGACTCTCTGATCTTAGAGACAGTGATGTACTTACTAATTCCATCCACGTTACTCTTAATAGTAACTTCTCCATGAACAGTTTTTTTGGGCGTTTGTCCAAAATTGCCTTATGTGTGAAGTATAGATTCTAGGATTTACCTGAAGTGCAAACTTAAAATAACAAGCACCAAGATAGTCCACAATCTGATCAAATTCCTGGTGAACATCACTCCTCTTCAAATTGGCTACCATGTTGTGATAATCATGAAACATTAAATTCGTCATAGTTGATTTGAAAAGATAGATTGTTTACTGTGTGAGGTTATTGGTGGGTTTTTATTGATTACAATAGACGACTTGATTCAAAAAAGTATTTGAGTGAATTGAAATAAATGATATTGATTTGATATGAGTGAATAGAAATCAAGAAATGAATGGTTATACGAAGTGATAATGAATCCGAACAGGATAACTGTATTTTTTATCGTTAATTAAAGGTCAAACAAAGGTCAACCTTGATAACTTTTTATTTTTTCTCGTTAATAAACCGTCAAACCAATGGTAAACTATTGGTCAAATGTCAAAAAACCATTAAAAATTCAATGTCAGGGGAAACTTTTGTAAAATTATAGAAAACAGGGGGATAAAAAATAAAAAAGACAACCTTGATACATAATTGATAAAGTAGATAACTAATGGAAATAGTTGATCACTTTGGAAAAAGTAGATCACTTTTATAAAAGTTGATCATTTGGTCCCCCTGTTATGGTAATTATTTTCCCCTGTTAGAAAAATATTTTCCACCAGTTAAAGGATAATTTTCCACCAGTTTTTTAATAATAATAAAAGTTGACCATACTTATGAACCAAAATTCGTTTATTGATGATCCAAAAGTTGAGCATTTAGATGACTTCATTAAAAAGAAACACATAAAATTTTTAGCACTTAAGATCCAAAAATTGATCATTAAGAACCAAAAACGTAAATTAGAATTCATTTTGACTTGACTTATCAAAGAAAGTCAACTAACTGACAAAAAAGTCAACTACAATTTATTAAGGTTGTTTGTGTATTTAATAAAAATAGTTACTACTCATAAAGATAACATAACAACCAATGACTAATTTTTCCTTTATAAATATCTCTCCACAAACTTAATTACCACACACAACATACCTAAACATGTCTGATCACATACCAATCGACATCCAAAGAGAAATAATGCTTAGGCTACCTGTGAGAGATATATGTAGATGTCGTCAAGTCTACAAGTCACTGAAATCTTGCATTGACGCAAGAGATTTCCGTATACAATACCGTTCTCAAGAGGTTGCTAATTACAGCTTTATTTTCCAATACATGCAAGACATGGAGGGTATCATGTATAAGGTTGGTGCTGACTTAGTGTTCACACGTGTGGCTCATTAAGGATTAAATAGTGTAAATCTACATGCACTTGCAACTTCTGAAGGCGTATGGTGTTTTATTGTTACAGGAAATAATGCATTGGTCCTGTGGAACCCAACCATGGACAAGAATGTGAGAATTTTGTGTCTGTTGGATGAGCCTACACATTCCAAAAAAGTATTTGGTTTTGGTGTTTCTCCTGCAACTAAAGTACCAACAATTGTGTGCATAAAAATCCGTTCATACATGGACGTACATGCGCAGTCTCATACATTACAATGAGAACACGTGTGTGGTTTGATTTGGAAATTGAAGATTGTCCCCGGGGATCTATTCGTATATATAGGGGGAGCCAGGCAGTGGTGGCCGGTAGTATTTATTGGGTGTGTTCAGAAAAGTATTTTTGTGTTTGTGGTCAAGAGCATAAAAAGTATATGATCTTATCATTTGGTTTGGATACTCGCCAGTTTACACTAGAAAATATACCTGAAGAGGTAACCAATACTATTTGACCTCCATACACCGTCTCAGAGCTAAGAAATCATCTGGTAATTGCTAGAAATGTCGTATTTCTTAGAGGACGAGCTAGTTGTGGTTGGGCCTTAGAGGTGGTTGATGGTTTGATTTCTTTGATTCGTACATCGTTCTTTCACGAAAGTGCTATTGAGCACGTGCCGAAGCTATTGGGGTTTTCAAAGAACGAGGATCCGATATTTGAAGTGAGTGTGAACCCACCAGGTCTTCCCCGCATTCTAGAAACTTCAGAAAATGGGAACTTTGTAAACAACCTAGGTATTGAAGGAAGACCTGGTACTTTCATAGTCGGGCCCTACAAGGAATCACTATTTCTTCTTAACAGTGAAGTAAGTGAAGTTATTCATGGATGATTTCTCTGGTTATCACGTATGTTGCTTTGTATTTCCTTTTGTAATATATTCCTCTTTTGTTTTTCCTAATGAACAATTAGTCAACTTTTTTAGTAACTGCACAATTTATTAATTTTACTAAAAACTTATGGGATTGGTAAAAAACTTATGGTAAAAGTTGAGTAGTTTTGGAAAAAGTAGAGCACTTTTATAAAAGTTGATCATTTGGTCCCCCTGTTATGGTAATTTATTCCCCCTCTTTGACAATTTTTTTCCACCGGTTAAGCATATTAGTTGACTAAATGTTGAGCATATTAGTTGACTAAATTCTTAAAAATGAACACTTATGAACAAAATTTTTTAGCATTGAAGAACAAAAAGTTGAACATTTACAGACAAAGTTTATCAGTCTGTTATCAACATCAATCACTGTGGTGAATTATTAATAGAATACCACACATTTTGTCACAAAAATTACATTTGTTACTAAGTCTCAAAAATACAAAATAATCCTTGAAGTTGATAAGTGCTATCGTCTAAGACAGTAACAGCTAACATGCTATCTTGTGGTTGAAAAGAAATTCCAACATTTTCTCTCGATATGCTAGAGCTGTTTGAATTAGATCTTCAACCTCCAGGCTCATCCCATGAGATAACCTTTTCCATAACAAATAATCATATTAGCAATTTTTTCTATAAAAATCATTTGGATATACAAGCACAAAAAATGTTATATAAACAAATACAACATAAAATTACTAACCTGTAAAGGAAAAGGCACATATATACTCCATAGTCTCCAAACACACCACCATGGATGGGAACATCAGTTGCACGGTTAAAGTTAATAGTGTATGTTTCTCGATCAATTCCTTTGCTTTCAAACACACCAGTTTTTTCAAGAACAATAGGAAGTTTAATCTCTAAACATGCCATTACTTTCAAATACCAATCACTACTTTCACCATAAGTATTTTCACTGTCATAAAAAGTGACATTTCCAGATGTGATGTGAAACCATGCTAAGAACCAATGTCGTTTGGTTTCATATATTGGAATGAAGACTTACAAATTTTATAAAACAATTTTTAATTCAAGCTCATATGTTTTTGTATAAAGATGTAGTTAAAAGAAAAAATTACCTGTTCAACATTCCTCCACGACAATGGGTAGATTTCATCCCTTGAATAAAACAGAGGCCACGATTCTTGGATTAAAATTTTAAAAAAGTAACAGCTAACCATTGACCAATCATGCGACGATTGTCTAAAATGCCACATGTACCATACCCATAGGTCAATGTGCTGTTAAAAAAATAACAAACTTAAAATCAAAAAATACATGTTAATCATCCTTTAATGTTAATTTTTTTATAATCACCTCGTCCATGTACCAACCAACTCGTTCATCATCTAATCCAACAAAACTATCCCAGAAGCTGCGATCTACGGATATGTCATTGCGCCAAGCAAACTTGCAACGAGGAATTGGTAAGTTATTCAGGAAAAACTCCAAATCCGAATTGCAAAATATTTTATCGATCTTTTTGGATGGTTGATTGAGATCCTGTTTTAAATAAAAAGGTTAAAAAAATTAAGAAATAACCACATTAAAGAAAATAAACCTCATAAACATACCTCTTTACACGGTTGAAGATTCTGGCACATTTGCATCATAAATCCATCAAGAACATTCTTCTTATTTCTTAAGGAATCCATGCTCGGTACTGTAGTATCTGGATTTACTTGAATTAGTGGCCTTACCACAGTAACATACCTTCTCTTTGGAACGTTCGCAATTTTATGTAGACCAACTTGCATGTGACTGGATTTAGATATATCTTTACGGATCATGCGATTTTGTTCGTTTGACAAGTATTTAATCCTTTTTCTCTGCACATCGGCTACCCTGTTCTTTCAGCCTCCAGCTTTTCAGCTTTGGTGCTACTACTTAATTCTACATCTCTCTTAACAAATCTACGATCCTAGTTTAAGTTTTATACAAATGTTAGAGTATATGACCATACAAACTTTTAAAAAATTCCTTGTTGAGAAAAAAGATACCTTAGCATCAAACTCGTCTAAAACTTTTACCAACTTCTTGATAGGTGTGTAAACACCCATCCTTTTTACAACTTAATTACAATAATAACCGAGCCAAAATGTGTATTTTTATGTCAGTTATGTCGGAATTATGCGTGGTTTGTGTTTTTGTTGTGATTTAGGACGAAAAGGTGAAAAGTGGAAAAAACACGGGCATTCACGGGCTTTTATCGAAGAAAAAGACGAAAGACGAAGTCAAGAAGTCAAGAGTGCAAAAAGAACGGAAGTCCAAGACCAATTCTGAAGATTTATCGAAGAAAAAGTCAAAAGACGGAAGTTTACTAAAAGCCGAAGAACTCAAGTCTAATTTATTGAAGAATTACAAGACGAGTTCAAAGAAATCCCGAGACAAAGTCGTTAAAGTCAAAGAATTAAGAAGATTAACAAAGAATTAAGAAGAGCAAGGACTTAATGACGCAATTAAGGAAAGAAGAAAGAGGGGAGGAAGCTTCCTAAGCACCTCCCTAATCTCCCTATAAATAGTTCATTAGTGTATTCATTTGTTTTTGTTGGCTAATAGTGACAATTAGCTCTTCCATTTTATTTTCCTTGCACTTTAGTTACATGTCATTTAAATACTTGTCTTGCACCTTAAATACCTTTAATTTCAAGTAAGTTTCCTTTTAATTCTTGTCAATCTTTACTTTTATTGTCAATCTCTCATCTTCCTTTATTTTTATGCTTTAATCTTATGGTTTATATGCTTATTGAGTTGCTTATTTGATTAAAGGTTATGTTTTTATGCTTTTGATTGTTTGGATCATTGATTTTTATAGCTTATTTGTGTTTATCTTTAAGTTGCTTAAGTTTTTATAAAAGTTATTTTTATTTAAAAGTTGTTTTCGTTTAACTCTTTTTCATTTAGTGTTTTCAAAAGTCTTTAAATTTTAGCTTATTAGCTTTTTCTTATACGTGTTTGCTTAGGTTTTTAGTCTAGTGCTTATTTGAGTTATAGCTTATTTGTTGTGCTTATTTTGCCTTATTTCTACTGTATTCCGACCACCCTGGTCGGAAAAGGGTTTCGTATTCCGATCATCCTGATCGGAAAGGGGTTTTAATATTCCGACTGGGATTCCGAAGTAACATTCCGATCAAAGGGTTTTGTTTGGTATTCCGATTAGGGGTTAGTGACCAGGATTCCGATCCTGATTCCGATCGGTGATTCCGATCATCATTCCGATTAGGGGTGTTTGTGTTGATATTCCGACAGCTTGGGGGTTCAAGTATCCCGATCACATTCCGATCGGAATGTATTCCGATTAGGTTTGCTTTTATATTTTGTCTTGTTTAATTTTTAAGTTTACATTTTAATATTTTGTCAAATTTTAATTTTCATCACGCTTTAGTTTTAAGTCATTTAATTATTTTAATTTTCGTCACGCTTTTAAATTCCCGTCATTTATTTTAAATTAGTTTTAGATTTAAATTAAGGTCATTTTCATTTACGTCTTGCACTTTAATTTACTACAGCAACACAACTTTTGTTTCCAGCAAAGACAACTAAGTCGCATAGTTAACCAGGATCAATTCGATTAGACCACCACAAAGAACAATTAATCTTTATAACTAAAACCCAGTTATTAAAATGGCGCCGCTGCCGGCTCATTTCGTAAAGATTAACGGTTTTCTGTGAGAGACGCGTTGCTTTTTGGGATCCGTTCACTTGTGAGCGTTATTTTCTTGCTCAAAAATTTCAAAAAACCATAAAAATTGAAAAAATTGAAAAAAAATCCATAAAAATTAAAAATTTCAAAAATCCAAAAAGATTTTATTTTTATTGTGTATATATATTGTCTTTGTGTTTGGTATTGTTTTCTTTTGCCTTTGTAGGTGTATGCGTACTAGATCTTCTAATTATCAAGAGCCCGAGACTCCGGAAGATTTAGCTATGGCAGGTGTGAACAACAACAATAATCCACCGCACCTTAATAACAATAACAACAATGTTCTTCCACAGCCCGATCTTCGGACAATGGAGGAGCTTTGTCAACCTACCATGTTTGGACGAGGAGGACCGATTGCGCCGATGCAAATCACGGCTCTAGAGTTTTCGTTGAAGCACCACATGATTCAGCAAGTGCAAACAAATCCTTTTCGAGGAATGCCTGATGATGATGCCAACAAACACCTCGACAAATTCATTACAATCACTCAAAGTATGAAGTTTCCCGGTGCCACAATGGATGTTCTTCGCCTTCAACTCTTCCCACATACTTTATCACACCACGCCGAGAAATGGTTTGATCGTCTCCCGAAGAATTCTATTCATACTTGGGATGACATGACTCAACGCTTTTTGTCGCGCTACTTTCCACCATCCATGGTCACGAGCCTTCGCAATCAAATCAGCGGTTTCATGCAAGAACCCAATGAATCTCTTTTTGATTCTTGGGAAAGATATAATGTTTTGATCGATCGATGTCCAAACCACAACATGCTCCCTGTGACCTTAATTGATACTTTCTACAATGGTTTGACTTTTAGTGATCGTGATACGATTAATGCAGCCGCTGGTGGCACATTTATGAAAAGGAGACCCGAGGAGTGTAGAGAGCTTATTGAGAAAATGACTACTCACCACAAAAACGGGGATTCCTCCGCTTCTTCAAGGAACAACCCGAGAGTCAATGTTTCTTCTACTTCAGCAAGCCCCGACATGACCGAATTCACCGGCATGATGACTGAAATGAACAAAAATATCTTGCTTCTGGCTACAAACCAACAACAAGTTAAAGCAGTAGCCAATCCTTGTGAGACATGCGGCGGTCCTCACTCATACACTGATTGTCCTTCTACTCAAGGAAATCCAGAAAACGTGTATGCAGCTTGGTAATTATTCACCGGAAAATTACCAAGCTCGACCTCAAGGGGATCGAAATTTGTTGAGTTACCGGTCAAACAACTACCTTTCACCCGGTTTTTCTCCTCAAAACCAAAACCTCAACAACAACTACAATAGAAGCAACCAAATCCCACCTAGAGCTTCTAATCCTTATAACCCACCCGCTCAACACGCCCCACCCATTAACCAAGATGTTGAAGCTTTGATGAGAACCCAAGGAGAGCAAATCAAGAATCTACATAGCCAAATTATCAATTTGAAAGGGGATATCACCAAGCAAGGGAATGACATTAGATCCGAGCTTCGAGATAATATTCAATCCTCCTTTAGCAACCAAACGAATGATTTGAAGAATATGCTGGCTAGTTTCTTGCCCACCACTCAACCCTCTACCTCGAGTTCTCTACCTTCAAACACCGTCACCAATCCGCGAGCAAATGTGAGTGCTATTACTACCCGTAGTGGAGTAACCATAGTAGGACCACATATCCTGCCACCATCATCTACACCTCCTCTACCACCATTTATCCCTACTACTCCCACACCTAGTATTAGTACACCATTACCGTCTCCGCCTCGTCATGACGATGTACCCAAGAAGAACCCTTCAACATCTCAACCTTCACCAACCCCACCTTCCACCTATAAACCCAACATCCCATATCCTTCTCGCTTGGACAAGCCTAACTTGCTCACTAAGGATGACACTCAAGTGTCAAATTATTTGAAGATGATCTCTCAAATGAATTTCAACATTAGCCTTGTTGAAGCACTTGTCCACATGCCAAAATTTGTCAAAGCATTCAAGGAATTGCTTAACAAGAAGGAGAAGCTGATTGAGCTCGCCAACACACGTTTAAATGAAAACTGTTCTGCAGTTATTCTTAAAGAACTTCTAGAAAAACTTGGAGATCCCGGTCGTTTTGTGTTGCCTTGCATTTTTAACAAAACCGAAGAACTTACTGCCCTAGCTGATCTCGGGGCCAGTATTAATCTGATGCCTTTAAGTGTTTGGACAGCACTATCATTACCCGACCTTACTCCAACAAAGATGACTCTTGAGCTTGCAAATCGCACTCTCGCTTACCCCGTTGGTATTGCCGAAGATGTGTTCAATAAAGTGGGCACCTTTACTTTTCCGGTCGACTTTGTTGTTGTTGATTATGAAATGGACCCTCGTATTCCTTTAATACTTGGTCGGCCATTCTTGAGAACCGGACGAGCTTTAGTTGATGTTGCCGAAGGTGAATTAATTTTAAGGGTCGGGAATGAACAACAAGTGTTCAAAATGGGAAGCTTACAAGCAAATCCTTTGGAGGCCGAGAATCAGTGAATATGATTAATGTGCTCGATGATTTTGTCATCTACAACAATCCTTTATTCGATTCTTGCATTGATAATCCACTGTTTCAAGATAATGTGGATGATTCTCCCTCCAATTTGGAACCTTCACCGATATATGATTCTCCATCGATCTATGATGCTTATGATGATGATTCTAGCTTCGATGGAGATGATTATGATGATTTTACTTCTGAGTATCCCGACATGCCCATATATGATGATTTTGATGAGGCCAATACTCTTTCGAGTGATTCTTCTCATGATGAAGATCCTCCGCCTACCACGCTTAATCCTACTTTGGATGATTACTCATTTGAGGAAGACTTCTCTACTTTTCTCAATACTTACTTCCCTCATGAGAGTGATGCACCTCCTTTGGACTTTGATGATTATCGTCTTGATCCTACTTTGGATTTGAAGAAAATTATTTCAAAGGGGAAGCAACCGGACGACACCAACATCCGCAGCACGTATGATTTGACACCTCTTTGTCCACCTTCTAAGGACGAGGTTGTGCATTTTCTTCGCGGATCATCTTCAAATTATGTTGAGCCTGAGTGCTATTTTCCCCTAAAGGAAAAGGTGTTCGACCCCGGTATTGCACTTTTTAAGCCATCTCAGTATCCTTCTGATGAAATAAAAGGAAAAATCTTTGGAACTTATGGAAATCTGCTTGCACCTCTTCACCCTTGCTACCACCGTGCTCCATCTTTGCTTAAGGGAACCTTGCCTACTCTTCTTTGGCTTGCCTTGTTCGCCTTAAGCTTGTGCTATTTGATGGACGAAAACTATGTATTTGATCCTGGTGGATATATTTCATGCTTCTTCCTATGCTAATCAAGGTTGAGTCAGGCTCACGACTCGGTGAACAAAAATCAAGCGCTTCTTGGGAGGCAACCCATGTATCTATCTTTTCGCTTTCTTTATCCTAAGTGTAGGGGAGACCCGTTGGTGTTTGCTATTTCCTCTATTCTTCTATTCAGGGATTCGAGCGCTCAATGATCCACTCTTGATGATTTTTGACGATCCGTGATTCCGTTGTTTCCGTCTTCCTGGTTCTATCCTAAACTCTTTTCGATTCACTATTTTATATTTCTCAATATTAAATAGGAATCTCGTTAGTTGTCTTTTCCTTAGCAAGATTTAAACAACGTGCACAATGTCCTAAGTGTAAGGGAGTTTACTCCCACATGCTTAAACATTGAGGACAATGTTTATCTTAAGTGTAGGGGGACTTCTATCGAAGTTAAGTGGCCTTTTCCTTGTATTTGTCCTCATTTTAACCAGAAAATCAATTTTTCGACATTTTTCAAAATTTTTGATCTATTTTGGCCTATTAGTTTTTACCTTTGTATAGTTATTTCCTTTCCTAATTAGAATAAGTTTTGAATAAAGCGGTTTTAATTTTCAAACATTGTGAATCTTTTGACTCAACCCGAGTTTACTTATCTAAGTTTACTCTAGCTAGTATCCTTAACGTGTTTAAGTCAAGTTTTGCTAGGCTTTTATATAGGGAGCTATAAAACGCGAAAGTCTTAACTCTCACGGGTTAAGAACAAGAACTTTTCGCAAGTTCCTATAATTGATCCTAGAGAGTCGTTTATCAAGGGAACTTTAAAATGCGATTTCTAAACTTGAAAAAGTCTAAGAGTTTGCAAGATCCTATAGGCGACTTGAAAACCCAAAACTTTGATTTAATAGGCTAAGCATTCACGAGTCTCATTCCTTGAGATTTTAAACTGTGAAGAATGAGAGATGATAGAGTCAATTATAAGTTTGGTATTCTTTCGTGAATTTATGTGAGTTAATTATAAGCCTATTCTCCCATCGCTTGCTAATAAATTTATCTGCAATAAATAAGGTTGTACGATTTGAAAAGTTACTTAGCTTCTAGCCCAAGATCGTTTAAAAGTTGCTCGGTATGGATTAGAGTTCATAGCCAAGGCATAACTTATTGAAGCGGGATGCGAAGATTGGCGAGTCTGAAAAGGCCCTAACAAGGCATGAGGGCTACATTTTGTTGCTAAAGATCCCAAGTGATGTGAAGAATCATTTATCAAAGATCAATATGAAGGATCGAGACACACGACGAAAAGCAAAAACTCCCCAAAAGTCATGGAGAAGTCTATCCGAAAAGGCCCTAACAAGGTATGAGGATAAATAGATCCAAGTCCAAAAAGGAGACGGATCGTTGTATATCAAAGTCCAAAATAAAGATTGGAGAAAAATGAAGAAGTCGTGGTCCAAATATGAAGAATCTCTCAAAACTTCAAGTGAAGAAATTCCTATTATGAAGAGAAGGCCATTATTTCATGAACGTCTCTCAAGATTTGAAGTATGAAGTCGCTGCCAAATATCGGTCCGAGAAAGGTCTCAAATCGCGAAGCGAGTTATGCCAAGATATGAACTTTATGAGGTCCCGAGAAGCAGTTTAAAAGGATTTTGTCCTTTAGCTAACTATTGATTAAATCGTCCCACTTTGTTTTCAGCCTAAATAACTATCTAAATAAGTCAACAATGCATCCTCGTGATCATTGAGACAATAATAAAATATAAGAGATACACCTAGGAATAAGGGAGTCTAAGTGAATAATTGGCCCACATGAGTTCGTGTTAGTTTGCTAACTTATAATAACAATGATCTCGTTTTTAAGCTTAGTTTGGAGAAAGTGAGAACTTAGGATGGTGATCATTCATGACATTTTCAAAACCCTAAGGTATGCTTTTGATTTATTTACTTGTTTTGTTATTTTCTATCTCTTTAATAAAGGCCAAGGTGGATTGATTGTGATGAAAAATGTAAACATGCTTTGTAACTAATGCATTGCATGAGGACATTGCAATGGTCAAGTGTAGGGGATTTGATAGGTGTGTAAACACCCATCCTTTTTACCACTTAATTACAATAATAACCGAGCCAAAACGTGTATTTTATGTCAGTTATGTCAGAATTATGCGTGGTTTGTGTTTTTGTTGTGATTTAGGACGAAAAGGTGAAAAGTGGAGAAAACACAGGCATTCACGGGCTTTTATCGAAGAAAAAGACGAAAGACGAAGTCAAGAAGTCAAGAGTGCAAAAAGAACGGAAGTACAAGACCAATTCTGAAGATTTATCAAAGAAAAAGTCAAACGACGGAAGTTTACTAAAAGCCGAAGAAATCAAGTCTAATTTATTGAAGAATTACAAGACGAGTTCAAAGAAATCCCGAAACAAAGTCGTTAAAGTCAAAGAATTAAGAAGATTAACAAAGAATTAAGAAGAGCAAGGACTTAATGACGCAATTAAGGAAAGAAGAAAGAGGGGAGGAAGCTTCCTAAGCACCTCCATAATCTCCCCTATAAATAGTTCATTAGTGTATTCATTTGTTTTTGTTGGCTAATAGCGACAATTAGCTCTTCCATTTTATTTTCCTTGCACTTTAATTACATGTCATTTAAATACTTGTCTTGCAGCTTAAATACCTTTAATTTCAAGTAAGTTTTCTTTTAATTCTTGTCAATCTTTACTTTTATTGTCAATCTCTCATCTTCCTTTCTTTTTATGCTTTAATCTTATGGTTTATATGCTTATTGAGTTGCTTATTTGATTAAAGGTTATGTTTTTATGCTTTTGATTGTTTTGGATCATTGATTTTTATAGGTTATTTGTGTTTATCTTTAAGTTGCTTAAGTTTTTATAAAAGTTAATTTTATTTAAAAGTTGTTTTCGTTTAACTCTTTTTCATTTAGTGTTTTCAAAAGTCTTTAAATTTTAGCTTATTAGATTTTTCTTATACGTGTTTGCTTAGGTTTTTAGTCTAGTACTTATTTGAGTTATAGCTTATTTGTTGTGCTTATTTTGCCTTATTTCTACTGTATTCCGACCACCCTGGTCGGAAAAGGGTTTCATATTCTGATCATCCTGATCGGAAAGGGGTTTTAATATTCCGACTGGGATTCCGAAGTAACATTCCGATCAAAGGGTTTTGTTTGGTATTCCGATCATCATTCCGATTAGGGGTGTTTGTGTTGATATTCCGACAGCTTGGGGGTTCAAGTATTCCGATCACATTCCGATCGGAATGTATTCCGATTAGGTTTGCTTTTATATTTTGTCTTGTTTAATTTTTAAGTTTACATTTTAATATTTTGTCAAATTTTAATTTTCATCACGCTTTAGTTTTAAGTCATTTAATTATTTTAATTTTCGTCATGCTTTTAAATTCCCGTCATTTATTTTAAATTAGTTTTAGATTTAAATTAAGGTCATTTTCATTTACGTCTTGCACTTTTAATTACTACAACGACACAACTTTTGTTTCCACCAAAGACAACTGAGTCGCGTAGTTAACCAGGATCAATTCGATTAGACCACCACAAAGAACTTTAACTTTTTTAACTGAGTAAAATCGAGTTATCACTCCTCCACGGGGTCTTTGCTGGATTTTCCGATTGGAGAGCAATTAAATGAAAAGTAAGGTATTTCATCGTCGCTCAAATACTTGTCGCTAAGATCACACTCCTTATCAACACTATGTATTTTATCCTGTAGTTTCAATTCAAGGGGGATTATATTTATTGAACACAATTTATTATGTAAGTCGCATTTTTTTGCTTATTGAGTCTATAGAATTGATTTTTTATTGAAACATTTTTACAATAACACATATCTGATTGAAACAATTTGTCCAACAAGGGGATTGAATTACCATAACAGGGGGACTAAATGATCAACTTTTATAAAAGTGCTCTACTTTTTCAAAAACTGCTCAACTATTACCATAAGTTTTTTTACCTTTGCCATAATTTTTTATCAAAATACTCCATTAATCAAAAGATGACAAACGATGTGTTGGTGTTTTACTTCTTGGTTGTGTAATATGGTAATCATTTTTTTCAATTAAAAGCAATATGTGTTGGAAGTTTACATAATCATGGAAAATTAGATGTTACTTTGGAAGTTTACATAATCATAATTGCATGAATAAATATAACTTCCTGTATGCATCTAATCTGCCTATTCATATTCTTCATTCAATCTATATAAACACCTGATAACAACAACAACATACACTCTTTATCAATTTTTTCAAAAGATATAAAAATGTCTGTATCTGCCAAGAGAAACTCATCTGCTGCGAATATTGAAGACTTCCAAGCCAATATCAACAAGCAATGTAGTTAATTTAATAAGTATACTTTTTTTTTTAATTTCAAAAATATAATTTACATTTTGATTTCAGATTTTAGGAAATCGCGTGTGGAATCTACACAACATGATGAGCATAGCTACTATGTTTAGGAAGCTTCTTTCCACATGCAATGCATATGTGAAGAAGAACAAAAAGAAATGTTTGAAAAGCAGCAAATGGAGCAGCAAGAAAGGGAGGAGGCGCAAAGGGAGCAGCAAGAAAGGTTGGAGGAACAAAGAAATGCACTACTAGAACAGTAGGAAAGGGATGAACTTGCTGCAGTTAGAAGGGAGCTAGATGAGGAGGAGGAGGATGACTCATATTATCATTATGACCCATATCAATCCGAAGAAGAAGTCGACACAGAAGAAGATGAATTTGTGGAGTCTTACGATTATGATGATTGTCATCTTTCATTTTATCCTAAAAAATCTCCTAAGTTTAATTTCCTTTAGATTTATGTAAAATGTTTAATTTTGTTATGCAATTTTGTGTTTTTCAATATGTAATGTCCTTCTTTAATTGTTAAATCAATTACGATATACCTTTTGCGAAAGTGTAAACTCCTTAGCCTTATCTTTATTGCCTTTTTGTAATTGAGGTAGGACCTGCAAAATGAATAGCATTTACTTCACAGTGAAATTCCATTTTATGTCTGTACATTAAGTGATATGACCCTTTCAAAACTTACATTAATGATAGTCTCGAGCTTGTGAAGACGTGCTTTCAAGCTCTTTGTCTCTTTAGGGAGAATCATTAACTAGTGGCTAATTTCTCTAAAGCCAGAAGACGGTCCTCAACAGATGGCTCTTTGGTTAGCATACCCCTTGATGACTCTACATCTTCCTCCTGAGCTTTCCGTGCTTTCATCAGTTTTTTAAGATAATCACCAAAAAGGCCTCCGTATTCAACAGCATGGGATCTTGGTGTATACCACTTAAAATAAATGTTACTTCTTTTATACCAAAAGGTTTGCAACTCAACTTTGTTTGGATATATGTCACATACTGCAACTACCCCCCCCCCCCCCCCCCCCTGAAAAATTAAACTAGAATATAAATACAAAAAAACTTAAATTGTTTACAACAGAGTGATTTGTTTACAACAGTGGGGATTTTTTACAACAAGGGGATTGTTTAAAACAGGGGGATTGTTTACAACAGGGTGATTGTTTACAACAGGGGGAATTGTTTTCAACAGGGGGAATTATTTTCAACAGGGGGAAATGCAATCAACAGAAAGAAATGCAATCAACAGGGGGAAATGCAATCACCTCGGGGGAAAGGTGGTCGTATCGGATTATATTCCTATGCTTGGTCTAGGATATTCCTCTAGGGATCAAATCAGGCACTTTGTTCCACCAAGAAGAACTCACACCTGAAGACTCTAATATCCAAATCTACACTTAGCAAAACTAAAAATTGTTAGAAAGACCATGTGATGAAAATATATATTGTTAAATTTATTAATTACTCACTTTGAAAGCAAATACAAATCAAGATAATGCATACGATGGAACTAAGTCGGGATTTCTTTCCAATGATTTATAGTGAGTATCCATATGTCTTGACGCAACGTTTCTAATGGCAGAGTATAACTCACGCCAAATGTATTCACCCTAATAAAATTCATTCCAAACTTCAATGTACTCCACCATCTGTAGAAATACATCATCAACAACAACTCCTAACTCATGGCCCATAAAAATAACTTCCAAAGTTAAAAGGAGACAAACCCTTACAGAGTATTCGTCTAACAAATTGCTAAAGCGCTCATCATCCTCAAGGATACATAGAAGATCAATGTTTCTAACAAAATCACCTATCTTCTCAGGTAAAACTCTATCACGGAATGTAATTTCACCAACCCTAAACTTACCAAAGCTTTGATGGCCAAATTTAAAAGAAGTAATGATACAAAACTCACGACGACCAAAGTGTAATGTAGTACCATTAACGTGATAAATTAAGGGCAGATCATAGTTATCATTGTCTGAAAGTTTCTGCTTCTGAAGCATATAATGAATGAGACCATATTCATTATCAACATACTCTAAATCCAACCAACGACCAAAGCATGTGGACCTAAACAATTCACTCCTTCTTAGACCTAATATAGCTTTCATCATACGAAAGTAATGGATTTTGCTTTTCATGTGAATCTTCGCATCATATTCCTATAAACAGTAAATTGAAAGAAGGACATTAGTTGTTGGTTGTTTTATATCCAATTAACATAAGTAATTAAAGAACATAATAATACAGTGTACTAATTAAGAGTCAATTCATGGAGCCTTTGGTAATAAGATGATTGAAACATGAAAAAATAAATAAATAACGTACCAGTCCATTCATGATGCGTAAATGAAAATGAAAATGTGTGAAAGTTAAAAGTATAACGCAAAAACGAGGGGGGGGGGGGGGGGAAATTGAAAATATAAGGGGGTATAATGAAGATAAAGCTCAGATATCTAGAATAAGAAAAAGGGTACTTTTTTCATTTTTCAACAAAAGGTATT
This sequence comes from Glebionis coronaria, assembly GCA_025667525.1. Classification (NCBI taxonomy): domain Eukaryota; kingdom Viridiplantae; phylum Streptophyta; class Magnoliopsida; order Asterales; family Asteraceae; genus Glebionis; species Glebionis coronaria. The sequence goes on along the minus strand of JANFOE010000623.1, from coordinate 494,027 downwards.
GTACTATAGTCGAGAATTTATGGGTTGAGCACTGATGGTTGAGCACTTGTCATATGACACGTGTCGCAATTCGGGTGGTGGTGACCAAATATGTCAAAATCTTTTGGCTTGACCATCCACTGGATGTCAAGTGTTCAACTTGACCAAATCCGTCTTTTTCCCTTAACCAAATGGTCAAAGTGGACCACTATGTCCGTCCTTTGTTTATCTTCTTCCTCAACAATTCATTTCTTACCCACTGTTCTTCATACTTTTATCATGCTTTAAAATGATTTTTTTACTTACATCTTATGTAACATTAGTTTATACCCATTTTCCATTCCGCCTGTGTATCTTAAGTTCATACAACTACTTCGGTGTATATTCATTAATTTGTTTGAGAAACATTATTAGATATGTTAACCAAAAACATGTTTGTGTTGAAAAGTCCTAGGGGTTGCTTCTATACACATTGACACATACTGTATAACTAGTTCTTGATCATTTGATTAAATCTCGAAATCTTTCATTAAAGAAAATGAAACATGAAACACTTTACTTTTATTTTATTTTAAATTGAACTAAATAAACCAGTTGACTTAGCTCAATTGGGCACTAAGGTTCCACTAAGTAGTTTCATTGGGGGAGGATTCCTGGAGGTCTTGGGTTCAAGACCTGCCAAGGGCCTTTCAGGTGAAGCGGTTAAGGAGTCTAACATAACTAGGCGAGGGTTCGAAGAAGATATTCTTCCGCTTGGATGTTATTGCACGACTCAACCCACTAACCACTAACATTTTCCGTTCAAAAAAATTGAACTAAATAAGATTCTACTTTACTTTCATTTTCTTTAATGAAAAATTTGAGAACACAATTTTTTTTATTTTCTTTCCTATAATTAAAGATCTCGATAACACAACATTAATAAATTTTAATTGAATTTTCTTTTTGTATAGTTAAATCATACGCAATACTATATTCATAATTTGAGCATATCTTTTTGTGTAGCTTTTCTTTTCCCATGTATCTCAGATCTAATTAAAGATAAGTTATTCGGCTTAATTGAAGATTTCAGTATCTTCATTACCTAATTTGATACCGTATATCACGATGGCGGAATAGTATAATTTTTTAAGTTGGGGTTTGATTTTAAGTTATTTGTGATTTATGTATAAATGGTATCGGATTAAGTGTTTTGGAAAAAATAATGTTTTTAGAAATAAGATAATAATTATTGTGATTATGAAAATGGAGATAATTAAAAAAAAAGTAATAAGATTGTTGTGATGATAAAGATGGAGATAAATTAATTTAAAGAAAGAAGATGAAGATAAAGATAAGTTAAAGGAAATGACGAGAATACCCCGATTTCAAAATGAGTTAACAATTGTTTGTGGGTCTAATTAAAGTGAGGGACCAACGGCGGAAAAGGTTTGTAAGTTAAGGATGAACGGTGCAATTTTTTTGGTCAAAGTACTAAGGGCGTCAGTCAACGCAAACCATAAGGATGAACGGTGTATTTTACTCTTGTTTAAATTATAAAAGGGCAATTACATCATTTATTAGTAGTTATGTATAAAAAAAATTTAACCAAACACACAAAAGAGTTTAGAAACTGAGGCTTAACATTTCTCCCAATTTAAAAACACGACTGAGTTATAAAACCTTGTATTTCAAAAATATTGAACCAAACGTCCTCTAAGTTTCGTCAGTACTTCGGACATAATACATCCAACATTTACATACTTTGGGTACGATACATCCTTTAAACAGATGATGCAAATATTTTTTTATTAAGTTGTGACAATCCGTCAATTTATGGTTGATATTTTATTCTCAATATTTATTCTCAATATTATTTTATGAACTCACTTATTTTTGGGAAGAAATTTGGATTTACGTCTTGGAGTAGCATCGACTACGTCTAAACCGGAGGATTCAACGTTACGTGCTTACGTTTACATACACCGTCTTTGGTGGCAGTCCGACATTTCAGAAAATAAATTTGTCCATGGATATTACTTTGGAGTTTTAAATTTGTGTTGGTTCATAAACTCACAAATTTACGAGAAGAGATTAGGACTTACGATTTTATTTTAACGTCCTTTACGACTAAACCGGAAACCCTAGGATTACGTATTTACGTTTTCGAACTCAATTTTTAATGAGACACTTTTTATTGGATTCATTTTGTGCCGTTGATTCATAATTTATAAAAACGTTTTTCGTAAAACGACCCGAGGGCACGCAAATCGAGGAAACTAGAATCGAGGAATACCCATAAACTAGTGAGATGGGACAAAATACATTGTCCCACCCCACTAGCACACATGGGGCGGCCAAAAACTCACCAACACCCTTAGGTGTCAAGCCTTGAACTAGCTACAACACACTTGTCATCTTAAGCTTACTTTGTAAGCTAAATACACATCAAAACTAACAACCTAAAACCACTCACTCATTTTCTCTCATGCAAAAACCACAATTTCCTCTCTACTCTCTCTAGGGTGCCGTCCCATTTTCTCCACAAACACCACCATTCATACAAAATTTAACCACAAAACATATGTTATAATTAACATATGTTAATCTCCATTCAAAAAGATGAAGATTGGTGCAAGTTATAACATCCAAGGAGGAATTTCCGTGGAGTATTAGGGCTGATTTCTCACAAGGAGTTTATGAAGATTGGTGGTCATGAAGATGGTCTTGGTGCATCACAAGTATCTCCATCAAAATCCATGTTTTGATCAACCTACATCATCATGGTGGTATAAAGATTGTCCTCCTCATCTTCTTGTTATTTTGATTATGTAAACATGTATTTTATTTCCTATTGTATATGTATATGATGATTATATGATGATAAAAATGTTATGTGGGGATTTGGTGTTGATAAACATGATTAAAAATGTGAAAAACTATAAAGAATAAGGTTAAAATCTTGGTTAAAAGTGATGGCTGTATAAAACAGTAAAGAAACATGTTATGAACTGATAAAGTGATGAAGTAGAATCCATTTACAGTAAGCTATATGTCTTGTACACATGTGAGAGTTGGCCATGCAATGGAATCATTGTAATGAGTGAGATATGATCAAAACAAGTTTAAGGTACAAATCTGAGTTCACTGTTTTGGACGATTTTTAGAAAATATTTAGAGGATGATTCAACAGTAGCTATAGCAGAGTTAAATGTAGCACATATCATCTAGTTTATGTGATAAAAATTTGAGCTTCTATCTCCATATAGAACTCAAGATATGGCAGTTTTGGTGAAAGTGAAGATAAAAATCAGATTTTGGAAAATAAAGTATAATACTATTATATAAGCACTCAAAATTATATTGTATAAAATTTAAAGTTAAAACCCACTAACTCTTGGATTTTATTTATATAAATATGTACAATGATAAATAAGTGGACATTTTATAAAAATGGTAACTTGTTATGTTTTATAAGTTATAAAACTATAAACATGATTTTTACGACTTTTTCGGCTAATACCGTAAAATTAACGTTTTTGTTAAATAAAACTTAGATGGTTGGACCCGTCTAATGTAAACTTTATAAAACTCATATACTGATATATAAACATAAATAACAAGTAAAAACCGATAAAACCCGAACTATATAACATACGGACGTTAACGGACTAAATTAACGTTATTGGACTAATAATACAACAAAAATGGACTAAAACACTTATAAACTTATTATTGGACTTAACCCATTTAGGCCCAACTTGTAAAGTGTAGATACTGATAATATAAGTATAACATAGATTATTACAGGTTAGAGAACTTATAATAAGTTTATCGGACTTAAAACGCGTAAATAGGTCAAACTAGTAAACTAGTAAAAAGATACCAATACGTAAACGCTAAAACGAGTTAACGAGAAATATGTAAACCCACTTGATCATCATATGTATATAATCATCATATGTATACATAATTGTTATTTTTATAAAGTCATTGGACATGAGTCTAAGACGAGTATTATTTGTCTAGGTTTCCGTGATTGAAGCATGTACCGTACATCCAAATCGCCGATAATCGTCTTCCCACATCAACGTGAGTTCATAGCCTCGCACTCTTTTAAATGTTTTTATGAAATGTTTTATAAACCCGCGAGGGAGATAACATGTTAGTTTTTATAAAATAGGACACCATTTGTCCCGATTGTTTGTTTATTGATTTTGGACCCGAATGATTGAATGACCCGATTGTATGACCCGATAAATGATTAATGGACCCGATAGATGAAATAAAATGGATTATTAAAGTTAGGTTATGTCACTAGAAGTCCCATTAGCATGAATTGTGAACTACCGGGAGTTGGTAGACGCTTATGCATTTAATAGTACTATTTGGGGACGATCACCCCAGTTCGCGCCTTGACGGTTGATCCCCGTCGCGCCACATTGATTGGTAAGCGAATTTATGTATGAGATGATTTCCATAGCGTGACCTTTGTGACGACACGCTACTTTAGATGGGCAAATTGAGTATCGGGTTAGCTACCCGTTGTTGGTTTAGTAAGGTAACAATGTCATGCGGCTTATAATAATCCAAATTAACAAAATACTACTAGACGCTCCGAATTACGATGTATTGCCTGACTAGCAATACAGGGTCATACTTTTGATATTATGTTTGTGTTTTGGTTTTCATAACCATATTCATATAACAGTTTTTATTTTCATACAACGTCGTAAGACGTATTGTATGACGTTTTTACGACCTTGGCTCGTATAATGATTTTTAAGGCTTTTTATAACCATATTCATATAACGGTTTTATTTAATCTATACAACGTTGCAGAACGTATTGTATGGTGTTTTTTAACGACAATGATTCGTATAATGATTTTTAAGGCAAATGCCTATATTATGATTTTCGATAAAGATTTGTATAAAATGACTTTGGCTATTTTATGGCCTATTAAAATGATTTGTACAAGATGATTTTCAGTAATAATTTTATACTGATATTATATTGATGGATTTTATTAAACTCTATGAATTCACTCGGCGTTATCGCTGACCTTTTCTTTTAACATGTTTTATCTCAGGTACTTGAAGGTAATTCTCGGGAAGACGACAAGAATTCATGGCTCGCATTTAAACAATATTTTCCATTCAAATACTTTGTAAAACTTTGTATGAAATATGACTTGGGACCTATGTAACTTTGATATTTATGAATGGAAATGCTTTATTATTAAACGACGCGATTTTTAAGCGTTGTCTATGATGTGAGTAATGTGCTATCCCGTAACACCAACTAGTCTTCCGCTGAACTGAGTTGTATAAATTTGGGGGTGTTACAGTTTGGTATCAGAGCTCTCGTTATAGAGAACGAAAGATTTTTAAAACCAAGGTTTTGAATAAAACATTTCAAAATCTTTTAACTAAAAACATTTTTCTAAAAAAATGTCTAAAAATCTTTTGACTATAACGGTGCCGAAGAATTCCCGAGTTACCGACAAGGCCAGACTGAGAAGTGTTATTTTAATATATATAACTTGGATTATATATATATATGATGTAATTTTATTACATGATTGTTTGATGATTAATTTGATTTTTATACGAGGTATTTATACGACGTAGATTGCACAAGTAACCCTAAATCCCCTAGTAAATTAATTGAAGCTATTCTCGTAGGAATTCTAGCTATCCTAGATCTAAACCAAGTTGCGGATATTTATGATCCCAACAAATGGTTGATATTCGTAGAAATGTAGATATTAGTTGATTGTGATATTGAAGAAGAATTGGCGAGATTAAATCTGATATCGATGTCATGACGATCTTTCCTTATAGAGTGGAGTTTGACAAAACGTTATCACCTGGAAAGATGTCATCTAATTCGTTGTCATCCAATTCTTAAATTGAAATCGAAAGGGTGAAAGTTGCACTTGAGGCTGTCATTGGAACCAGTACCCAAAAGCCTCATGCCACTAATACCTTTCCGAGAAGTCTAATTGAATGTGTGAGTCATCTCATGCTAGTGACTCATTTGATAATTGTTGTTGTAAGAGCTATAGGATTGGAATTAAGTGTTGATCATATTGAGCTTTTATTGCCCTTTTAAGGCCTAAGAATAAAGATTGAAAGTATTGGAGAATGAAGTAGGATATCGAATTAAGTATAAGTTGATTGAAACTTGAATAAAGTAAAATTTAACCCGTATGGAATATGAGATTGTTAAGAGTAAGTCGTTAAGTTCTGTGATTGATTTAGAAGGTTTTAATGGATTATTGATTCGTGTTAAGGGTTGTTCCTAGGCCATTGTCCAATGATGAGGATGCCCAGTGTCCAAGAAATAAATTGAAGAAATCTTCTTCTGAATTGAGACCGATGGATCTTCTGGGACATGTGGAACACCTAATGACTCTTGTAGATTAGTATTCATAGTGGTATCTTTTAAAAATAATCCCTAACTTAACTAAGACATCAGTTGGTAGGATGAGTTCTGAGAATTGTATGACATAGTGACATGTAATGTGTTACGGTACAATTTTGACTTGTTTGTGATTAATGAAAAGACTACCTTCGATTGCTAAATTCTACATGTATCGATGTTATCTATTTCTTATTGCTTCATCCTAGTGTTCGCATTAGTGATACAACCATTGAACAAGTACTCATCTTGATTTGAGTTACGTTGTGCATTATTCTTTTGAGTGCCATCGAGATCATGAACCTCATGATTATTTGGCTAAAGCTCATTTCCTATCATATTGTAGTTAAGTTCTTAGTGAACAACTCTTCGTCACTCTTTTGCAGATCACTCATTCTTTTTATAAGATGAAACAGTATGCCTTGAGAAAAATTGAATTTTCATCACTATAAGGAATATTCAAAGTAAGATTTATAAGTGATTGATATCAAAATGAAGTTGTTTATAAGACGCTTTGGAAACTTAATTATTTCCATAACAAGGAAAATCTTTGTAAATTTATTTTGATTCTTATTTAAGAATTAAGCATGAAAATGTCTTTATTATAAACATGATGATAAAATTTTGATTAACTGAGTATTGCATCGTTAATCTTGAAATTGTATATAGTTGCGCGCCTACATACAGTTTGGAATGGACCATGCAAGGCTGATTAGTAGTCACCATAAAACTAATGAATAAACACTACATTTTCTTTGAAGATTGTGAAAGATTAAATTTTATGAGATCTGCAAGAAGTAAAAAATAGGGACATAGTGTTAGGGACACCTACATATGTGCCTGTAGCATCTATTCTTCTGAGTTGAATTTACTCATCTGTGAAAATTGTCTTATTTGACAATTGATATTCCGTTCTTGTCCAATTTTCCCGTAGTGAGATTCTTAGGAAAAGTATCTGATTATCGAGTGTTGATACCCGACTGGATGTATCGACGTTCCTATCATTTCTTTTGATTTGATTTCATTTGAATGACTTGGGTAATGATCCGAGGAGCTTTCGAATGCGTACTCAAATTATGAAAACATGGGATATATTCATATTCATTAAATGTTTTCGTCTGTATCTGATTTGAAATTCTCTCGTGTAGATTATGCGTTGACATTACTCTTTTAATAGTAGTTGTGTATCCTAATATCCATGAATTTGTGAAGGATTATGAATTATTATTAGTCTTTTGAGAAGTTCACATCTTATCGACGGCAATAAAACTGGAAAGTTGATAGTGCCAGTGGAATGGATTGATTGATTATGACATGACGATATTGTCTTAATTGATGGGAACTCGAGTAGAATTCCCCTAAATGATAAGATGTTGATTATCAAAAGTGATCTAAATAATTCTTGATGGATGACCATATCCTACATTTAGACTTGAAATTATACCGGGAATGGTTGTGAACTAGTTATAGATATTGTAATCTAGAATAACTTAATATGAATTTATTAAAAGATGTTTATGTTATCTGAAACTTTAGTAAGTATTTATTGGTAAACCTAGACTTTTGTCATTTAGGCAAGTCGAAATTGGTATTGATTATATTCCCGGTGCTGCACCTGTGGCTTGTGCAATGTGCGTCAGCACCATCTAAATTAAAGGAATTACCGTACAACTGAGAGAGTCGTCGGAGAAAGATTTCATTATACCAAGCCTGTCATCCTGAAGAGCTATGGTGTTATCATTCCTTATATTTATAGATTACTGTGAACTGAGTAAATTGACAATCGAAAGCGATATCCATAACTCGAAATGGAAGATTTGTTCGATCATTTGCAAGGTTCTAGCAAAATTTGATCCATAGCATGGTTATCATCAACTTCGCATCTGCGAAAGAGATTATCTATTCCAATCACTACATCCGGTGCTTGTAATGAACATTATGAGTTCCACGAGATGTCGTTTGGATTGACCAATGCACATGTAGCATTCATAAATTTGGTGAATCACGTGTGTAGGCTGTAATTTGATAAATTCATGCTCGTGATCATTAAGGACTACTTGTTTATTTATAAGAATAAGAATGAGTTAATAATTATTTATAGATTGCCCTGAATTGGCTGAACGATAAAAACCTGTATCTTAAATATTTAACGTATGATTAAAGACTAAATCCTTTATATTAATTGACCGTGTGAGTAATAGATAATGGAATATAAATTGACTCTTCAAAATTTAAAAGTCATTTAGAACTTTGAGTTATACTAAAAAGAAAGTGCAAATATATTTTGACAAATGTTTTAACAAAGAACTTTTGAGGGATTATTCCCTTATAACCGAAACATTTAACTAAACTTCTGTTTAGGGGTAAATGTTTGTGTATACCTCAAGATAACTTAAGAAGGATTGAGTAAAACCATTTATACCATAACGTGAAAACTTAAAACGATAAATTTTTGCTTCTCAACTAAGAAAACTTTGACCAAAGTATAAACAAAGACTTTTCAAATATTTACGAATCTTATTAATTATTTTCGATAAATCAACAAAAATCGTGTTAATTAAATTCAAATTTTATTTTGGACATACTGAGAAAATTTAAAAACTTCTTGTGTTTACGTTTCATAAAAATTAAATATTTATTTAATTAGTTGTAATAATTATCGACGCTTTAAAAACGTCAGATTAATCAAAACTAATAAAAATGATAGATGAGACGAAACTGAAACTTAGAAAATATGAAGAAAGGTGAGCGTAATTACTAACGCATAATATAGAAAGAATATCTGAGTAAATTGTGGACATGATAATTACATCATCATGAGAAGTGAATATAGACACCGACGCATTATGAAGAAAAGATAAAGAACAAGTTAGGACATATTCCTTAATAATGAAGGTGCAACATAAATTGCCGAACAATTTAAAAATAGCCGATGATTGTAAAAAGAGATAATATAGATAATAAAAAGGGGTTCGCGGCTAATATGAACCATTAAAATTGAGAAGCCGATAGCGTTAAATGTTTTAAAGACCACTTGTGATTGTCTAAATATGGAGATTGTGAGATATAGTTATGTTGGAATTTGTAAGTATAAATATTCTATTTATGTCATTTATGACTAAAAGTATCTTTGTCCGAAGAGTTGTACTGATGACAATTATGAAGGTAGACATCACCTCATACATTAGTAAACATCTAGCTATTTCAAAGGTCATCATCTGAATTTGATTCGATTTGGGTCATCGTCGACAGACTGACCAAATCTGCTAATATCATTCCCGTTAATGATAAATGCAAAAGAGTTATGTAAACATAGTGTGCCTGTATCGAACATCTTTATCAAGATCCTCGCTTCGCATCGAATTTCTAGAGATTTACTCAGAAATCATTGAGAACGAACCTTGATGAGAGTACTATGTACCACCCCAAATCGAAGGGACGAGGTAAAGTAACGATACAAAGTAATACAAGTGGTGTTTTATGTTTGAATGATTGATCTTTGGTAATAAACTGTATAATTGCTTTCCTTTGGAAGGATTATCATTGATAATCATCGTATTAGGATCGAGATCGAATCTTGTTAGAATCTATATTAGAGCATCTGTAAGCAGGAGTTGAGATAAAGACACCCGACATACATCCATTGTGAGTTGGACATGTCTTTTAGGTTTAAGGTTTCCTATGATGGCGAACCTAACCTTACAAAATACCCGACCCGCGAGACCTGAAATGATTGTTGAAATTAGGATTTGATTATTGACAGCCGGTAGTAGGCAAGAGGTTATGTGAATATGAAATGTAGATCTTGAAGTGCCAAATGGGTAGCGAAGTTATGCCACAATTTTAAACCTTGGAAAAATGAATTCATTTTCTAACAAATCATGGGATATAAGTCCCCGTTGTTTGGGACCATTGAGATGATGTAAAAGTTGGGATTGAGAGGCATATAAGCTAGATCTACCCAGGACTTCAAAGACTGCGTGAATTATGTTTCGTATATCGAACTTGATGGAATATCTATCAAGTGAAATTCTGATTATTCTTAGTAGAGCTTAGATCGGCGAAAAGTTGCATTCATCAAAAACCCGTGAACATCGTGGATAGAGAAAGTAAGTCAACATTAAGCCTGATCTTATTCCCGTAGTTATGTTTGATGAAACTCGCGTATTGTAATTGAACTTGTGAGAAAAGACCGAATGTGGAGGAAATACCCACATGGCTTTAACTCTATAAGAAGCGAGTAGTAAGGTAAGATGATCTTTGAGGACAAAGATCCTGTTTAGGGGTAAATGCTGTGACAATCCGTCAATTTATGGTTGATATTTTATTCTCAATATTTATTTGAAAATATTATTTTATGAACTCACTTATTTTTGGGAAGAAATTTGGATTTACGTCTTGGAGTAGCATCGACTACGTCTAAACCGGAGGATTCAACGTTACGTGCTTACGTTTACATACACCGTCTTTGGTGGCAGTCCGACATTTCAGAAAATAAATTTGTCCATGAATATTATTTTGGAGTTTTAAATTTGTGTTGGTTCATAAACTCACAAATTTACGAGAAGAGATTAGGACTTAGATTTTATTTTAACGTCCTTTACGACTAAATCGGAAACCCTAGGATTACGTATTTACGTTTTCGAACTCCGTTTTTAATGAGACAATTTTTATTGGATTCGTTTTGTGCCGTTGATTCATAATTTATAAAAACGTTTTTCGTAAAACGACCCGAGGGCACGCAAATCGAGGAAACTAGAATCGAGGAATACCCGTAAACTAGTGAGATGGGACAAACTACATTGTCCCACCCCACTAGCACACATGGGGCGGCCAAAAACTCACCAACACCCTTAGGTGTCAAGCCTTGAACTAGCTACAACACACTTGTCATCTTAAGCTTACTTTGTAAGCTAAATACACATCAAAACTAACAACCTAAAACCACTCACTCATTTTCTCTCATGCAAAAACCACAATTTCCTCTCTACTCTCTCTAGGGTGCCGTCCCATTTTCTCCACAAACACCACCATTCATACAAAATTTAACCACAAAACATATGTTATAATTAACATATGTTAATCTCCATTCAAAAAGATGAAGATTGGTGCAAGTTATAACATCCAAGGAGGAATTTCCATGGAGTATTAGGGCTGATTTCCCACAAGGAGTTTATGAAGATTGGTGGTCATGAAGATGGTCTTGGTGCATCACAAGTATCTCCATCAAAATCCATGTTTTGATCAACCTACATCATCATGGTGGTATAAAGATTGTCCTCCTCATCTTCTTGTTATTTTGATTATGTAAACATGTATTTTATTTCTTATTGTATATGTATATGATGATTATATGATGATAAAAATGTTATGTGGGGATTTGGTGTTGATAAACATGATTAAAAAGGTGAAAAACTATAAAGAATAAGGTTAAAATCTTGGTTAAAAGTGATGGCTGTATAAAACAGTAAAGAAACATGTTATGAACTGATAAAGTGATGAAGTAGAATCCATTTACAGTAAGCTATATGTATTGTACACATGTGAGAGTTGGCCATGCAATGGAATCATTGTAATGAGTGAGATATGATCAAAACAAGTTTAAGGTACAAATCTGAGTTCACTGTTTTGGACGATTTTTAGAAAATATTTAGAGGATGATTCAACAGTAGCTATAGCAGAGTTAAATGTAGCACATATCATCTAGTTTATGTGATAAAAATTTGAGCTTCTATCTCCATATAGAACTCAAGATATGGCAGTTTTGGTGAAAGTGAAGATAAAAATCAGATTTTGGAAAATAAAGTATAATACTATTATATAAGCACTCAAAATTATATTGTATAAAATGTAAAGTTAAAACCCACTAACTCTTGGATTTTATTTATATAAATATGTACAATGATAAATAAGTGGACATTTTATAAAAATGGTAACTTGTTATGTTTTATAAGTTATAAAACTATAAACATGATTTTTACGACATTTTCGGCTAATACCGTAAAATTAACGTTTTTGTTCAATAAAACTTAGATGGTTGGACCCGTCTAATGTAAACTTTATAAAACTCATATACTGATATATAAACATAAATAACAAGTAAAAACCGATAAAACCCGAACTATATAACATACGGACGTTAACGGACTAAATTAACGTTATTGGACTAATAATACAACAAAAATGGACTAAAACACTTATAAACTTATTATTGGACTTAACCCATTTAGGCCCAACTTGTAAAGTCTAGATACTGATAATATAAGTATAACATGGATTATTACAAGTTAGAGAACTTATAATAAGTTTATCGGACTTAAAACGCGTAAATAGGTAAAACTAGTAAACTAGTAAAAAGATACCAATACGTAAACGCTAAAACGAGTTAACGAGAATATGTAAACCCACTTGATCATCATATGTATATAATCATCATATGTATATATAATTGTTATTTTTATAAATTCATTGGACATGAGTCTAAGACGAGTATTATTTGTCTAGGTTTCCGTAATTGAAGCACGTACCGTACATCCAAATCGCCGATAATCGTCTTCCCACATCAACGTGAGTTCATAGCCTCGCACTCTTTTAAATGTTTTTATGAAATGTTTTATAAACCCGCGAGGGAGATAACATGTTAGTTTTTATAAAATAGGACACCATTTGTCCCGATTGTTTGTTTATTGATTTTGGACCCGAATGATTGAATGACCCGACTGTATGACCCGATAAATGATTAATGGACCCGATAGATGAAATAAAATGGATTATTAAAGTTAGGTTATGTCACTAAAAGTCCCATTAGCATGAATTGTGAACTACCAGGAGTTGGTAGACGCTTATGCATTTAATTGTACTATTTGGGGACGATCACCCCAGTTCGCGCCTTGACGGTTGATCCCCGTCGTGCCACATTGATTGGTAAGCGAATTTATGTATGAGATGATTTCCATAGCGTGACCTTTGTGACGACACGCTACTTTAGATGGGCAAATTGAGTATCGGGTTAGCTACCCGTTGTTGGTTTAGTAAGGTAACAATGTCATGCGGCTTATAATAATCCAAATTAACAAAATACTACTAGACGCTCCGAATTACGATGTATTGCCTGACTAGCAATACAGGGTCATACTATTGATATTATGTTTGTGTTTTTGTTTTCATAACCATATTCATATAACAGTTTTTATTTTCGTACAACGTCGTAAGACGTATTGTATGACGTTTTTACGACATTGGCTCGTATAATGATTTTAAGGCTTTTTATAACCATATTCATATAACGGTTTTATTTAATCTATACAACGTTGCAGAACGTATTGTATGGTGTTTTTTAACGACAATGATTCGTATAATGATTTTTAAGGCAAATGCCTATATTATGATTTTCGATAAAGATTTGTATAAAATGACTTTGGCTATTTTATGGCCTATTAAAATGATTTGTACAAGATGATTTTCAGTAATAATTTTATACTGATATTATATTGATGGATTTTATTAAACTCTATGAATTCACTCGGCGTTATCGCTGACCTTTTCTTTTAACATGTTTTATCTCAGGTACTTGAAGGTAATTCTCGGGAAGACGACAAGAATTCATGGCCCGCACTTAAACAATATTTTCCATTCAAATACTTTGTAAAACTTTGTATGAGATATGACTTGGGACCTATGTAACTTGGATATTTATGAATGGAAATGCTTTATTATTAAACGACGCGATTTTTAAGCGTTGTCTATGATGTGAGTAATGTGCTATCCCGTAACACCAACTAGTCTTCCGCTGAACTGAGTTGTATAAATTTGGGGGTGTTACATAAGTACTAACGAGGGTTTACAAAAAAATGATATTTTACATTTTTTATTATAGAGGGGTGTATATTGCGCTAAACTAAAAAAAATTGAAAATTTTTTTATTCAAAAAAGTAATTTTAATTTTTTTCGAAAAAATGTTTAATTATTTTTTGAAAAAAAAAGTTTAATTTTTTCAAAACCATTTTAAAAAAAAAATTTAAATTACGCCTTCTTCAAAATTTGTTTTTTTAATTTTCCAAAAAATTAATTATTTTTCAAAAATAAACTTTTAAAAAAAGGTAAAATTTTATATAAAAAAGTAATTTTAGATTTTTTAAAAAATGTCTTTTTCGAGAAAAGGAAGCTTAATTTTTTCGAAACCTTTTAAAAATAATAAATTTTAAATTATACTTTCTTCTAAAACAATGTTTTTTTTTTGAAATAAGAAAGTTAATTATTCGAAACCATTTTTTTAGAAAAAATAAAATTATATTTCCTTCGAAAAAAGTTTACAACGTTAGGGAATTTTTTTTTTAAAAAAGGTGTAATTTAATTTTGATTAAAAAATGTTTAATAAAAATTTAGAAAAAATTAAAAATGTTTGGAAAAAATAAAATTACCTTTTTGAAATTTTTATACAGTAAAAAAAATTAATATTTTTTTAACTTTTTATTAGAAAATAATTAATTTTTATCAGAAAAATAATTAATTAAATTTTTTAGAAAATAATTAATATTTTTTAACTTTCATCCTCACACAGATAATCATCAATGGTCCAAAACATTTCCCCAACCCTTTAATCCAACGAACAAAATCAAACACAAAAAACTCACTCAGCCACTATAAAAACATCCACTTCCCCTCATTTCAAAATCATAAATCCAAAAAACAAACAAATCATCTTATATAAAAAAACTCCAGTTTTTAAAAAAATGTCAGGAAGAGGGAAAGGAGGAAAAGGGTTCGGCAAAGGAGGACCAAACGACATCGTAAGGTGCTCAGAGACAACACCCAAAGAATCACAGAGCCTGCTATCAGAAGATTAGCAAGACGTGGAGGAGTGAAGCGTATCAGCGGTCTGATTTACGAAGAGACACGTGGCGTTTTGAAGATATTTTCGGAGAATGTGATAAGAGATGCTGTCACTTACACTGAGCACACTCGTCGCAAAACTGTCACTGCTATGGATGTTGTTTATGCTTTGAAAAGACAAGGTCGTACTCTCTACGGTTTCGGTGGTTAATTAATCTCATTCATTAGCTGCTAGTGTTTGGTTAGATGCATTAGATCTGGTGTTTATTAGGTTTTATTATTATGTCTTGTTAATGTTTCTATGTGGGTGTATGTTATTTTAATCAATGAAAATGAAATCTTGTTCGTTTTAATTGTTTGTTTTCATTTTTTGAATTTAGATCTATGTTTAGATCAGCTGTAACAAGTCTGCAATGCTGTTCAATACTTTTAAAATAGTAAACTGGGCCTCTATCCTAGCCGTTCACATGTGTTGGTGGTTGAGGCAGAGAGACTCGATGTCCCTGATACTATTTGATATCGTAATTTGAGTGTTAGATCGTATCAATGCGTAAAGGGATGTAGATTGGTCTGAGTGTTGGTGGCAAACATTGGATTCAGCTAAGAATTATCAAATGGGTATAGCATTGTCCTCAAATCATGTCCAGGCTTAAGATAAATTTAGTGAGACATGAACTTGGTTAAAGGTTAGAAAAGAGATTGTTCTAAATTTAAGACTTGTTAATTTGCTATGGGTGGGTATTGAGCGTGAAGTAAGTTGCATAGGATTTTGGTCGATGATAGATACTATGATTAAAACGGCAAATGCTTCAGTTGTGGATTTAGAAAGTATGCAATATCATGTCATAATGTTATATGCTTTGTATTAATTACAGAAGAACGGGGTCCTATACCATTCTATGACATTAGTTGGTTGCTTAAGAAAAACATTTACATTTTTAGTAGTAGATATCCTCGAATGGTTGGTTGATCTGTTGTTGACAGAGGCTGAACTGTCTGGTCATTATGACAAAGCAATCATGTTTGGAATAGAGACCGGAACCGAAGGATAGTGATATCATTTTATTACTCTACTTAGAAAAAGTGTATGATATAAAGTCAATCAGGTGACTATCTGGAAGCAATTCTTTTGAAACGTGACTCAAAATAGGTGTGTTAGATCAAAGCTTTATAATGGCTCTATAATGCTGTCATTACTAACAAGGTCTACCTAGAAGAAATTTTGCATGACAGGTTGAGGCAGAAAGACTGAGCAACTATTTATTGTTGTTATGTTTAGTCATGATATTCGCCTAAGTCGTGTCTATGGATAGTGTCGAATAGCCTAGTTTCCTAATAGCTATGAATAAAGGTCGGTTGGCAATGTCTAAGCCCAACCCGACCCGTAGGACTTGTTATAGTCGGTTCCCCCTCATCTCTATAAAAGGAGGTGAGGGGGAACAAACCAATTACGTCATTCTTTCAATAAACTAATCGTAATCAATTAGGGATATTACCTTGTGTGGCCGTCGATTACTTTTCTGTCGATTCTGCTGGTGTGTGTTCTTCGATCATATTATTTCGCATCTAGTAATCGGGTTGTAGGGGTTAAACCCTACAAGTGGTATCAAGAGCTCAGGTCAACGAGTGGCTGGTTACTAGGATCGATCGAGAAAGGGTTATTGGTGATCGGGTTTAGATCATCAAGGAGCAGCAGCAGGTATCGATCGACATTAAAGGTTTTTTGTGTTCGATTCGTCGAAGATCAAAGGAGTGGTTCTTGTTTTTCTCGCTGGTGTTACAGAGGGAAGAGGAAGAAGACAGTGTTGTGTCAAAGTCAAACACAAAGAATAATACTACAGGATATAAAGGTTTTAATTTTTTGGACCAAGGTTATTGGGCCAAGATTAAACTTAGGCCAAAGTTTTAATTTTTGATAAAAAAAAGGCTAAAGGTATTTTTGTTTTGATAAAACAAAAAGGTAAATATTTTGTAGTATTTATACACAAGGGTACTTCGTAATTCGTGACTGTGAGGTTAAACGTATCACAAGGTTTAGCGAGTTACCAAAGGGACTTTATTCGTTTGTGATTGTGAGGTTTTTCACAAGGTTTAGCAAACTAATAAAGGGATAAAGAATGATGGGAGCCAAGTTTGACATCGAGAAATTCGATGGAACTGGTGATTTTGGGTTATGGAGAATCAAGATACGTGTTTTATTAATCCAGAACGGATGTGAAGCAGCTCTAGAGGTTTTACCCGCAAATATGGAAGCTGAAGAGAAATCTAAGCTTGACAAGAAAGCTCACAGTGCCATGATTTTGTGTTTAGGTAACAAGGTCCTGAGAGAAGTTACCGGGGAGACGACTGCAGCGGGGATTGGTCAAGCTCGAGTCTTTGTACATGACAAAGTCATTGGCCAACAAGTTGTACCTGAAGAAGAAGTTGTATACATTCTACATGCCGACTGGACGAAAGATTTCCGAGCATATAGATAAGTTCAACAAAATCGTTCTTGATTTAGCAAATATTAAGGTAAAATTCGAGGATAAAGATCTTGCTTTATTGTTACTCACGTATTTACCAGCATCATACGAACACTTTGTGGATACCTTGCTTTTTGGATGGGAAGATTTAACTTTGGAGGACGTGATGGCCACACTAAATTCAAAGGAAATCAAAGAAAGATCCAAGGTGAAGGGGGATGATGGTGAAGGGTTATACGTGAGGGGAAGAACTGATCGCAGGAATTCGCATCAGTCAAAGGGAAAGTCAAGATCAAAGTCTCGAGGTGGAAGACTCAAATGCTTTATTTGCCAATATGAGGAGCACTTGAGAAGAGACTGTCCGAAGAACAATCGCAAGAAGTCAAAAGGTTACATCAAGAAAGATGATCAACCAAGCTCCAGTGGTTCGATTTACGAAGATTCTGAGGTGATGATGGTGATGAGTGCAGAAAGACTGCAAGATTGGATCATGGATTCAGGAGATTCATATCACATGTCACCCAGGTTAGATGTATTTTTTGATTTTCTAGAATGCGATGGGGGCAGCGTACTGTTGGGCGACAACAGGGAGTGCAAGATCAGGGGTATTGGCAAGGTAAAGGTACAACTGAAAGATGGGTCAAGTTTTGTGTTAAACAGTGTCAAGTACATTCCTGAATTGAAAAGAAACTTGATATCGCTGGGAACTCTTGAAAAAGAGGGATATACCGTAAAATTACAGTCGGGCAAAGTCAAGGTGATTAATGGTTCTAGGGTTATTATATCTGGAACCCGAAGGGAGAACTGTGTGTACTCTTTGGATGGCCATGCATTGGCTGGTGAGCTTAATGTTAGTGTTGAAGAAAAAGACAATCTTGTGCAGGTTTGGCATAAAAGACTGGGACATATCAGTGAGGCGGGACTACACGTGCTGGAAAAGCAGGGTTTGTTTGGCAAGAAGAATCTAGGTAAGCTCGATTTTTGTGAGAATTGTGTTATGGGAAAGGCACATCGAGTCCGTTTCGATGTAGGAAGGCACACTACTCAGGGAGTGATAGACTATGTTCATTCAGACTTATGGGGTCCGTCTTAGGTGGAATCATTGGGAGGTAAGAGGTATTTCTTATCTATAGTTGATGATTATTCCAGGAGGGTATGGGTTTATGTTCTTAGGTTTAAACACGAAGCATTTGGTAAGTTCAAAGAGTGGAAGTAGTTAGTAGAGAATCAGACTGGGAGGATGGTTAAGAAGCTTAGGACGGATTATGGTCTTGAGTGTTGTAACCGGTATTTTAATCAGCTATGCACTGAGAGTGGGATTGCTAGACATTTGACAGTTGTCATGATGCCGCAGCAGAATGGGTTAGCAGAACGGATGAACAGAACTCTCATGGACAAGGTACGTTGTTTATTAATACAGTCTGGATTGCCCAAGACCTTCTGGACGGAAGCGACATGTACGGCCGCATATCTTATAAATAGGTCACCATTGACAGCGATTCAGAAGAAGACACCTATGGAGATGTGGTCGGGACATCCTAGTTATTATGGGATGTTGAGGGTTTTCAGTTGTGTCGCGTATTCACACGTTAAACAAGGTAAGCTCGAGCCGAGGGCAGTAAAATGCGTTCTTTTGGGGTATCCTGAAGGTGTGACGGGGTATAGACTATATAGGCTTGATAATGAATCACCTAAAATAGTCACAAGCTGGAACGTAGTCTTCAATGAAAGTGTCATGTACAAAGACACGTTGAAGGATACTGGTGCAGGTAAAGATAAGTCTGTTGAGGAATTACAGGTTGAGGTGGAACTGTAGAGGTTAAATAATCATACGCCTGAGGAAGACCATCCAAGTCAGGAAGATCAAACAGATCAGGAATACTAGACAGATCAAGAAGATCAGTTAGATCAGGAAGATGGCTGTGATGAAGATGCAGGGGTTCAAGATATTAATCATCCACCGGATCTCACAGATTATCTATTGGTTCGGGATAGAGAGCCAATGACAAGAATGAAACTGCCGAGGTTTCGGGATGAGAGTAATATGGTTGCTTACGCGTTTGCTGCAGTAGAGGAAGAAGATACTCATGAACCATTGACATACCAGGAAGCAGTTGCTTGTGAAGACAGTTCTAAGTAGAAAGCTTTTATGAAAGAAGAGATAGATTCTCTGAGGAAGAATAAGACCTGGGTGTAAGTAGATCATCCAGCTGGGCAAAAGCTGGTGAGCTGCAAATGGTTGTACAAAATAAAGGAAGGGATTGAAGGTGTTCAAAAGACTATGTACAAGGCAAGGTTGGTGGCTCGTGGATTCACACAAAGAGCATGTATTGATTAAAATGAAGTATTTACGCCGGTAGTTCGACACACATCTATTCGGGTTATACTTGCATTGACCTGCATGTAAAGATAATGAGCTGGAGCAGCTTGATGTAAAGACGGCATTTTTACATGGAAATCTTGAAGAAGTGATCTACATAAGGCAGCCACCGGGATTTGAACAAGGTAACAAGGTATGTTTGTTAAAGAAATCTCTTTATGGTTTGAATTAGTCACCTAGGCAATGGTATAAAAGGTTCGATGAGTATATGCTGAGCAATGGGTTTAAGCGTAGCAGTTACGACAGCTGCGTATATTACAAGAGTTATGCACCGGGGGAGTATATCTATCTATTGTTATATGTAGACGATATGCTGATTGCTTGTAAAAGCAAGGCTGAGATCGCGGCTACCAAGTCTTTGCTTAAAAGGGAGTTCGACATGAAAGAGCTCGGGGAAGCAAAGAAGATTCTTGGTATGGAGATCGTCAGGGATCAGAGTCGCAAGATTCTGAGGATGTCACAATCCGGGTACGTTTCTAAAGTTTTAAACATGTTTAGAATGGACAATGGGGAGTCGATTCAGACACCATTGGATGGGCAATTCAAGCTATCGTTGAAAGATTGCCCGGTTAGGGATTGTGATGTTGAAAGAATGAGTAGGGTGCCATATTCAAATGCGGTTGGGAGCTTAATGTACTTGATGGTATGCATGAGGCCAGACATAGTGTATGCAGTAAGTGTAGTTAGGAGATATTTGGCGAATCCGGGTAAACTCCATTGGGATGCAGTGAAGTGGATTATGAAGTATTTGCAAGGCACTGTAGACGTGGGTTTGGTGTATGGGACAAATTGTGGCAACCATGTGGACGTAACAGGTTTTTTTTTATTAAGACTACGCCAAAGATCCGAATAAAGGTAGGTCTCTCACCGGTTACGTATTTTTAGTACAGGGATGTGTTGTAAGCTGGAAAGAAATGCTACAACACGTGGTGGCTCTTTCAACTACAGAGGCGGAGTATATGGCTCTTATGGAGGCTAAGAAGGAAGCTATTTGGCTAAAGGGACTCTTGGAAGAGTTGGGCGTGAAGTTCAACACGGTTGCAGTTAATTGTGATAATCAGGGCGCGATTCACTTATCGCGGAATCATGTTTTTCATGAAAAGACTAAGCACTTGAATGTGCGCTATCACTTTATCAAAGAAGTCTTGGAAGCAAAGACGGTTGCCGTTCTGAAGGTGGGTACTGAACACAATGTTGTGGATGCCTTGACAAAGGTGGTACCTGGACGCAAGTTACAACACTGCTTGAAGTTACTGAATGTTGGGATAGGCTATATAAAGCCTAAGGTGGAAGTTGTTATGTTTAGTCATTATATTAGCCTAAATTTATGTCTAGGATAATAAGAGTCTAGTTTCCTAATTAGCAAGAATAAAGGTCGGTAGGTTCTGTCTAGCCCAACCCGACCCGTAGGTTGATGTAATAGTTGGTTCCCCCTCACCACTATAAAAGGAGGTGAGGGGAACAAACCAAGTACGTCAATTCTTTCAATACTGATCGTTTGGATTAGGGATAATATTGTGGGCGTCGCTTCTACTTCTCTTACAATTCTGTTGGTGTGTGTGGTTCATGATCGTGTTATTTCGCATCTAGTAGTCAGGTTGTAGGGATTAAACCCTACAAAAACTTTCTGCAAGCAATTATTACAATTCTTACATTGTCGTTCATATTCACGTTCTATACCATTTAAACCTTCGCGAAACAGACTTCGAGTTTAACGAGTGTTTTTAGGATTCCACGAACAACAAAACCAAATTTTACAATTTAACATAAAAGATCACATCAAATACATCAAATTAAAAGTATAAAACTTTTATGTCATAAAAAAAGTTTTGACTGTTTTATTTTCTTGTACAAATCTTTTATGTAAAGATAACTTTTAATTATTTTATTGTATTATATAAATTTAAAATCATAAACCTTGACTGATTTTATCTCAAAAATATTATTTTATTTTTGAAAAAAAATAAGTCATGGTTTAAAACTTTTAAAATTATACTAATTAGATAAAAGCTTATACAACCATTGAGAAGTTAGCAGTAAAGTTATGGATCAATCATCAACTGGCATATCCTTTTATATTGATCTATTTCCTGATCATTCGGCTCAACCAAACAATGTGGGATAGTAGATGCAAATGTCTTTCCAGAAAACTATCTTAACAGAGTCTAATTAACAAGAATTATATGTACAAGCTTCCAACTTAAATCTTTTCTGTCACGCTAAGCTTTAATCGCTCACTAGCTAAGCTAAGTTGGAACTCCTATGTATTGTTTTTTAGATCCATTTGATCGAGTATCTTAATCTTCTTTTATTAATATATGAAAGAAGAACTTGTTGAAAACTTGATGAAGAAATGTCGAAGGAACGTGACACAGATCACTCGAGATTCAAATACATGTTACACGTGTATGACTTTGAATTTTTGATGACTTGCTAAAACATTATAGAGTGACATATACTACTTTGTGCTAATAACGACCTTGTACAAGTTTTCGCGGAGAATAGATTAAGTAATTAACTGTGATTACATATCAAAAAATGTCTTGTTTACATTTGCACTGTGATGAAAATGTCTTGTTTTAATAAATTTTTCGTTAAAAAAAAGTAGACTTGATGGGTAACCCGAGAAGGATGGTAGGTAGTTCGTATTTACAACAAACTGTAGAGTATGAAGGATCAATATTCAATAGTAAGTTTCAGGCATAGTGGATTAATATTCGTTTAGATAAGATTGGTGCCAGGTAATTGATTTAGCTACTTCTAATTGGATATAGAAGGGAGAAGCAAGAGGAAATTTGTGAATGTAGAGCAAGGCCGCATGTTATAAGTTCAGAATGTGTTGGGTGGCGCGTACCTACATGAATTATAGCATTTCATCTCTATCAAAGTGTTCGTAAAAGTTAGAGAAAGGACTTAAAAGTGTGAATAAGTTCAACTGTTCAAGTATGAGACACACTCAAATAGTAGTTTATCCCAGATCGACCAAAAGAAGAACTTATTTCTGCTTTATATAGAGCTGAAACTTCCTTAACATTGGTTCACTTATTTATGACCTGCAAGAATTTTAGACATGGACATTTCTTTTTCTTGACCATTTTCGATAAATTTGAGACGATACGCAGAAGATTAGCGCAAGGATGACACGAACAAATTGAGAAATGAAGTCACCCACCATCGATCCCAAGCCACTCACCTTAAATGAAGAACATTGAATCCTTGAGGAAATCGGCAGCCTTACCAGACATTGATGATGCTTGCGCTTTCCATGCCACCTCTTGCAGCATCTGGCCCTTGTATGCAGCAAGATGAGGGTAGTACACTAGCGAGACCAAAGAAACAGGTTTTGAGCAGCGTGCAAACAAATAGGAAAGGTGTTAGATGAGCTTTTGCATATCATCTGACGAGAAACCATTATAATCCCAAATTACAGAGTATCATGTGGGCTTGCTTGTTCTAGTAGCTCCAAAATGGCTACACATGTAAAAATCAAATTGATAAGGATGAATGATCGCAGTGTCCACAACCGTACACGGAGGCACATTTCCCCACTCGTTCTCTTCATCTAAAACTAAACGAATAT
This sequence comes from Glebionis coronaria, assembly GCA_025667525.1. Classification (NCBI taxonomy): domain Eukaryota; kingdom Viridiplantae; phylum Streptophyta; class Magnoliopsida; order Asterales; family Asteraceae; genus Glebionis; species Glebionis coronaria. Next base: position 470,386 of record JANFOE010000623.1, on the reverse strand, counting down.
TGTGAAATAGCGAGCCTTGGTTGCACCTGTTACACCTAAAACTAAGTATTTGCTACTGCTGGAATAAGAAGACTTGATGGGTTGATAGGTGTGAAAACATCCATCATTTTACCACTTAATTATAATAATAACCAAGCCAAAACGTGTATTTTATGTCGTAAAAATCGGAATTATGCGTGGTTTGCGTTTTTATTGTGTTTTAGGACCAAAAGATGAAAAAGGAAGAAAACACGGGCTTTCACGGGCTTTTATCGAAGAAAACGAGAAAAGGCGAAGTCAAAAGATCAAGAGTGCAAAAAGAACGGAAGTCCAAGGCCTATTCTGAAGATTTATCGAAGAAAAAGTCTAAAGACGTAAGTTTAATGAAGTCGAAGAACTCAAGTCTAGTTATCGAATTATAAGACAAGTTCAAATTATATCGACTAATCCCGAGACGACGTCAAGAAAGACAAAGTATTTAAATCAAGTCGAGACGAGAAAGAGAAAGAAAGAAGGAAGCAACACATGCACTCCCCTCCTCCTATAAATACCCTCCTAATGTGTCATTAGGAGGTGGTTGGTTAGTTAGTTTAGAATAGGAGTAGTGTATTTTTACTTTCTCTCTCTAGATTTATTTCATGTTTTAAAGTTTTAATATTTAATCTTTAATCTTTTAAACTTAAATCTTTAATCTTTGTCTTTAATTTCTAGCTTTTTATTAATCTCAATCTACTTTTCTTAATGGTTTAATCTTAATCTTAATCTTTTTCATCATTTTATTATATAAAGTTTAAATCTTTTTAAGTTTTGTGGTTTGTTTTAAAGGTTTTATAAGTTTTATCATTTATCTATTAGTTTTGGTTAGCTTATTGGTTTTTTTCTTGGCTTATTGTCCTTTAAAATTTGAGTTTTAAGTGCTTATTTTCGTCCTTTTTCGATTTCCTTTTTTTAAGGAAATCTGATTCGATTTTGCAATTATTGAGACATTGTGCATTATTGAGACATTGTGCAATTATTGCGACATTGTGCATTATTGCGACATTGTGCAATTATTGCGACATTGTGCATTACTGCGACATTGTGCAATTATTGCGACATTGTGCATTATTGCGACATTGTGCATTATTGCGACATTGTGCAATTATTGCGACATTGTGCATTATTGCGACATTGTGCATTATTGCGATATTGTGCTGTATTGCGACATTATTGTATGATTTTGCATTATTGCGACATTGTGTTCAACTTTTAGGAATTGCGATATCTTTGTTTTTTATTGCGAAATTAATTCCAGTTTTTTTATATATTGCGAAATTTATTGTTTTTATTTAAATTTATTTTTCAAATTTATTTTTCCCGCCATTTTTACTTAGATTTATTTTAATTTTTTTTCTTATTTTTACTTAGCTTAATTTTTACTTGTTTTTCTTAGTTTATTTTTAAAGTGTTTTATTTTAAAGTTTTTAAACTTACGTTTTGTTAAACTTTAATTTCTCGTCATTTATTTTTAGAGCTTTTATATTTTCGTCACTTAATTAATTTCTTTTAAAGTCTTATTTTTAGTTTAATCTTTTCAAACTTTTATCTTAATTTCTTTTAAAAACTTTTATTTAAGTTTTAATTAGTTTATCGCTTTTGTTTTTACTTTATTTTTACCCTTTACACAACGACATTTTCATTCATTGTAGTTCAAAATAGATAACCACCTTTTTCCTTTATATTCCACCAAGAACGACTGAGTCACACTTTTAACCGGAAATCAATTCGAAGAGACTGAACGATAACTTTCATGGGTAGCCTGAAAATTTGGTATGTAGTTTGTATTTACAATAAATTATAACCTATGAAGGATCAATAATCACTAGTAAGTTTCAGGCATAGTAAATTAATTTTTGTTGTTGCGTTCTGGTGCTGGTAATCTGCTCTTGTGTGTCTTAGTGAGCAATAAAAAGGCTAATTACTTAAAAATGCATCTAACTTATGTTAGAAATTTGGTGGATCAATTATCTGAGAGTCGTGTCATACACTTTCATATCAAAGTATTTCGATGGTTCTATCAAAATCTCCAATCGGATAAAACTCAGATTCGAACCGTAATTGTGTTATTGATGTTATAAACAGAACCAGAAAACCCAGAAAGGTTATATGACCAAAAAAACCGTGTTTGCAATTGTCACTGTCAAAAGACAGTTATTAGAACCAAACTGCAACCTTTAGCAACGGGCAGAAAATTAGGTCCGAATGCCGGGAATTTTATTTTTAAGCTCGACCCTAGCTAGGGGCGCTGCCCCTTGGACCCTGCCAGGGGCTGCCTCCCCTTGGACCCTGCCCAGGGGCGCTGCCCTCGGGCTCCCGTCGTACGGGGGCTTCGCCACCGTATGATAACCGTAATAATGTCATACAAGTGTGCACTCCGCACAACCCCGAATTGATGAAAGTTTATCACGATTACACATTGGTCTACTAAGTCAATCCATTACACTTAAATCATTATTGGTAATACAAAATCACCAACATTCCTCCCCCATTTAAGTGTAATCTTGATTAACTTAAAGAAAATCATAACACAATCAAATTGATGCATAAATGAAATGTCGACATTATTGAATTTCACAATAGTATATCAGCATTCCAAATATTGAATTTCAAATTAGTATATCAGTGAAATTAGATTATAAAAGAAATAAATAAATAAAAAGATATTTCATTTTAAAAATAAAATTTGTTTAAATAGTTCGTTACAAAACTTGTTACAAAAATTGTTACAAAAGTTGTTATAAAAGTTTGTTTCATACAATGAATGGATTAGATTAATTTACCATATATGATCTAATGGCTTAAATTTAACTTTTTTATATTAATTTTTGGCTTGGAGTTAGGTTTGGTAATTTTAGGTTCGGGATTAAGATCGGAGTTAGGTTTGGAGTTAACCTCTTTATATAATAGCGTAGAAGTATAGATGTGTGTTTTTTTGGATATGAAAAAGTCAAAACGAAAAAGATGAGGGATAAATCTCGCTTATGTTTTGGAATTTAAGCCCACCTATTTGTATTAAGTATATCGGTTGTTTAGAAAAATGATCTTTTTAAACTGATCTAATTATATTTGAAATTAGATAGAACTGTTTTAATCTAACAACCGATTTTTTTAGTTAGATTTTTACTCATTTTCTTTTAAATAGATCATTTTTAGCAAAACCACACTATATGGAGTGATCTATATAACGTTTTGTGTAGTAGTGTGCCCTATGTTGAAGATCAAAAAGAGGCAACTTGTACAAATTTATGCAATGTTTTGTTCAAACTTGAACAATTAATTTGAAGAGAGGTTAGTTGACAAGATAAAATAGTTTAAATTGTAAAAAAAACATCCTTGTGATTCTAAGACTTTCGAAAATGAACGCGCACACAATTCTTGTGAGTAACTATGGTGTGCAATTAATACTGGTGACGCAGCTAGGGGTTTGTCACGTCACCAAACCCGATGGAATTTTGATGCGTACTGCAAAGTTTGGTTAAAAGTATTGATTTTCTAACATATGTGCCCGACAAAACAGAATTGTGATTCTAATATTGGTCAGTAGCATGAATGACCGGAAATTAAGCTCAATAGAATTATGGTTCAAAAAATTGTGTCATCTAGTTCCACCTCATATTATTATTAACTTTGAGATGGCATTGTATGGTTCAGTCTGCAATTATTATTCACGTGCGAAAACTGTTATGTTTAGTCATTATATTAGGCTAAATTTATGTCTAGGATAATAAGAGTCTAGTTTCCTAATTAGGAAGAATAAAGGTCGGTAGGTTGTGTCTAGCCCAACCCGACCCGTAGGTTGATGTAATAGTCAGTTTCCCCTCACCACTATAAAAGGAGGTGAGGGGGAACAAACCAAGTACGTCAATTCTTTCAATACTAATCGTTTGGATTAGGGATAATACCTTGTGGGCGTCGCTTCTACTTTTCTGTCAATTCTGCTGGTGTGTGTGCTTCACGATCGTATTATTCCGCATCTAGTAATCAGGTTGTAGGGTTTAAACCCTACAAGTGGTATCAGAGCTCAGGTCAACGAGTCCGCTTGTTTACTACGATCGATCGAGAAGGATTGGTGATCGGGTTTAGATCATCAAGGTAGTAACAGATCGATAAAAAAGGGTTTCTTGGTTTTTCGATTTTTCTAAGATCAAGGTTTGGTGGCTGGTTTTCTTTCTTTGGTGGCTGGAGCAGTAACAAAGAAGAGAAGAAGAGGAAGATTACATGTTTTCTTTTTGTGGGTCACCAGGGTTAATACTACAAAGTTTTTTTTATTGGGCCTGTTGTTGGTCTAATCATTTATATAAAGCCTTTTGTTAGTTTAGTCTTTTACTTGGGCTAAATTTGTAAAAGGTTTGTTATAATTATTTTTGTTTTGTTTTTAAATAAAACAAAAAGGTTATTACTTTGTAGCATTGTACACAAGGGGACTTTCTAATTCGTGATTGTGAGGTGTTAATATATCACAAGGTTTAGCGAGTTACCGAAGGGACTTTATTTGTTTGTGAATGTGAGGTTTATCACAAGGTTTTGCAAACTAATAAAGGGATTAAAGAATGACGGGAGCCAAGTTTGACATCGAGAAATTTGATGGAACTGGTGATTTCGGGTTATGGAGAATCAAGATGCGTGCTTTGTTAATCCAGAATGGATGTGAAGCATCTCTAGAGGTTTTACCCACAAATATGGAAGCTGAAGAGAAATCTAAGCTTGACAAGAAAGCTCACAGTACCATGATTTTGTGTTTAGGTAACAAGGTCCTGAGAGAGGTTACCGGGGAGACGACTATAGGGGGGTTTGGTCAAAGCTCGAGTCTTTGTACATGACAAAGTCGTTGGCCAACAAGTTGTACCTGAAGAAGAAGTTGAATACATTCTACATGCCGACTGGACGAAAGATTTCCGAGCATATAGATGAGTTCAACAAAATCGTTCTTGATTTCAGACATGGACATTTCTTTTTCTTGACCATTTTCGATAAATTTGGAACTATACGTAGAAGATTAGCGCAAGGATGACACGAACAAATTGAGAAATGAAGTCACCCATCATCGATCCCAAGCCACTCGCCTTAAATGAAGAACATTGAATCCTTGAGGCAATCGGAAACCTTACCAGACATTGATGACACTTGCGCTTTCCATGCCACCTCTTGCAGCATCTCGCCCCTGTATGCAGCAAGATGAGGGTAGTACACTGGCGAGACCAAAGAAACAGGTTTTGAGCAGCGTGCAAACAAATAGGAAAGGTGATAGATGAGCTTTTGCATATCATCTGACGAGAAACCATTTTCATCCCAAATTACAGAGTATCATGTGGGCTTGCTTTTTCCAGTAGCTCCAAAATGGCTACACATGCAAAAATCAAATTGATAAGGATGAACGATCGCAGTGTCCACAACCATACCCGGAGGCACATTTCCCCACTTGTTCTCTTCATCTAAAAATAAACTAATATTGTGAAATAGCGAGCATTGGTTGCACCTGTTACACCTAAAACTAAGTATTTGCTACTGCTGGAATAAGAAGAATTGATGGGTAGCCCGAAAATTTGGTATGTAGTTTGTATTTACAATAAATTATAAACTATGAAGGATCAATAATCACTAGTAAGTTTCAGGCATAGTGAATTAATTTTTGTTGTTGCGTTCTAGTGCTGGTAATCTGCTCTTGTGTGTATTAGTGAGCAATAAAAAAGCTAATTACTTAAAAATGCATCTAACTTATGTTAGAAATTTGGTGGATCAATTATCTGAGAGTCGTGTCATACACTTTCATATCAAAGTATTTCGATGGTTCTATCAAAATCTCCAACCGGATAAAACTCAAATTCGAACCGTAATTGTGTTATTGATGTTATAAACAGAACCAGAAAACCCAGAAAGGTTATATGACCAAAAAACCGTGTTTGCAATTGTTACTGTCAAAAGACAGTTATTACAACCAAACTGCAACCTTTAGCAACGGGCAGAAAATTAGGTCTGAATGCCGGGAATTTTATTTTTAAGCTCGACCCCAGCCAGGGGCGCTGCCCCTTGGACCCTGCCAGGGGATGCCTCCCCTTGGACCCTGCCTAGGGGCGCTGCCCCGAATTGATGAACGTTTATCACGATTACATATCGGTCAACTAAGTCAATCCATTACACTTAAATCATTATTGGTAATACAAAATCACCAACATTCCTCCCCTATTTAAGTGTAATCTTGATTAACTTAAAGAAAATCATAACACAATCAAACTGATGCATAAATGAAATGTCGACATTATTGAATTTCACATTAGTATATTAGCATTCAAAATATTCGAATATTAGAGTGTCACTAAGGATTGTACTCTTCTATTCCTATTGAATACCTGAAGATAATATACACAACAGTTTACACATTTACATGTTCTACTTGACACTATTTTTTACTAGCTTGTGTCCTATCCTTCAATAAGCATATCAAAGCCAAGTCCCAAACTTCTTGAAGCAGCTAAACTTCATGCTTATATAGGTGATCTTTTCTTCTTGCACATGCACATGCAATTTGTCAAAAGATCATTAAGAAATATAATTTCAACCTCCTTTACTTGCAGTTCTGAACACATACCATGGGATGATGTAATTATGCGTTCCAAATCAAAATATCAAGCTTTCCACATTGAATTCAGCACCTAACATTGCGTTAGGTGGGAATTGGGTATCTTGATACAAGGATTTTATTAGGTGGACTTTAAACCCATCCCAATAGCTGCCTTTCGCACGAGATCTCTTGCTAACCCTTTGGTTAAATGGTCGGTTAAATGGTCGGCTAAATTCAACTGAGTTTTCACAAACTCCACAGATATCACACCATTCATGATAAGCTCACGAATCATACTATGCCTAACACCTAAGTGTCTAGACTTACCATTGTACACTTGACTATAAGCCCTAGCCAAGGTAGCAGCACTATCACATCTGATAGAAATGGTAGATACCGGTTTAGGCCACAAAGGAATTTCATAAACTAAATTCCTTAGTGACTCAGCTTCATTACCAGCTGCAGCCACAGCCACAAACTCAAACTCCATTGTTGAGCTTGTAATACAAGTTTGTTTCTTAGAAGCCCAAGAAATAGCACCTCCTCCAAGTAGGAATACCCAGCCACTCGTAGACGAGTGATCCTCCATGTTATTAATCCAACTGGCATCTGAGTAACCCTCTATCACAGAAGTATAACCGCTATAAGTCAAACCAAAATTCATGGTTCCTTTCAAGTATTGAAATACTCGAGACAGAGCTTGCCAATGTAAAGCACAAGGATTGCTAGTATACTTACTAAGTTGTCCTACAGCAAACGCTATATCCGGCCTAGTGTTAATCATGGCATACATAAGACATCCAGCACTAGAGTATTCTAGCTGAGACACTACAATTCCCTTATTAGGAATCAGCTTCACAGTAGAATCAAATGGAGTATGAGCAGGAATATAATCAGCAAAGTTAAACTTTTCAAGTATCTTCTTAATATAATGATTGAGAAATCGAGATACCATTGTTTCCTCGTTTAATTCTAATACCAAGAATCACCTCATCCTCCCCCAGATCTTCCTTTATCTTATCAACTTGATCTTGGTCAATGCTAAAGATCAACATGTCATCAACATATAAGCAAATTATTACTCCTTTACTAGAAGCATCAAATCTGCTATACACACATTTGTCATATTGGTTTAAAGAAAAACCATTAGACAACACCACATCATCAAACTTTTGATGCCATTGTTTTGGTGCTTGTTTTAGACCATACAATGATTTCTTCAATTTATATACCTTGTTTTCATGTCCAGGCATCACAAACCCTTCAAGTTGTTTCATGTAAATTTCCTCATCCAAATCACCATTCAAGAATGTAGTTTTCAAATCCATTTGGTGAATAACAAGATCATTTATAGCTACAATAGCTATCAACAATCTAATAGTGGATATCCTGGCAACAGGAGCATATGTATCAAAGAAGTCAATTCCTTCCTTTTGTCTAAAGCCTTGGATTACCAATCTGGCTTTAAATTTATCTATGCTTCCATCCACTTTCATTTTCCTTTTGAGGATCCATTTACCTCCTAATGCTTTGCATCCCGGAGGTAAATCAACTAATTCCCAAGTATCATTTTGCATGATGGAATCAATCTCACTTTGAATTGCTTTTTTCCGGAAGGAAACATCCCTAGACGCCATTGCCCCACTCAAGGTCTTTGGATCCTCCTCAAGAGTGAAAAAATATTCACGTAGAGATACAGTCTTATCTCTCGTTCCTTCAACCAAATAAAGTTGAAAATCAGAACCAAAAGACTTAGCTTTCCTTGTTCTAGTGCTTTTCTTAGGAACCGATGGACCAGGTACATCATGTGAACCTTCAATCTCATCTTCAGCTATCTCACTTGAAGATGGCTGAATCATACCTCTTGGTCTAGGTATAGATGAAAACTGTTCTTCATCAATTATTGCGTCTCTTGACTCTATTATAGATTTCACTGACACATAATCATTAGGCTCTATAACATAAAACCTGTAACACTTGGAATGCTCAGTATACCCAATGAAGATACAATTTATACCTTTCTCACCCAGATTTTTCATCTTGGGCTGAGTCAACCTTACGACTGCTCTACAGCCCCAAACCCTTAAATAAGCCAAATTCGGTACCTTCTTGGTCCAAATTTCATAAGGAGTTTGTTAGCTATGTTTGTTTGGAGTTCTATTCGGAATATAACAAGCTGTCAACATTGCCTCACCCCAAAACCCTTCACTTAGACCAGAATAGGATAACATGAAATTCACCATTTCCTTTAAGGTCCTATTCTTCCTTTCAGCCACACCATTCTGTTGTGGTATGTAAGGAGCCGTGGTTTAATGTATTATTCCAGTTGATTGGAAATAAACTGGATCATAATACTCACCACCACGATCAGTAGGAAATACTTTTATTGAATCTTGTCTTTGAAGTTCTACTTCTTGTTTATAAAATTTAAATTTATCAAGAGCTTCATTTTTAGCATGCAATAGATATACATAAAAATATCTAGAAGCATCATCAATAAAAGTTATAACATACTTATTTTGTCCTAGTGAAGGATTGGCATAAAAATCACATAGATCACTATGTGTGAGATCTAATACTTTGCTTTCCCGATTAACACCCTTAAAAGGTTGTCTAGTAATCTTTGTTAACATACAAGTCTTACAACTTTTATTTGTCATGTCAATAGCAGGTATTAAACTCATTTTAGCCATATCTATAATTCTCCTGTAAAGAACATGTCCTAGTCTAGCATGCCACAATTCAGAATTACTTACATCATTACTATGATTAGAAGTAATCATACAAGCAGAAGCATTAAACAAAGGATAATTCAGATTTAATCTAATCATTCCATTACATACATAACCAAATCCAACAAAAGTACCATGTTTTGACAAGATATACTTGTCACTTTCCAACACTTGTTTGTAGCCACACTTGTTCAACACAATTTCAGAAACGAGATTCTTTCGAATCCCGGGTACATACAACACATTATCTAAACACAAAGTTTTTCCAAAAGTGAAATTTAATGAAACACGCCCTATTCCTTTGATTGGTTTAGTTACAACGTTTCCCATCTTTACAAATCATCCATCTTTAATTGATTTACATACTTGAAACCAACGAAGATCCTTGCAAACATGACTTGTTGCACCCGAATCAACCCACCAAGCAACATCATCATCCTGAACATAAAATGCATCAGAAATAATAGAAACATAAGGTAAAACATTATCACTATTCTGAATAAGATCAGAATTATAACCTTGTTGCTTTTCAGGATCCTTAGACCCTTTTGAACCAGCGCCATTGTTGCCCTTAGAGCGACAATCCTTCTTCATGTGACCAGTTTTGCCACATTTCCAACAAGCCCCTGCAACCTTCTTGTTGGCAGACTCATTATCACCACTGTTGTTGTGCTTACGTTTGTTCTTATTGTTGTTTGAATTCTTGGATCCATCTCCTTCAACCATGTTGACAGAAGATGACCCAATTTGGTTCTTTCGTTTAGGGTTATTTTCAAGTTCCAGATTTCTTAACCTTCCTCAATTCGGAGAGCACTACCGAGTTGAACCAAATTTAATTCTCCTTTCTTATGTTTCAAACCATGTTTGAATTCTTTCCAAGAAGGGGGCAGTTTATCAATGATAACTGCAACCGAGATGACCTCATCCATCAACAGTTTGTGTTGGGTAATCTGTCCCAGAATCCTTAACATCTCATGATATTGGTCCATTACAGATCTAGAATCAACCATTCTGTAATTCATGAAATTTCTTACCAGAAACTTCTTTGCAGAAGTATCTTCAGCCATGTATTTGGATTCTAGGGACTCCCACAGTGCCTTTACAGATTTAGTATTTTGATAGATATCAAAGAGTGAGTCAGACATACCATTCAGAATATGACCACGGCATATGTAGTCGTCGTTTTCCCACTTCATCCGTTGCCTAGTGGTTTCCAGCGTTTAATCCTCCGACCATTCGGGACTTGGTGTATTCAGAACATACACAACCTTCAAAGTGGTAAGAAGAAAATGCATCTTCTTCTGCCAACGACGAAAATCCTACCCTTCAAACTTAGTCAACTTATCGAATGTACTCGTCATGTCCTTCACAGATTCTCCGTTCGCCATGATCACAGAATACTTTGATCTTTGTTAGAAATTTGGTGGATCAATAATCTGAGAGTCGTGTCATACACCTTCACATCAAAGTATTTCAATGGTTCTATCGAAATCTCCAAGCGGATAAAACTCAGATTCGAACTGTAATTGTGTTATTGATGTTATAAACAGAACCAGAATACCCAGAAAGGTTATATGACCAACAAACCGTGTTTGCAGTTGTAACTGTCAAAAGACAGTTATTACAACCAAACTGCAACCTTTAGCAACGGGCAGAAAATTAGGTCCAAATGGCGGAAATTTTACTTTTAAGCTCGACCCCAGCCAGGGGCTGCCGCCCCTTGTACCCTGCCCAGGGGCGTGCCCTCGGACCCTCGTCGTACGGGGGCTTCGCCCCCGTATGATAACCATAATAATGTCATACAAGTGTGCACTCCGCACAACCCTGACTTGATGAACGTTTATCACAATTACACATTGGTCAACTAAGTCAATCCATTACACTTAAATTATTATTGGTAATATAAAATCACCAACTTAGACACTTTTTTTACGCTCTATGTACCTATCTTTTTTCTTTCTTATTATGGTTATCAAATTTTTAAAAGTCGGTCATTATGTGTATTTTGTGACTTTTTTATCATGTAAAATGACCATTTTATCCTTCAAAATTTGGAAAAAGTATGGGTAAAATGGTCATAATATACACAGAATGATCGACTTTTGAAAATTTGATTACCATAGTGGGAAAGAAAAAAGATGGCTACACAAAACGCAAAAAAAAGTGTCAAATTAAATGCATTTTTAAGTCATTTGCCCCAATAAAAAAGGTGTAGAAAGTATGCAATTAGTAAGAAAAAGAAGGGTGAATGATTAGCTATCTTTTGCCCTTAATTGTTCTGTGTTGTTGCAGATGATGAAACTGATTATAGTATCGATCCATCGAAGAAACACCTTGAACGAGATCTTATTCTGATATACTATGTCCGTTGGTAAATGTTGTTGTAAACTGCGCGACTAAGTATGAGGCTCATACGTGGTCATATAATCTTCTTCTAAAGTCCGAGTCTATGGGGTTACCAGCATTGTTAACTGAGAATTGAGTTCAATAGAATTATATGGTTCAAAAAGTTATGTCATGTGGTTCCGCCTCTAATTATTATCAACTTTGAGAAGACATTGCATGGTGTCGCCTAATTATTATCCACGTGCGGAAACTTTTGTGAGTAATTATTATAATCTTGACATAATCATCTATACTCACGCTCCACAACCTTTAAACCTTCGTGAAACACATTTTGAGTTCTAACGAGTGCTTCTACGATTCGACAAACAACAAAACCAGATTTTAGAATTTAACTTAAAAAATCACATCAAATACATCAAATTGGCAGTAGAAATAAAAGTTTTGATTACTTCATTGTCTTATACGAAAACTTTCATATAGACAAGTTAAAATTATTTTATTATTTTATACAATTTTAAAATCATAAACCATGAATACTTTTATCTCAAAAATATTATTTTATTTTTGAAAAAAAAACCCAAAGTTTAATATTTTAAAAATTATACTAATTAGATATCTTCACAACCAGAGAGAAAATGAAAGTAGTATAGTTATGGTTCAATGAAGTATTGGTATCTCCTTATATATGGATCCTTTTTTTTGACCATTTGGCTCAATCAAACGATGTGGGATAACATAGATGTAAAAGCCTTTCTAGAAAATGTAAATTAAAAATTCGCTGATAACTTGAGAAAGAAACGTTGAAGGAGTTGAGATGTGACAAAGACCACTCAAGATTCAAATACAAGGCATGAGTGTTTAACTTTGAGCATTGAAGATCTATACTAAGTTGTAGTCATTCCTAAGGATTTGTTCGATACTTGGGGGCGTTTAATTTGGAATTTAACGTTTCTATATGAGCTACTACTTGGTGAGTTAAACAAGAAGTGAGTCCCCATCTCTACATACTTCGATAATTTAGCACCACTATATGCCATTGTCAGTCCAAAACTACTATAAGAGATTACATTCATAATTTTTTTTGTGCCAACTGCCAAGTATATGTCATAGCTAGGATCTCTATCTCTTCCATACACCAACATTTGAAAACTATTATCAATTCCTTCTAGACGTGCTTCTGATGACGATGTTTTCCTTTTCTTTGCAACTTTGTCTCCTTTAACTGTAGTTTTTTGCTTTCCACCATGTTTCTTGCATTCTAAGTGTTCGTTTGCACATAATCCCTTTCTACATCACTTAATGAAACAAAGTATTCGACAACATTCTGAGTTTCAACATTTCGTTCAGCTTCCATGTTGTGAATTGCATCACCAAATCCTTCAACAACCCCACCTGTTGTTCTATCTCTTCCGTACACCACATTCCTTTTAAGTCGGCTAAGAGCATAACATTGCAATTTTAACTACACAAAGATGAAACCAAATAAGATATATTCATCCTCGTACCTTACAATAACCATCATACCAGTCCCTTTCACAAGCAACCTCTTTTTCCACATCGTTCCATTGACGTCCACTGTATTTCAGCATGTCACTGATGAACTTCGCCTTTAACTATTTGACTTTTGACTGAGGAGAATCTTGTTTAGAGAAAGTAGGAGGCATCTTAATAAGGATCCTTCTATGCCGGCCGCTCGCACAAGTACTCAGGGGCGTATCCACATGGGAGCCGCACGGGCAACACCCGATTTTAGGCCAGCAAGGATAAAATTGTTATAAAATAGGTTTTTTTTTTCGATACGTGCAACACCCATTTTACATAATCCGAGACAACTTTACTACTAATAATCATTAAAAATATTTGTGCAACACCCTATTAAAAATACTGGCCCGCCTCTGCAAGTAATTGCTTCTAAAACCACCATCGGTCTTCCATGACGGGTCACAAGCAATTTCTTGAAGAGCTTCAATTAATACCTCCGTCTCTTTTTGTTCCCGGTGACATTTATTTTTCCTACGACCTCGTGCTTCATTATATTTGTTCTAACATAAAACATATATAACAACTTTATCAACAATTGCCACTATCGTTATAGCTAATTTGATTGAAACACTTTGGTTAAAGCATGTTCCTTTTCACATGTAAGAATGACAGTATAAAACGATTATAGGTCAATCAAATTTTAAATATTTTATTATTTTATACAAGTTCGAATTTTCATGAAGTTTAACTTTTTTCATCTCAAAATTACTATTCTAATTTTGAAAAAAAAGAATCATAAACTTTAAAATTCAATTTTAAAACTTATAAATAGATTTTGATATGAACCATCACTTAACAATTGGCATCTCCTTTTATACTGAACCTTTGTTAGACCATTTTGCCCAATCAAACGGTGTGGAACAGTAGAGATGCAAAAGCCTTTTCAGAAGACCTCTTTGTTGTAGTCTATGTACCAAGAATTTTATGTACAAGCTTCAAACTTAAATCTTTTACATCACGTTAAGATTCACTCACTCGCCAACTAAGTAGGTCTATTCCCCAAAATTATTTTTCTTTGATTCTTCATTTTCGATTCACATTTGATCAAATACCTTAGTCTTCTTTTATTTTATGTGAAAGAAGAATTCACTCATAACTTGAGAACGAAATGTCCAAGGAGCTCAGATTCAAATACAAGTTAAAAGAGTATAACTTTGAATTCTTGATGACTTTCCAACACATTATAGGTTTATAAAGTCATGTTTGCTACTTTGTGCTACTAACAACCTTGTACAAGTTTTCGCGGAGAACAAATGAAGTACTTAATTGTGATTGTATATCAAAAAATTCCTTGTTTAACTTTGCACTATGTTGAAATGCTATTTTACGATCACTACCAAATGAAATAGGGAGCCTTGGTGGCCACGACGGAGCCAGTGGGGGGCCAGAGGTGCTGTGCCACCCCAACAATAGCTGACTTAGCGACAACGTGAGAATAAAGCAAGAAAATAATCAATTTAGGAAGAAATCTACTAATAGTTTAAGGGCTAATGATTTAAAAATGCATATAACTTAATACTTTTTTGCGTTTTGTGTACCCATCTTTTTTCTTTCCCATTATGGTCATCAAGTTTTCAAAATTCGGTCATTGTGTGTATTTTATCACTATTTTACCATGTAAAATAATCATTTTACCCTTCAAAATTTCGAAAAAATAAAGGTAAAATGGTCACAAAATACACAGAATATTCGACTTTTGAAAGTTTAATGACCATAATGGGAAAAAAAAGATGGCTACAAAAAACGCAAAAAAATATCAGTTAGATACATTTTTAAGTCGTTAGCCCTAGTTTTAATGAAGGTTTCATGCGTGAGGAAGAAGATGATTGAGAAAACAAAACAAAAAAGTTTATGACTTAGTGGTTTAGTGGCTTAGTGTTGTACACATGTTTGTGTGTATTTTTTTTTGTTAAAAAGTTTAATTTAAGCCCCTCTACTTTATAATTTATCAGTGTAAGTTATGCTTAAAACTTAAAGGAAAAATAATTTATCCTCCTACTTCATGTGCCTACATATCCTCTTACTTATATGATTTTGACAAATAGAATGATCAATAGATAGCATTGCTCAAACTTATACTATTGCTTGAATGTTTAGAAAATAACTGCATATTATAGTACTACTGAAAATCAATTTGAGCCCCCTTTAATATGAAATCCTGGCTCCGTGTTTGTTGGTGGCTCCTGTTACAACTAAAAGTAAGTACTTGTTAGTTGTTACTACCAAAATAAGCAGACTTGATGGGTAACTCGAAAAGTGGTATGTAGTTCGTATTTATAACAAATTCTAAAGTATGAAGGATCAATACGTTGCAGACATAGTGAATTAATTTTGTTGTTGCGTTGCTACTGGTAATCTTCTCTTCTCTGTCTTAGTAGTGTATTGAGTAATAAGAAAGGTGCACAAAGTATGCAATTAGTAAGAAAAAGAAGGGTGAATAATTAGATATCGTCTCCTCTTGATTGTTCATTGTTGAAGATTATGAAACTGATTATAGCATCGAACCATCGAAGAAACTCCTTGAACTCGTTAAAGAGTACGTACAAATTCATGCAATGTTTTATTCAAACTTGAACAATTTATTAGCAGAGAATTTTTCGTTAGTTGACAAGAAAACATAGTGTAAATTGCAAAACAACCTCCATGTGGTTTGGTCAAATTACTCGTCGAATCTACAACTTTGAAAATGAACGCACACGCAATTGTAGTGACTAACTATGGTGTGCAGTTATTGCCGGTAACGCAGCTAGGCGGTCGTCACTAGACTCGATGGAATTTTGATGCGTAGTACAAATTTTGTAAAAACCACCGAATTTTCTAATACGCGTCCGATCAAATAGAACTGTGTTTCTAATATTAGTAGCATGTTGACTGAAAGTTGAGCTCAATAGAATTATGGTTCAAAATTATGTTGTTCAATTCCGCCTCTAATTACTATTAACTTTGAGAAGGGGTTTCACCTATGATAATCATTCGCGTGCGGGAAATTTTGCGAACAATTATCACAAGGCTTACATAGTCGTCCATATACTGCTTCGTATCATTTAAACCTTCACGAAACACGTTGAGTTTTAATGAGTGCATGGACAATTCAACAAATGACAAAACCAGATTTTAGGATCTAACCTAAAAATCACATCAAATACGTCAAATTAGCAGTATAAAACTTTAATATAGTATCGTAAGTTTTGATTATTTAACTGTCTTATACAAAATCTTTTACGTATGTTAAGATAAGTTTTAATTATTTTATTATATAATACAAATTAAAAAAATCATAAACCTCAACAAAATTTATCCCAAAATATTATTTTTTAGAAAAAACATGTAGAAAGTTTGAAATTTTAAAAATTGTAGTAATAAGATGTCCATACAATATTATGTAAAAGATGTTTTAAATTCCTATTTTAATCTGATATTCAAGTTATAGGGATTAATTGTGTCTTTATTCTTATTTCAGGGACTGAAGGTGGACTTTGGATGTTTAGCTGCTTTATGGGCTTTTGGTTGAAGGCCCATAAGACTTGGGTTATCCGTTGCTCCTGTTTTTGTTATATTACCCTAGCTCTTATTGAGTTAGGGTTAAGCTTGTGTGTGTGTTTGTTATGCAGCCATCAGTGGTGACTTCACACACCTTTCTTCGTTTCTGGGTTATTTCATCTTGTTGATTTATTGTTATTTGTTTTGTAATACTATTATCAAATAGATAATAGATCCACACCAGTTATAAACTGTGGTGGATTTGATTTATAAACTCTCTCTTTTGGTTATCAGTTTTTCTATGTTAATAAAAGTACTTTGAATCATTAGATCTTGTTTTTCTTCATGGTATCAAAGCCAGGTTTACGAATCTGACTTTGTTATTGTGCAAAAAATTGTTTTATAAAACTTTTTTTTATTTCTCTTTAATACTGGCTTTATAAACTGTTTTCTCTTTGATTCTGCTATTGAAATAGCTTTATACTCTCTCGATTTACAAAACCCCCAATTTTTGAAAAAAAAATTAGGGTTTGACTTTTTGGGGATCTTTCGATTCAAAGGTTTCGGTGACTCATTGTTGGTGTTTTTGGGACTCTTGTGATATTATCTGACTCATAAGTGGAAACCCCCTCATTTTTCAAAAAGTTAGGGTTTACTGTTTTTGGGTGGATCTTGAGGTTCTTGGTGATCTTTGACTACGTCGGTGGCTGATTTGCTTGCTGGTTTGATTTTCCCTATTTTTTCCCTTGAAGGAAAAAATTAGGGCTTGTCATTGGAGGTTCTAATATCATCTAGACTAAGTGAATCTAGATATATCAGTTCGATCGTGCTTTGTTGGGTATCACTGTAACACCTCTCAAACTCTCTTCCTTGTTTGCTATTTGATCTATCTGCTTTATTTGTTTTTTGTTCTTGGGTTGGTTGTCTTTTATTTCTGACCTATTTTTACTGGATCCTCACTCATTGCTTGCCCTTGACCTGCCACCCTTGAGTGGTTTGGAAGCCTGGGATCTTAGTTTGCAGTGTTGTGAGTTCTTTTAATACCTTTTTTGACCCTTCACCATGACTGATCATGTTGATGAGTCTGTTCATGGTGATGATGAGACACTGAGTGTGACTGATCCAGTCACACTCATTAGCAAGAGTACCAGATGCTAACAGTTAACACAACAGTATCATTGGGGTCAAAAAAGGTTGGTATCTGGTACTCTTGATGGTTCCTCTAAGATAACTCATACATCAGCTTTCTTTTCTAATGGGCCTGCTAGAAACAATACTCAAAGAAATCAGACCAATAACCATGGCAGTTTCAATAGTGGTAACTTTAGACCTAACCCTGACAACAATGGAGGTTTCAGACCTAACACTCCCACCACTGGATTTAGACCTAATGTTCCTAACAATTATGTGTTTAGACCTTATTGTAATAGTAACTCTGAAGTGGTTTGTGAAAATTGTAGGTATAATGGCCACACTATTGATAGGTGCTTCAAAATTATTGGTTACCCTCCTGACTTTGGTATGAAAAAAGAGGGTCAAGGTAACAAGGGTAAAAATGTTTCCAACAATTCTGTTGGAACATCCTCTTCATCTGGCTTCAGTGATGAGCAACTTGCTACCTTACTCTCTATGTTTAAAGAGAACAAGGGATCCACTAGTGACTCTGGAAATGTTCATGCCAATATGGCATGTATTTACTTTAACAATAGTAAGATTTTTAATAATAACTTTGAGAAGTTTTTTTTGTTCTAACACCAACATCAAGTCCAAACTTGGGTATAATGGGAAGGTTATTGATTCTGGGGCTAATCAACACATGACCAATGATGATTCTGAATTACAAAATGTTTTTGATATTTCTCACCTTAACATTAAGGTGGCTCATCCCAATGGGACTAGAGCTATCATCTCTAAAATTGGAAATCTAAAACTTTCTAATGGACTTGTGTTGTTTGATGTGCTTGTTATTCCTGATTATTGTGTCACTTTGGTGTCTGTTCACAAATTAGCTAAGGATAACAAAATTCTAGTTGTCTTTGATGAGAACAAATGTTTCTTTGTGAATCAGGATTTCAATCTCAAAAAAATCTTGGGGACTGGTAGAGAATGTGGTGGTTTATACTATTTAGATGTAGAAGATAACAAGTGTGTTAATGAATCCCATGTGATTGTTTGCTCTTTGTCTAAACATGATTGCCATTATAGATTAGGTCACCCTGCTGACCCAACTTTGAATGTACTAAAAAACTCTTTGAAAATTAGTTTAGTTTGATCAAAATGAGTTTTGTGAAATCTGTCAAAGGGCTAAACAAACTAGAGAACCATTTCCACTAAGTGACCACAAAACAAAAAATCTTGGTGAGTTAGTACATTTGGATCTGTGGGGACCTTATAGGGTGACCAGTCATACTAGTCATAGGTACTTCTTGACCATTGTGGATGATTACACAAGAGCAGTTTGGGTTTATTTGTTAAAAACCAAAGATGAAGTTGGCAAATCTATTGATATTTTTTGTAACCTTTTAAAAAACCAATTTGAAAGAGAATTTAAAATTTTCAGAAGTGACAATGGGACTGAATTGTTAATCATAGCTTTCAAACCTTCTGTCACACTAAAGGGATTTTACATCAAACCTCTTGTGCATATACTCCACAACAAAATGGGGTGGTTGAAAGGAAACATAGGCACCTTCTTAATATGACAAGATGCCTTATGTTTTAGGGGGAATACCCTTAAGGTTTTGGACTGAATACATTCTAACTGCTACTTATCTTATCAACAGATTACCCTCTTCTGTCCTAAATGGTAGATCTCCATATGAGATGATGTATAACACACCTCCTAATCTCTATCATATTAGGACCTTTGGATGTCTTTGTTTTGCTTCTATCTTGAATAGTCATGATAAACTCACCAGTAGATCTGAAAAATGTGTTATGATGGGTTTTTCTAATTTGCAAAAGGGTTACAAATTTTATAGTCTTGATAGACATCAGTTCTTTGTTTCTAGAGATGTTAAGTTTTTTGAGTCCATTTTCCCTTTTAAAGATACTGTTTTGAATAAAAAGAATAAGAATCAAGATGTTGATGTTTTTCAAAACAATAAAGTTTTGACCTTTTTTGATTTGGAAAATCCTGAGCTTCCTGATGATGATGAGCGAGTTACAATTGATCATAATGATGACAGTAAGTCACCAAGTGCTAGTAGCCCACACTTGGGTCTAGGTGACAGTGGACACATTGCTTCTAGCAATGATACCACAGATGCCAGTCCAAGTGACACTGAGGCTGCCACACTTGATGAAATTCAAGTATCTAAAAGAAAATTTGGAAATCCACCCAAGTCTTCCCTTGCATGGACATAACTTGGGTGGTATTTCTGATACTAATGCTCAGGATGACCAGGGTTTGAGAAGGTCTTCTAGACCTTCTGTTTTTCCAAAAAATTATAATAATTTTGTTGTTAATTCCAAGGAAAGTTTGTTGGGTATTCCAACATTAAAGGAGATGTGTTATGCTTTGTTACTCAGTAAAATAAGAGTAGTGAACCTAGGAATTTTTTTGAAACTTGTCAAAGTCCGGATTGGATTGATGCTATGAATGTTGAATTTGTTGCTTTGCTTGAAAATGACACTTGGGACTTAGTTGAATTGCCTGTTGGTAGGACTGCTTTAAATTCTAAGTGGGTTTGGAAACATAAGTTCAAATCCAGTGGTGAGATTGAAAGGTATAAGGCCAGGCTTATTGCAATGGGGTGTGGTAAAAAAGAAGGGATAGATTATGAGGAAACTTTCTCTCCTTTTGTTAAAATGGTGACTATTAGATGCCTCATTAACCTTGTTGTTAATCAATCTTGACCTTTATATCAATTGGACATTAACAATGCTTTCTTGTATGGTGAATTAGATGAGATTGTTTACATGAAACCCCCTCAAGGATTTTACTCTGGTAATCCTAAACTTGTTTGTAGACATAAGAAGTCTATTTATGGATTGAAGCAGTCTCTTAGACAATGGAATGCTAAACTCACATCTGTTTTGATTCAAAATGGTTTTGTGCAAAGCAAATCTGATTACTCTCTTTATACTAAGCATTGTGATAATTGTTTCATAGCTGTTCTTGTTTATGTGGATGACATTATTGTTACTGGAAATAACAAGAAAGAAATAGACAACTTCAAAATGTTTTTGAAAAGCAATTTTAGAATTAAAGATTTGGGAAAATTGCAATACTTTTTGGGAACTGAATTTGTTGATACCAATGATGGAGTTTGTTTAAATCAAAGAAAGTTTGTCCTTGACCTTTTGTCTGAATATGGAATGCTTGCTTGCAAACCTTCCAAGACACCCTTGGTGTCTAAATTGTCCATTACTAATGAACCATCTGATACTGATCCTTCGTTGGAAAATATTGTGGATTATCAGAAGCTTATGGGCAAGCTTATATATCTTACCAATACCAGACCTAACATTTCCTATGATGTTCATTGTCTTAGTCAATTCATGCACTCACCTTTAAGGTCTCATTTAAAGATTTCTTTTAAGATTCTTAGATACTTGAAGAGTTCACCTGGTCTGGGTGTTCATGTTAAAAAACACCCAGGTGTGAATCTTTAAAGCTTTCTCTGATGCTGATTGGGCTAAATGTATTGTTACTAGAATGTGTCAGTTACTGGTTATTGTGTTTTCTTAAATGATAAACTTGTCTCATGGAAAAGTAAGAAACACATCACTCTTTCTAAATCCTCAGCTGAAGCTGAGTATAGAGCTCTTGCATCTGTGACTAGTGAAGTCATTTGGATCCTAAAGATTTTAAAAGATTTGAGTTGTAGTGATCTTTTACCTTTGGATTTATATTGTGACAGCAACAGCAATTAAGATTGCTGCCAATCCTGTTTTCCATGAGAGAACTAAACACCTTGAGATTGGCCTTCACTTTGTGAGGGAAAAGATCTTGAATGGGGTGGTTAGAACACAAAAGGTGGAGTCTGCAAATCAAATTGCAGACATCCTTATCAAAGGATTGGATACACCACAACATGAGTTCCTGGTTGAAAAACTTGGGATGATTGATTTGTATAGAATATCAGATTAAGGGGGATGTTAAATTCCTAGTTTAATCTGATATTCAAGTTATAGGGACTAATTGTGTCTTTATTCTTATTTCAAGGACTGAAGGTGGACTTTGGATGTTTAGCTGCTTAATGGACTAGCCGTTGGAGGCTTTATGGGCTTTTGGTTGAAGGCCCATGAGACTTGGGTTATCCGTTGCTCCTGTTTTTGTTATATTACCCTAGCTCTTATTGAGTTAGGGTTAAGCTTGTGTGTGTGTTTGTTATGCAACCATCAATGGCGACTTCACACTCCTTTCTTCGTTTCTGGGTTATTTCATCTTCTTGATTTATTGTTATTTGTTTTGTAAGACTATTATCAAATAGATAATAGATCCACACCAGCTATAAACTGTGGTGGATTTGATTTATAAACTCTCTCTTTTGGTTATCAGTTTTTCTATGTTAATAAAAGTACTTTGAATCATTAGATCTTGTTTTTCTTCAAGATGGCATTTAAGTTATGCTTTACTCAACAATTGACATTTCGTTTTATATGGATCCCCTTCTTTCTATTTGGCTCAATAAGGCGATGTGCGATAGCAAAAATGCAAAAGCCTTTCAACAAAATGTCCTTTGCTCCCACTCATATGAAACAAACGCTAAAATTAACAAGATACTTCACATTTAATCTTCTACGTCGCATTAAGATTTTCTTACTCACTTCTTTTGTTATATGTAAAAGAAGAATTGGGTGATAACTTGAAGAAGAAATATTGAAGAAGCTCGGATTTGACAAAGATAACTTGAGATTCAAATACAAGTTACACGTGTATAACTTTGAAAATATAAAGTGAGAGATGTATTAGGCATGTTTTTAGTTATATAGTCTTTATTTGTGGTCCAAATATTACATTAGAAACGATTAGCTGGGGAGTTTGTAAATAATGCCTTTTCGCTCAATACATGATGAAATGTGACTATCTTCGCCTAAAAATGTGAAAGTGTTTGTTGGAATTATTATCGTGTACAATAGAAACGATTTTCCGAATTGTAGTGTGTAACTTCCAGGTAATTTAAGTCTTGTTCTTTTAGACATCTTAATAAAAAGGCGCCTGAAAGTGAAAACCATAGTGACCCGTTAATTAAGATTTCTTTTATAATTTGGACCAGACCCAATATGAGAGGTGAAGCCGAAGTGAAGTGAAGGTGAAGGATACCATTAAGGTGAGGTGAAGGGGACGTGATGAACGAATTTAAGGTTTTCTGGGTGAAGCACTTTATATCTCTTATAGAGACCCTTAAGACACCTGGCATGCCCAAATGTGCCATTGATAGCCAAACATGAGTCAAGAACTCGCCCGTTTTTGTAACTTGTTGCTTCTTGTTAAATCCTTTGCATAGAGTAGCAACATAAGCTAATATTCGGATCCATAATTGACTCGTGACTTTCCATACGCTTCCCTTTTCCATCCTTTTTAATGCAACCATCAAACTATGCAAAATTACAAGGAAACAGTAATTAGTGGAATCAACTTCCAACAGTTTTGGACATGGTGCAACTTTTTCGTGAATATGGGAATAAGAGTCGTTTACATTCTTTTGGCAAAGTTGTCATGATACCTGATCATTCCAAAACCTATTGGCAACATAACAGGGTATGTCACGAGAAGATACATCAGATAGATAATCAGATATGTGCTTGTGTTTCATACGACTAGATGTGGCAAAAAATTTCCTGTTATATGGGCACTTTGATCCCTTTTTTTTAAAAGAGAAGACACTGTTTGGTCATCCATTATTATTAATCGGCTCAATTGGCAATAGATGAGCTGTAATGGGCGTATGTAAAACACTAAATTTTTCACTCGACGAATTTTTTATATTTAATGTTTTTCCCCGACTTTTAAACATGTATTATTATTTTTTTATTTTTATGTTTTTATATGTATTTTGCTCGTTTTAGCTTGCGCCCGTTTAGTCCGTGCCCATTTGACCCGTGCCCGATTAGTCCGCCGGCCGTATAGCTCATCGTCTGTTTTGCCCCCGCTCGTGCCCGCCCGACCCGCCCAATTTGCCACCTCTAAATACCACAAACATCATTATTATTAAAAGTATAAGTTAAGTTTGGCATGTTTTATATCTTCAAGGGTAAGAAAGGTAAATTTATTTCCTATATATTTCTATTGTTTGCTATGTTTGGCTGTGTTTGACAGGTGAAGAGAAGTTAAAGGGCTTAAAGTTGCATATTGACTAAACTTCAGTCAACCCTAGTCTCACTTGTTTATATACCTCAACATTGAGGGTTCCGTCATTCAGTTTTGTTATTTTTCTCTCACTTAGTTTCCATCGCCATTGTTGAGTTTCATTGTTTCTGATTCAGACTGAGTTCTTGTTCATTGATCTTGGCCGTAAGATTTTTGAACACATCTGGTTGTATTCTTTCTTTATTTTTGTATTGTATTGTTTGATCAAAAAGCTAGGAATCACATTTGAAGTGATTGCCTAACGCAGTTAATAAAAAACATAAAGGGGAGGTTGGTTGAATCATCTTGATTCTTGTTTTTTGTTAAATTCTAATATGGTATCAGAGCCAGGTTCTTGATATCTAAGTTTTAAAACGGTTTTGTTATCATTCTTGATTAATCTTATGGTTAATCGTGTTTCTTTTGTGATTAATTACAAGATTTGTCTTCTTTAAATTTTTTAGGGTTTTTAAAATTTGGGGGTTTTGTGATTCTTGGTGATCTGTGGTGTTCTATTGGGTTTTGGTTCGCTTAATTGAGCTCAATTGAGTTTCTGGTAAGGTTAATTGAAGAAACCCTAAAATCCAGAAATTAGGGTTTCATTCAATTTTTTGGGCATTTGTTACTTTGTGTTAGTTATTTGTTATAACTAATTTTTCAGGTTGTTTTTCCGCTGTGCTTGTTGGTTGTGATAAGATCTTCTTGATCTTATTGATTCTTGGGTTTCTTGGCTTGTTGATGCGCGTGTAGTAACACCTCTCTCACTTTCTCTTCTTTTATTGTTGTTCTAGAAGGGGCTTAGGTGTCGAAGGGTTCAGTTTTATTGATTGATTGGTTGTTGAGGAGTTACAAGGGGTTTATTGTGCTTTGTTTGTTTGTTCTTTGTGTGCTTTCAGTATGTCTGTTTCTAAGAAAGGTGATCAGGAGGATGATCCTGTTAGTGATACTGAAACTGAAAATGAAACTGTCATTCATACTAATGACCCTTTGTTCTTACACCCTACTGACACAAATGGGCAGCCCATTGTGAGTGTTAAACTCACAGGTCCTGAAAATTATAAGGTTTGGGCTGCTGCATTCAAACTTGCATTGCATACTAAGAATAAATTGGGTTTTATTGATGGTACATGTGAAAAGAACAAAGATGATAATGTTTTGGCTGATCAATGGGATAGATGTAATGCTGTGGTCTTATCTTGGCTTCTTGGATGTATCTCTTTTGAGTTATATCAAGGGCAAATTTTCTCTAAAAGTGCTAAGAATGTGTGGGATGAGTTTAAAGAAACATATGATAAAATAGATGGGTCTGTTATCTATAATCTGCATTTTAAAATTTGCTCTCTCACACAGTCTGGGTCTTCTTTGTCTGAGTATTATCATAATTACAATAGTCTATGGAGGCAGTTTGACTCTCTGGTCAATCTTCCTTCTTGTAGTTGTGCTGGTGCTCCTCAAATGAAGAGTCATAATGCTCTTATGAGACTTATGCAGTTTCTTATGGGTCTTGATGACACTTTCAGTGTTGTTAGGAGTCAATTGTTAACTGCAGACCCTTTGCCTGATGTTAAGTCTGCTTTTGCTACTTTGTCAAGGGTTGAGTCTCATAAAAATAGTAATGTGCATAATGGTAATGATAAGAATACTGCTACTGCTTTTGTTGTTAAACCAAATAATTGGTCTAACAATAAAAATAATCAAAACAGGAATTCTAATAGAAACAATAATAAATTTGTGTGCACTCATTGTAATATGAATGGTCATACAGTTGATAGATGTTTTGAGCTTAATGGGTATCCTCCAGGTTTCAAGAAAAGAAATCCTGGAGGATCTAATGTTTCTAATAATGTTTCTACTTCTGGTAATAAGGTTGATCAGGAATCTGGGAACTCTCTTCCCTTTACTGCTGATCAAATTAATAGGCTTATGGCCTTAATTAGTACTAAAAATGATACTGGTGATGTGCAGTCTTGTGCTGCAGGTATGGTTTATGGGTCTGATCACATAATAAGTTTTGTTACTTGTAGATTTTTTAACTACAATTCTAATATAAGTACTTATAGTACTTATATTGGTTGGATATTTGATTCTGGTGCATCTCAACACATGACTTTTTCAACAGCTCACTTATATGATGTAATTGATGTTTCTAAACTAAACATATCTGTTTCTCATCCTAATGGAACTGTTGAACAAGTTAAACATATTGGAAATTATAAGCTGTCTGATAAAATTGTGTTGAAAAATGTGTTGGTTGTTCCAGGATACAAAGTTAGCCTTATATCTGTTCATAAATTGGCTAAAGATGATAAATTTGTTGTGTCATTCACTGAAAATAAATGCTTTGTTCAGGATTCTCTTCAAAAATCCCTTCTGGGGACTGGTAGTGAATGCAATGGTTTATATGTGTTTGATTCAGGTAGGAAGTTTGTTAATAGTTCTATAACTGCTTGTTGTTTGTCTAAATGCATTTGGCATAATAGACTTGGTCATCCTTCTGACCAAGCCTTGTCTGTTTTAAAAGATAAACTTCAACTTCAATCTACTAATGATGTTCAGCCTTGTGATGTTTGTCATAAGGCTAAACAGACTAGGGATCCTTTTCCTTTAAGTGAACATAAAACTAAGTTCTTGGGTGATATTGTGCACTTAGATGTTTGGGGTCCTTACAAGATTAAAAGTAGAGATGGTTATAGATATTTTCTTACTGTGGTTGATGACTATACCAGGGCTGTGTGGTTATACATGCTTAAAGGCAAAAATGAAGTGTTTAGTAAGATTGTTGAGTTTTATAATCTTATGAAAACTCAGTTTGATACATCTGTTAAAATTTTCAGAAGTGATAATGGGTCTGAATTTATAAATAATAATGTTGATACTTTTGTTAAAAATAAAGGCATAATACATCAAACTACTTGTGTGTATACTCCACAGCAGAATGGTATAGCTGAGAGGAAACATAGGCACTTGCTTAATGTTGCAAGAGCTCTTATGTTTCAGGGGGGATTACCTTTAAATATGTGGCCTGAATGTGTTCTTACTGCTGTTTATCTTATTAACAGGATTCCTAGCTCAGTTCTTTCTGGAAAAAGTCCTTATGAAATGATTTATAACATTGAACCTAATATCTCTCATTTTAAAACTTTTGGGTGTTTGTGTTTTAGTACTATACTTAATAATATGGATAAGTTTGCTGCTAGGAGTGAAAAATGTGTCTTTATTGGTTATTCTTTTACAAAAAATGGTTACAAACTTTTTAGTCTTGAGTCTAAAACTGTTTTATTTTCAAGGGATGTAAAGTTTTATGAAACTGTGTTTCCTTTCAAAAATGATGGTTGTAAAGATGGTTTAATTTTTGAGGATCAAGGTATAAGTAGTCTAAATATTTTTGACCTAGTAGCAGACAAGTCTGATGATCCCTGTGATGAAGTGAGAGATGTAAACCTAGGAAATAGAGGTAGCATTTTACCTAGATCTGACTTAGCTGATAAAGTGTCTACTGACACCAATCCCATTATTACCAGTCACTCTCAGGAGTTAGACTCTATGAGGGATAAAGATCATAGGGTTGGAAGCCAGAGTGATATAGGCAGTAATGAGGCTAGTCCTAAAGATCAAAATGTTGCCCTAAGTGATGATGAGTATGATTCTGAGGGTGAGGAATTTACTGAATTTAATCAACTTTTTCAAAATAGTCCAGAAAGATCTGAGTTAAGAAGGTCTACTAGACCACACAAAGTTCCTGCCAA
This sequence comes from Glebionis coronaria, assembly GCA_025667525.1. NCBI lineage: Eukaryota > Viridiplantae > Streptophyta > Magnoliopsida > Asterales > Asteraceae > Glebionis > Glebionis coronaria. The sequence continues at coordinate 442,666 of JANFOE010000623.1, read as the reverse complement.
ATATGATAACTATGTGCTAGATAAAAGGATTAAGTATGATATTAATATTGTTGTGAGTTATACTAATCTGTCTATGCATAACTTTGTGTTTTCTAATAATCTGAATAAAATTCATGAGCCTAAATCATATGATGAGGCTGCCAAAGACCCTAGATGGGTTGAGGCAATGAATGAAGAAATGGAAGCCCTTAACAGAAATAATACATGGGTTATTGTTGACTTACCTTATGGTAGAAAACCTGTAGCTTGTAAATGGTTATGGAAGGTTAAGTACAAATCTAGTGGAGATGTTGAAAGGTTTAAGGCCAGAGTTGTGGCTAAAGGATTTAGTCAGAAAGAAGGCATAGATTATGAAGAGACTTTCTCTCCTGTTGTTAAAATTGTGACTGTTAGATGTCTTCTTTCTGTGGCTGTGCATAATAATTGGTCAGTATATCAATTAGATGTTAATAATGCATTCCTTTATGGAGAATTAGATGAAGAAATCTATATGAATCTTCCTGAAGGATATGGTTCAGATTCTAATAAGGTGTGTAAGCTAACTAAATCATTATATGGGTTAAAACAAGCACCTAGAAAATGGAATGAGAAGCTCACTAGTGTTTTAACTGATAATGGATTTAGTCAAAGTAAAAGTGATGTTTCATTATTTACTAAGACTGAAAATGATGCTTTTGTAGCTCTGTTAGTCTATGTGGATGATATCATTATTACAGGAAATAATGATAAAATGATTAATGACTTTAAAAATTATTTGAGTTCTAAATTCAAAATAAAAGATCTTGGAAAACTCAAATATTTTTTAGGCATTGAAGTTCTTGATACTGATTCTGGTTTATGCCTTAATCAAAGGAAGTACTGTCTTGAATTACTTGCTGAATATGGTATGTTAGCTTGCAAGCCAGCTAAATCTCCTATTCCTGATCCTTCTAAGAAAAAGAAAGTTGTTGTTGATAGTGAAAAGGATGTGATGCTTGATAATAAGACTTGTTATCAGAAAATTGTTGGCAAGTTGATTTATCTCACTTTGACTAGACCTGATATTGCTTATGCAGTACATTGTCTAAGTCAGTTTATGCATACTCCTTATAAATCACATCTCAAACTTGCTTTTCATGTGCTTAGATATCTTAAAACTTCACCTGGGACAGGTATCTCTTTTAAGAAGCATAACTGTCTGAATCTTAATGCTTTTGTTGATTCAGATTGGGCCAAATGTAAGATTACAAGAAAATCTGTTACTGGTTATACTGTCTATCTGGGTGAAAATCTTGTTTCATGGAAAAGCAAGAAACAATCTGTGATAGCTAAATCTTCAGCTGAAGCTGAATATAGAGCTATGAACAGTGTTACTTGTGAAATTATGTGGATCCTTAAGATTATGAAAGATCTTAAGGTTGATATAACTTTACCTGTGCCTATCAGTTGTGATAGCAGTTCTGCAATTCAAATTGCAGCTAATCCTGTGTTCCATGAGAGAACAAAACACTTTGAAATAGATTTATATTTCCTTACAGAAAAAGTTTCAGCAGGATTGGTTAAAACTTGTAAAATCAAGTCTGAAGACAATGTTGCTGACTTATTCACTAAGGGATTATCAATCAAAGATCATAAGTGGTTTTGTGAGAAACTGAAGCTTATTGACTTATACCAAACCTCAACTTAAGAGGGGGTATTAAAAGTATAAGTTAAGTTTGGCATGTTTTATATCTTCAAGGGTAAGAAAGGTAAATTTATTTCCTATATATTTCTATTGTTTGCTATGTTTGGCTGTGTTTGACAGGTGAAGAGAAGTTAAAGGGCTTAAAGTTGCATATTGACTAAACTTCAGTCAACCCTAGTCTCACTTGTTTATATACCTCAACATTGAGGGTTCCGTCATTCAGTTTTGTTATTTTTCTCTCACTTAGTTTCCATCGCCATTGTTGAGTTTCATTGTTTCTGATTCAGACTGAGTTCTTGTTCATTGATCTTGGTTGTAAGATTTTTGAACACATCTGGTTGTATTCTTTCTTTATTTTTGTATTGTATTGTTTGATCAAAAAGCTAGGAATCACATTTGAAGTGATTGCCTAACGCAGTTAATAAAAAACATAAAGGGGAGGTTGGTTGAATCATCTTGATTCTTGTTTTTTGTTAAATTCTAATAATTATCATAACCATCTTGATTGCCAACAGCGCTGATACATCACACTGATTCTTTTGTAGCAATAAACAAGTCATATGGATGAATTATAGAAACACAATAAATGTTTTCAATTTGACTACCACGACAATGGAATACCCACCCCAGTTAGGATAATGCAATATTGACTTGAGTGTATTTTCGAGTCAAGTTCGAGCTCCTAAATACTCAGTTCATGAAGCTCGCGAGCGTTATAGAGCTTCAACTAAATACATTATACCCTTTTAAATACATAAATCGATTCAGTTTGAGCTTGATATGCCTAGTATTTATCGAGTTCGAGCTCGAAATGTAATAATCGAGTTTGAGTGGATCTTCGATCTCAAGTTTACATGACGAGTAGAGCTCGAAATAAAAAGCTCGGACGAGCTCGAGTCCAGTTTCGAGCTCGAGTATTAGTATTCGAATCGAGCTTGGCAATACTCGGCTCGTTTACACCCTGTCCGGACTGGTTTTAAGCGTACAACTCGGTTGGTTAAACCGTGATTCAATAGCTCAACTGAATCATTTAAAACAATAACAAAAAGTTCCCCCAGTAATTCGACAAACAACAAAACCAAATTTTGAAATTTCCACTAGAGACCACATCAATCACGTCAAATTGACAATATCGAACTTTCATGACAAATAATTTAATTATTTTATTAATTTATGCAAGTTTTAGAATTCAATAAAATGTAACTTATTTAATGACAAAATTAATATAATAATTTTATCATTAAAAAAAACCAAAATTTGAAATTTTTAAAACTTATAATAGATTTGTGTACAGCTTAACTAGGATGGTCACCTCTTCTAGTTTGATATCATAATCAACAAGGACTTGGTTCATCCACACTTAAGAATTGGCGTCTCTTTTTATATTGATCCACTAATCCCTTTCCATAAAAAAGTCACTTTATAGATTTTTAAAACTTATTTAATGTTTTCCACAAAAAAAAAAAAAACTTATTTAATGTCAAAATTGAAATAATAATTTTGTAATAACTTTGGAATTCAATAAAATGTAACTTATTTAATGAAAAAATTAAAAACATAATTTCGTCAATGAAAAAGCTCACTTTATAAATTTTTAAAACATATAATAGATTTTTATACAGCTTATCAAAACGGCATAATTAAAAAACCATAGCAAAAATGGCAATAAAGTTGTGCTGCATCACTAAACAATTGGCCTCTTCTTTTGTAGTGATCCCTTGTTAGACCATTTTGCCCAAAGCAAACGATGTGGGACATTAGAGATGCAAAAATGTCCATGTCCCACATTCGTGCAGGCCTTAAATAACTGAACCAAAGATGAAGTTCTCGATTTGTGCGTGTCATCCATGCGATGAGAAATTTTTTGGACCATTTCTTGATTTTTGCGTATCACCCTTGCACAGGGCTATGCTAATCTTATCTAGTTCTTCTTCAGGTGGACGTGGGACTATACCATTTTTACTTCATCTCATACGTTAGCTATTTTCCACTTTTAAGTCCCTTCTCTAATATATAATCAAAACTCCTTTTTCCATAAACCCTAAACCCTAGACCTCAAATCCTAAACCCGTTTTTTAGAATACATATGCTTTTGTTATGTGGTATTGTTGTATCCATATCTAAGTTGTCATTGGTATTTGGTTGAGCCTGGCTTTTCGTTAAGAGCACTAGGAAAGCTCGATTTTATGACCATAGTCTACAACGAGACTAATTAAGAGAGCATCAAGGACAAAAACCTTGTCGCGAACGCATGTTATTCCAGTATTGCAGATAAAGATAAAATGCTATGGCTTTTGTATCTATCTTCTATGAACAATAAAACAAAATCCGTAAGAGTTTTTTGGAATGCATTTTGGCCCTTTATGAGAATGAAACTGAAGGAGCCATGGTCATGTTCATGTATGGAGCAATATAATTGGTATGTCATATGATGGACTAGTTAACTATACCTTGAAGTGGGTTGTCAAATTTGCAGGTGCCCCAAACTTGCTGTGTCCATTTTGCATGTAAAAATCGCAAGGCTCCACACCTTGGCAGACGATTTTCTACAATTCATCACAGCTATACTACACATGTACAATAATAGCACACACCGTTTGCATCTAGCAGACAATGCATCTTCACCTGATATATTCTGTCCCATCTGTCTTTGATACGGACCTTTTCCAATCTCTTACGAGTATTTGGTGTGTTAGCATTCTTAAGAACATTCAGCTCAGTAGATTTATTGTTCAAAAAATTGAGTTATCTCGTTCCGCTCTGATTATTTTTAACTTTGAAAATGTATGCCCATAATTCACATGCGAATTGAAAATTTACGAATATCTCTTTGCTCTCATATTCATCTTTTACTAGTTTCTAAAACATTGAGACAAACCAAAAAAAAGATGGACATTAATTTTAGGATGGACGTACTGTAAAAGTTCTTACATTGTCAATTTGACGTATTTGATGTGGTTTCTGGTGGAATTATCAAAATCTGGTTTTGCTTTTCTTAATAATGTTTTCAAAAGTGGGTTTTTTCATTGGTTGGATGGATCTATCTTGTCACGGTTTAACAGACGGTTCAGTCGGGTTTTTCGCTCAAAATCGAGGTCCGGACAAAGGTGTATCGGGTCGAGTACTATCAAGCTCGTCCTCGATTTGAATACTAAAACTCGAGCTTGAAACTCGAGCTCGGCTGAGCTTTATATTTCAAGCTCGAGCTCCAATCCTCATGTACCTCGATTACTTCCGCATTTAATGCTTAAACTCGATAAATATTCCGCATATCGAAGCTTGACACGATTATCTATATGAAAAGGTAAACATGTAATTTTAGTTATTTTGTTGTTATACATAAGTTTTAAAATCATAAACTTAATTTATCTCAAAAATATTATATTATTTTTGAAAACAAAGAATCCAAAGTTTAAAATCTATATGAATTAGATAGTTGTCAATAAAACCACAGTGAACATGGAAGTAAAGTTATACAATCAACAATTGACATCGATCTCCTTTTATATGGATCTCTTTCTTGATCATTTAGCGAATATAAACGATGTATATGCAAAAGCCTATCTCTTTGCTCTCATATTCATCTTTTAATTACTCACCAAGTACGATATTCCTCTCTATCATTTTTCCTTTAGTCTACTTTTATTATATGTTAAAGAAGATTAAAGATAACTTGAGATAATGAGATTCAAATACAAAATACAAGTTTATAACTTTGAATTCTTGATGACTTTCCAATTCCTAATTTGTGCTACTAATAACCTTGTACAAGTTTTCGCGGAGAACAAATGAAGTACTTAATTGTGATTGTGTATCTAAAAATGCCTTGTTTACATTTGCAGTGTGATAAAATGCTATTGTACGATCACTACTAAATGAAATAGCGAGCCTTGGTGGCTCCTATTTCACCTAAAAGTTGTTGATTTGTTAGATCTAACATAACATTTATTTGATAAACAAAACATATAAACATTATAGGACATGCAGAAGCGATTACGATCAATTAACATAACATGCATATAACTAATTGAACATTAAAGTTAAAAAGGGTATTTTACCTTGCAAAGCTTCCTAGCAAAAGAACACTTCAAACTAATCCAAGATTAACCAAAGGAGGTTAAATCTATGCTCTTGTACACACGCCTCAAACAAGCTATTCGACAAGCTAGGTCACGCGAGCAGAACCGTGTCGTAGTGGTGGAAAAAACGAACCGAGTATGCACAAGGCTATAGTCGGCCGAATATGGTGTTTGACAAGGTTTCAGAGATTATTTTCTTTCACTATGAATGAACAAAAATGATGAAACTGATAGTATGGAACCATCGAAGAAACACATTGAACGAGACAACCCTTGTCTCATATATTATGTCTGCTGGTAAATTTTGTTGTAAATTGCATGGCTAAGTATGAGGCTCTGGTTGTTTGCACTTTGCAGGGTACGTGGTCATATAATCTTATTCTAAAGTCTGAGCACCAGACGTTGGTGCATTAATCCGCGTGTTATTGGACAATCAGGTTTCAAATCCTAACATTAGTAACACGGTCAACCCTAGAAGAAAAACTCTCGCCCTATGTCCCCGATTTACTCATGTATATATGTTTGCTGGTTCCTTATCATTGCCATCAATTAGTTGCCATGGAAATAAAGAGTTTGTACAAAGTCATGCAATGTTTTGTTCAAAATTGAACAATTTATTTAAAGAGAAGTTAACAAGATAAAATAGAGTAAATTGTAAAAAAAACATCCATGTGGTTTGGCAAAAGAACTAAGCCTGCTTATGGTTGGGAATCAAAAATCATTCAGAAACACATGTAAATATCTGCTCAAAGTGTGCGGTCTGGGAGTCAAAATAACTCGTTCGGACAAGTCATGGTAAGTTTAATGCAAAATATGTTTTGTCCACTTCTTTACATTTTGATAATGGATAAGTAATATGTTAATGCCGAAAAGATTGTTAAAATAAGAAAGTTATTAAAAAGGATTCAGGAGAGGAGGTTGTATGCATTAGTAATCAGCTGGTATTTGGGAAAATTTTATCATGCCCAAATCGGCTTATTCCTAAGAAAATGGATCATTGAATTTCCATCTAACTACACAAAATTAAAAAGAATTCATACATGTGTAGACCAAGGTCAAAAGGGTACAACAGCTTTCGGTAATTGACACGATATCCACAAACAAGCAATCACAAAGATGCATCACTGGTCAAACATTGTACCCAAGCCTACACGGGAATCACATAAGGGTCCAAAAAATATTTAACTATCAAGATGATCAACAAAACATAGAAGAATATTGTACAACTATAAATTTCTTTAGATCTTTCCTAGAAGAGATGACCTCCAAGCTGTTGTTGATTTCAATCCTAAGGATAGATACTAACTGCAGAATAGTATTTTCTTCGAGCGCAACTTGTGGGAATGGCCATATACAACATATACGTCATGAAAAGATACTGTGATCAGTTATTACGAGACGGAAGGTGTGAAAGAATAAGGTCTGGTAACACATTACTCGTAGAAGCATTCTAGCTGTTTTAATATATCAGCTGCCATAACGAAGACCCAAATATATGATAATAGCTTGAAAAACCAAAAAAATGATTGCACACTTGAAGATTTAATAAAATAAATGGTACAATACTCATTCTTATTATAAAAAAGAAGTCTTTGGGAATTTTTCAAAAACCAATTAGCAATATAATATTACATTTATTTTATGTAATATGTAATATGTAATATTATATTATAGGTGGTTGATTTAACAATAAATTCATTTAGCTAATATAATGGTATTCATTTCCTTCTTTGTCTGATGTGGGATAAACTATCACGTAACAAGGTAGCAGTCATCGTCATATTACAAAGGTACCATCAATATCTAATGTTTAATAAATATGCTCCTAAGCTCATAGAGATCTTAGCCAACCAAACGATGTGGGACATTAGATATATGCAAAAGCCTTTTCACAACATCTGCTCTCTCAACATATATCTTCAACTAAACTCGGCTTTCAAAATAACGTTCTGTATTATGTTCCTTAAATTTATAGAAGATGTTCAAATCGTTCATTCAAAACTGATTATTTTATCGTGATCAAGTTGATGAGATTCACATGGCAGAAAGAAAACCGGACAAGTATCAAAACTCGAAGCTCAGTAAACCTGACTCTAAGTGAAGTTAAATACTATTTATCTTTGATTCAATGGAAACGTGCTATGTTGAAAATAAAAAAGAGCCAACATACTTATATGTACAAGCTTCATGGAAATAAAGACTGTACAAAGTCATGCAATGTGTTGTTCAAACTTGAACAATTTATTCGAAGAGAAGCTAGTTGACAAGATAAAATAGTGTAATTTCAAAAAAAAAAAAAACCATCTATGTGGTTTGGTCAAATTAGAGGTGGAATCTAAAACTTAGGGCATCTAATATGATAAACTTTTATTAAGGTTTAAAAAATAATTTTTTCATGCCACCTCCACATTTTGTAAACCTTTTAATTTTTTGGACCTAATTCTACTATGGTAAAAACCATTTAAAGCTTTAAAAGTTTTTCACATAACACTTGCATTTAATTTTGAAGAGGTCTAAGATTTAGGACCTCTTCATACCACCTAGATATAAACTAATATCCCACTATGGTTAAAATAAACATAAACCTCTTCAAAGTTTTTTAAACCTATTCTTGAACCTCCCATAGTGGATTAGAAAGTGAACGCACACACTATTCTTGTGAGTAACTGTGGTGTGAAATTAATACTGGTGACGGAGCTAGGCGGTTTGTCACGTCACCAAACCCAATGGAATTTTGATGCGCACTGCAAAGTTTTTATAAAAAGTATTGAATTTTCTAACATCCGTGCCTGATAAAACAGAACTAGGATTCTAATATTAGTTAGTAGCATTATTGACCGGAAATTGAGCTTAATAGAATTATGGTTCAAAAAATTGTGTCTTCTAGCTCCACCTCAAATTATTACTGTATTAACTTTAAGAAGACATTGTATTGTTCCGCCCGTAATTATTATTCACGTGCGAAAACTTTCTGCAAGCAATTATTACAATGCTTACATTGTCGTTTGTATTCACGTTCTGTACCATTTAATCCTTCGCGAAACAGATTTCGAGTTTAACGAGTGTTCTTATGATTCCACAAATAACAAAACCAAATTTTAGAATTTAGAGATCACATCAAATACATCATATTAGAAGTATAAAACTTTTATATAGTAAGAAAAGTTTTGACTCTTTCATTGTCTTGTACAAAATCTTTTATGTAAAGATAACTTTTAATTACTTTATTGTATTATATAAATTTAAAAATATAAACCTCAGACTGATTTTATCTCAAAAATATTATTTTATTTTTGAAAAAAAATTAAACCGTGGTTTAAAACTTTTAAAATTATACTAATTAGATAGAAATCTATACAACCATTGAGAAGATGGCAGTAAAGTTATGTTTCAATCATCAATTGACATCTCATTTGGCTCAACCAAACGATGTGGGATAGTAGATGCACATGTCTTTCCAGAAAATGTCATTGCTTCCCTTTCATTAACATAGAAAACTATCTTAACAGAGTCTAATTAACAAGAATTTTATATACAAGCTTCCAACTTAAATCTTTTCCGTCACGCTAAGCTTTAATCGCTCACCAGCTAAGCTAAGTTGGACGACTCCTATGTATTGTTTTTTTAAAATCCATTTGATCGAATATCTTAATCCTCTTTTATTAATATGTGAAAGAAGAACTTGTTGAAAACTTGGGGAAGAAATGCCGAAGGAACGTGACAAAGATCACTCGAGATTCAAATACAAGTTACAGGTCTATAACTTTGAATTCTTGATGACTTTCCAACACATTATAGTTTTAGAGTGACATATACTACTTTGTGCTAATAACGACCTTGTACAAGTTTATGCGGAGAATAGATGAAGTAATTAGCTGTGATTACATATAAAAAAATGTCTTATTTACATTTGCACCTTGTTGAAAATGTATAGTTTTAATGAATTTTCCGTTCAGGAAAAAAAGCAGACTTGATGGGTAACACGAGAAGGATGGCATGTAGTTCGTATTTACAACAAACTGTAGAGTACGAAGGATCAATATTCAATAGTAAGTTACAGGCATAGTGGATTAATATTCGTTTAGTTAAGATTGGGGCCAGGTTATAGATTTAGTTACTTTTAATTCGATATTAGAAGGGAGAAGCAAGAGGAAATTTGTGAATGCAGAGCAGGGCCTCATGTTATAAGTTCAGAATGTGTTGGGTGGCTCGTACCTACATGACTTATAGCATTTCATCTCTATCAAAGTGTTCGCGAAAATTAGAGAAAGGACTTAAATGTGTGAATAAGTTCAACTGTTCAAGTATGAGACACACTCAAATAGTAGTAGTCTATCCCAGATCAGAAGAACTTATTACTGCTTTATATAGCGCTGAAACTTCCTTAACATTGGTTCACTTGTTTACGGCCTGCAAGAATTTCAGACATGGACATTTCTTTTTCTTGACCATTTTCGATAAATTTGGGACGATACGGAGAAGATTAGCGCAAGGATGACACGAAAAAATTGAGAAATGAAGTCACCCACCATCCCAAGCCACTCACCTTAAATGAAGAACATTGAATCCTTGAGGCAATCGGCAACCTTACCAGAGATTGATGACGTTTGTGCTTTCCATGCCACCTCTTGGAGCATCTGGCCCCTGTATGCAGCAAGATGAGCGTAGTACACTGGCGGGACCAAAGAAACAGGTTTTGAGCAGCGTGCAAACAAATAGGAAAGGTGATAGATGAGCTTTTGCATATCATCTGACGAGAAACCATTTTCATCCCAAATTACAGTGTAGCGCGTGGGCTTGCTTGTTCCAGTTGCTCCAAAATGGCTACACATGTAAAAATCAAATTGATAAGGATGAACGATCGCAGTGTCCACAACCGTACCCGGAGGCACATTTCCCCACTCTTTCTCGTCATCTAAAAATAAACGAATATTGTGACGTTTTCGAGCAATGACAAAAGTTATCAAAGGACGGTAACTTTTAGTATATATAGCTTTTTTCATGCCTCCCATCTCTTTCTTCAGAATCATATCAAACTGTGAGTCACTCACCCCATCACGAAACACCACAATCTTCTCTGGCTTCATTCCGTTCAACTCGCCGTATGCATTTACCAGTTCCAAACACATACTCCCAAAATCAACAATTTCTTCTTTTCCAGGGCTTTGTAAGGACACGCGAGCACTGTAACGAGTAGCAGAAGGAGGATTCATCGAGCCAACGACGGCTGCGACAGACGAATAAGATAATCTTTTCAATTCATCCGGGTGACTAACATCAGCACCGATGAACATGAATCTGTCATCGTCACTGAAATGAGGAAATGGTTCATCAAGTTTCACATTAATGCCACCAAGTTTCGCATTGATTTTCAGACACATATTGGCAAGAAACTGACTACTGGCTTTGTTGGCATTTTCAGACAAACAACACTGGGTGAGCACCCCAGTTTCTACTTCGGAAACCCATTTAAGATACTCATAACCAATGCCTCTATCAGCCATAACACAAAATATTAATTGCAGCCGTTCTTTGTATATTTTACCAGACTCCTTTATAACCGATGAAAGAAGAGCACGGACTTTGCTTAAGTTAGACAGCTCGGTCATGCAAGCTTCACGCACTACAAGCGGATTTGCCATCCCAACATTATTGTCATTACAGCAGTCCTTCAATTTCTCAATAAATGCTTCCACGTTAAGCTTGTTTTTACCGCTAGCCCAAGTGCAATTGATAAGTGCCCACCTCTCAGCCGCCTTGCCCATAAATACAGGTACTCTACTTAAATATTCCCAGTCACAGTTAACTGCTCGACCAGTTATGGTTTTGTTCTCACCAATTTCAAGGTAAGGCGGTTTCATCACTCGCCCAATCACTTCTGTCATGCTTATGCCAACCTCCACTTTGAAACTCTCAAGGAGTTTGGCACTTCATATATTGAGCAACAAGATTAGAGATAAAAATGGACACGGTAGACTTTCTGGGACCTTCTACAAAATATATTCTAGTACCATTAACAGCTCATTAACGACGACAAGCAAAATTTATTCTAGGAGTGATGAGAAAACACACGAATTGCATATTCAAATACCAAAAAACAGAAGTTGAAAAAAGTAGCTTAGTAATAACATACCTGTGACCCCGACAACAAATTGCATATTCGTCATGGACCATCCTAGATATCTCACTTCTGCGTACATCAGGAGAAAGAAGAGACACTTCTTTCAATCTACTAGAAGCTTCCGTACCTAGACTCTCCTTTGGAAAACTTGTATCATTAACCAGGACGCAGAATTCCATTGGAACATAGTTTGGCTTATTACCAAGGCCAAGTTTCAAACATGGAATATCATAATGCACTATCTTCTGTAACCACTTTGTCCTATAATAGTCAATAAGATGCGTATATTGCTTATTGCCTTTAAGCTGGAAACAGATATCGATCGCTGCCAATTCTGTCAATCCAGATACAATATATGTCTCTTTTGTAGGACGATGAGTCACACTCACCCTCAATCCTGTTAATGCCACATGTACCCTGTCCCGGAACTTTGAAATGTCTGAAATATTTTGAATTTCAGGAACGTACTCAACGAGGAAGTCAACAACACGCATATTCTTGCGGAAAGGTGTTGCAGAGTGGTCTGCACACAAAGCCAGCCCATTTTTAGTGGCCATTAAACTTGGCTGTAAGCCTCTAAAAGGAGAGACACCACAATGAGGGTCGTCCTCTCTCCTGGGTTTGGTAGGGTAATATCCTCTGCCAACGGAAATCTTTTCCATGAAGAGACCGCTCTTCATCACTACATCGAGAGCCTGCAACTCGTCAAAAGGGACATGCATGGACTTCCCCTCGAGTAAAGATGACACCTTTGAAAGATCTAGCTTACGTTCGCCACTTAGGGTGAATGTGTACCGCTGACCATGTAAATCCAAAATAAAAGAAGATGGTATCTCCAACGCCTTTAAGACGAAAAGGAAGGTTCCACCATCATATGCAGTCTTGTGTAACGGAAACGAAGAAGAATGGATATTGCATAGTTGGATATATATCAATCTCAAAAGTGATTTACTTATTGGTTTGGCAGGAGAAGACTCGTCATCTGACTGTCGTGTGACATTTACAAGATATCGAAAGATTGGTAGCGACGGATCAAACTTGAGTTGAAAGTGGTTGACTAAAAGCTTCACTGACCGCCTTGAGAGCGTGCCGCCATCATCTGGACGGCGAATAGGCACAAAAGACATGTCCTCGAAATCTGAAAACACAAGATGAAGTGATCAATGTACTAAACAGTAAACACCCTTAAATTTTCTAAAACTACAAAATGCTTATAAAGAAAAAAGAGCTTATTTACTTGACACAATAGCTAATTAACCTCTAAGCTGGTTAGACATTACATTTGAACGATTCGTAAAAAAAACAAAACAAATAAGTTTCAATTCACAGCAAGCATAGATGTTTGATGAGGATATATCTAAAGTACGTATACGTCTAGTTATATTTTAGGTTTATCTTTACTTGTAGGATTATTAGTCTATTCGGAAACATTGTTTGAGTGTTATAGGATTGCTAGGTCTATATAAACTGAATTCCAGTATATTGTAATTCAACTCATTAATAAAATTCAGATTTCATCTGGTACGTGTTTACACGTTTTTAAATCTTCTCTTTGCAATTGTCCTCATTAGCGTTTGCTGCGAACTAATCATCCCGCCTTCCGCTGTCCTACTTCGATGTAAGAGAATTACACAACCAATGCCAAATAAAATACGATTAATTTGTTTACCAGAAACCGGCTTGTATAAACAACTTTAACTAGGGCAACAGAGACAATTCGATTGTGGTGTACGTGGGAATAATATTACCGAAGTCGTGGTTCATGGATTCATGGCTTCGAAAATTTGAGGATGGAATTTTAAACGAAAAAGATGTGACATAAATAGGCCTGGATTTAATGGACTATTTGCAGTCCATGTTCCAGGCTTAGCCCACATGGTTTTACCCATTGTTTCGGACCCTGTTACATAGGTTTTTATTTTCTTTGTCTTTTAAATTGTCATAATTAACAAAAAAAAGTGGCTATAGACAACCTAACTAAGTGATGGTAAACCACATACTCATCTTTTTACCAATTACTCATATTAAACAAACACTCTAATTAACAAGACAAACTTCAGCTCAAATCCTCTCCGTCATGTTAGGATTTACTCACTCACAACATAAGTTGGACTATTCATGTGTATCGTTTTTGTTTGATTCGCTGATATCTTGAGAAACAAATGTCGAAGGAGCTCATAAGATAACTTGAGATTAACAAGTCATGAGTGTATAACTTTGAGCATTGATGATTATGAAATTATAAAATCAACTACTTTGGGCATTCATTCAAATACAAGTCACATTAATTTTGTTAGTCTGAAACTAATTCTACACATTACATTTTAAAATTATGAAATTCTCCCTCGAAAATTTAGGAAGGCTATTGTTGACTCGGATGAAGTGGTTACTGATCAGGACATTGAAAACGAACCAGAAGTATCTGACCAGGATGAACACTACTAGAGAAACAGCTTTTACCCACAGCAAGATCCGTGGGAAATTCAGTGGGAAAAATCATTCCGTTTGTAAAAACATCGTGGGTAAATTTTTCCCACGGAATTTCCCACAGAGCGTTGACCATTTTCCCACGGATTTCCCACGGTTTTTATCACCCATTTTTAACATTCAAGGAGAGTTTTTTTCCCACGGATTTACCACGAACTTTGTTCCCACAGATTTCCCATGGGTATGTTCCCACAGATTTCCCACGGGCATATTCCCACAGATTTCCCACAATATTTAGTAACCATATATTCCCACGGATTTCCCACGGACATATTCCCACGGATTTCCCACGAACATATTCTCACGGATTTCCCACAATATTTAGTAACCGTATATTCCCACGGATTTCCCACAGACATATTCCCACGAATTTCCCACAGACATATTCCCACGGGTTTCCCACAATATTTAGTAACCATACATTCCCACTGATTTCCCACAATTATTTCCCACGGATTTCCTACAATTTATAGCAACAATTAACCCGTGGGAAACACCTGGCTAAAATTCCGTAATATCCGTATGGTAATTGGAAAATTCCAGAATCTAAAAAATATACAAAAAACTGAATATGAAACAATAAAAACCATTCATTGATCACCGAATCGTTAAATCACCAAATCGTGTGCCCAAAATGAATAATGCCTAGCGAACAATTTAGAAATACGCTTTAGTTATAGCACAAAAACTAAAGCCTAATTCTAAATCTACAACAAGAAGCTAGGACGAACAATTTATAACATAATATCTTAGGCTAATTTCAAATTGTACGACTAAACTAGCTTCGACTAAACTAGCTAGGACCTGGATCTGAGTTTGCTCGAAGAACATAATTGTTAGCAAAAGACTCGAACCTCTCATCAAGTGTTTGAGTCCAAGCCAGATTATCGGCTGTTCTTTGAGCCTCGGCAGCTACCCTCTGCTCTTCCATCAGTTTTCTTTGAGCCTCGGCAGCTACCCTCTGCTCTTCCATCATTTTCTTCAAGTCATTGTTTTCGTTTTTCAAAATTCGTATCTCCTGTTACAACCATTTACACACCAAACTGTTAGCACAAAAACGAAGTGAGTTTGACTTTTAAATAAACATGTATACTAGATTGTTCCAAAAAAAACATGTATACTAGATTACATACATGTCAAAACATACAAAACATCCGCATATAAGAAATCCTTACTCACTTGGTGGCAGCCTTACTTGCTGTCATGACCGCTCACTACTACGAAAAACCTAGTAGAATCCTGCTCAAAACCATATTAGAGTTCAGTTTCGATACAGGATAGATATGGGGGGCTCTATGTGGATGGCCGAATAGAGTGCAGTTTAAGAGATGGATTCTAAAGTCACTTATACATTCCAGAATTCCAGTATGTCAAGAATTGGACTATAAGTGAGACAAAACATGGAAAAAAGACTGGAATTCCAGATTTTTATTACTACGGAGTACAAATTAACTCTACGCTGATACAAATCATATTTAATTTTTAATCAATAAGCAATAGATTGTTTAACTAGACATACGCACACTTGAAAAGACATATTAGTTACTAACATATTCTCAACAATCGACCAAGGCTATAAATACGAAAACCAGTCATAGAAAACCAGAAACTTTGGACATGACCAAGGCTATAAACCACAACCATGAGTGCAACACAAGAAAAGGAATAATTGGAATTCTTTCCATTCTTAACTAAACTCACATATAAATACGAAAACCAGTCATACCTTGCTGTATCAAGTAGTAACTAACAAGCAATGAATGAACCAGCTAAACAGAACAACTCCATTACTCATAACAAAAACTTGGAATGAATACCTTTGACCATTACTTATGCAGTTAACTAATATGTCATTCAATGTGGCATTCCAACAGGCTGTATGTTCAGTGTATTCAACCTATATCTTTAGTCATTCTAATACTCCTGAATAAGTATACTTTGGCACTTATAGTCATATCAACCTAGCTTCATCTTACTGTGCTTAATTGAATACGTTAATAACCTTTTAGGTTCTTTCAACAATTACGTTCACTGGTATTGATGCCACAAGTCAATCCCACCACAAATCAATCCATCTACAACATACTATGGGATTCTGTAAGAATCCATTCTAATACAATTATTAGCCTGAAACTAACTGAGATACGCATAGTTGATCAAAATAAAAGCACTCATTCTAACAATCGCATATATTACAAACTAATATATGCATCCCGCTACTGCTTCAGGAGCCTCATCCATGGCAGGAAATAATGAGACAAATTTAAAACAACAAACAATAGCTTCTACCTCGACGACTCCCTTTCTACGGTCACATAGGAGAAGATCAGGTACTTGATTTATATAATGGTAGGTCTTATAAGAATTGGCATATCTTTGCTTTACTTTTTAAACCTTGGCCCAATTATCTTTCCTATCCATGGTTTTTTCATAAACAGTTAACCTACGTGCAGTTAATAAACTGGGGTAGTTAATTATCGCAAATTTGTTCATTTTTTTTCAAGTCAAGTAAAAAAGGGTTGAAAACCGGACAAAATTTCTTTATCCAAAAAATTCAAAAAAAGTTAATGGAAACAAACCTCATAAGGTGAGCACGTTTGTGTGGCATAGATACTCCCACATCCCGAGATACCGGTTAGAACAAAAGCTGGATCCTTTGTCATCCCGACACCAAGCACGTGACCTCTTTTTGAAGTAGCTAAGCTCTTCCAAACTTCAAAATCATCTTCTGGACCATTCTCATCAACTTCGGCGTTGTCATTGTTCTCTGCATGCCTTTGTGAGATAATCCTTGAATAGTCATCCTGATATAGAGAATGGACATATAAGAAGTATCCGTAAATTGTTTGAATTTATAGTAAAATGTTACTTTCATACTAAACTGTTTGACTAAGGGGTGTTTGGCTTAAGAGAAAAGACAAGTGAGAGTTTGAGACTTGCCACTAGTTGTTTAGACGCTAGGTCAATAAACTCTAACTCTGGAGTTTCGCTAGATCCGGGCTCTTCACTAGATCCAGGCTCTTCGCTAGATCCCGACTCTGTTGTCTTAACCACGGGCCTAGTGTGGACTTTTGTATGCAATTCCACAAGCTTCACTGGGCGCCCGAGATCTTTTTCCTAATAAAAAAAGAAAATTTTCTTATCAATTGGTCATCTAAACATATATGATTTATTAAGCCTTGAGGAAAATACTTTCATCTTACCATTACGACCTTAGTGTGGATAAAGCTACGCGAGCCTGCTGTGTGCTTTCCTTTTTGCGATTTAGCTCTATTCTCTTTGGCAATTTTTGCTTTTAGTCTCCATTCATCAGTATCCCAAACATTAACCATAGGGAGCCAATAATCTTCGCCAATCCAATTAGGACGACTAGAAGTGATGCGACTGATATCCACATTATCTGTCACTTTTGATCCCTTCATTGCAGCCTCTCTCACATTTCTCATTATGTCCCTAAACCTGTTTTTAATATGATCTTCCCAGGCTTCACGAATCTGATTACTTTCTGCAGCATCCCATCGATAGAACATCTGCACATAAGTGTTTATTTTGTTAGCTATATCAGGTTAAAGAAACACTTTCTTTATTTAGATGTGATAAGTTACGAACCCCAAAACGGTTAAAACACCTATCCAGATGGATTTTGGGGATTTTTGACCAAGTGGCGTAAGAACCCTTGAACATAGTCTTGAATAGCTTAACCGCATGACGACTAATTGAAGGGTCATAAAACCTACAAAAATCATACATTGGCGCACGTGTCAAATAAATTTACAAACATTATCATAACTCAAAAAGTAACAAAGCAGGAAGCTAAAATAAGTTACACAAAGTACTTACACTCCGCCGATAAGCCACACTTTAGGAAGTGAAGAGGAGGGCGTGCCATTTGACACAACATGATTTTGTGTTGAATCAGTTACATGTTCCTCATCATGATCCACATTATCTTCGTGTACACTTAATCTCTCTTCAACCATCAAATCTGGGCTCGGGGAACAAGCATTTGGACTCTCATTACTGTGCCTAACCATACCACTGCTTCCTCTTCCTATTGGGCTACAATTATATTCTCTTTCACTAGTATCGTTGCTCCCTCTTACTCCCTGACTACAACCATCCCGGATGTCCCTACCCCTACCGGTCCCAGAAGTATTGTTGCTTCCTCTTCCTCTCGTACTACATCCATCTTGTATATCCCTACCCCTACCGATCCCAAAAGTATTGTTGCTCTCTCTTCCTCCCGGACTACATTCATACTGTTTGTCCTTACCCCTACCGATCCCATAAGTACTATTGCTCCCTCTTAATCCTGGACTGCATTCATCTTGTATGTCTCTGCCGTTCCCACGACCACCACTACCGTCGCCTCTTGGGCTCCATTCATTTGATATCTCCCTTCCGCGCTTAACAATACTAGTACTAGTTCCTTGAAGTGTTGGTCTTTTAGTATATGTCTGAATATGAGAACCTCTGGATCGACCTCTACCTCTGGAATGCGTCATTACGAAAAGGCGTCACCTGAAAAACAAAGTAAAATGTTATTACACATATTGAGTACTGTTACATACTTACAATAACCTCAACAAACAAAGCATGATTAGTCAAGCAACCCGAATAGCATAAAACATTGCACTCAATAAACAGAGCATATGATTCAAACATTATTGGCAGGAAACTACCTTATGTAGGTAGCAATCAGTCATAGAGCATCTTGAATAGTGTATAACATAAATAAATCCATACATCACAGAAATAAAGTTAACAGTCAATAACATTAATGAGTGCAAGAATAAATAGCAACCAATCCGAATACATAAGAAATAAACTCAACATTATTAAGATAAACTATGCATCATCATCAGAAGAATGATTAGACGATTCAGAGTCGATGTCATCACTTGAATCATCATCATTCGTCTCTTCAAACTCTTCTTCATCATCATCATTTGTATCATTAACTTCAGGGTCGATAGCAGTTTCAACTTCTTCTATTTCTTCTCTTATAAGACTAACTGGTTGAATATCCTACGTTATGCCTATTGTACATACTAACCTTTCATTTTCTTGAAAGAAATCCTCCCCATCCACATTGTCATCAGCGGAAATTTCAGTAGCTAATATAGCTTCTGCTACTTGGAATATTCCTCTTGGCGTCGCCTTCACAACAGCCCACCAATCTTTTAATTCCTTTGTCATTGAAGGGTATGTTGTATAATAGGATTGTTGGGCTTGACTTGCAAGGATAAATGGGTCGAAAATGCATCCCCGTGACCTAAATTTGATATCTACCATGTTGTGTTTAACATTTACTTTTACCCCGTGGCCTGGATCAAACCAACGACACTTGAACAACACAACCATGCAAGTCCCTAACATGCTATGATAATCTACCTCTATGACCTCTTCTAACTCTCCATAGTAGTCACTTTCTTCCTCATTATAACATGACCCTTTCACGCACACCCCAGTGTTATTTGTGACCCTGCCATCACCATGCCCAAGAGTGTGAAACTTGTAGCCATTGACAATATATCCCTTATGTGATGTGACTTCGTTTATCGGTCCATAAGCTAGATCCTTTAAATGTTCATTTATTGGATCTGACCCGGACAATATCTACATTTATAAGAGGACTTGTGTTAGTATGACACTTATTTATTAGCTATATATTAGAAATTATTATAATCATAATGTGTTATGCTTACATGATCTGCAAACCAGCTTACGAAATCTCGCTCCCGAAATTGATCAAGTTCACGTTCTTCAATATTTGGATGTGTTTGCCTAATCCAATTATTAAACACGGTTATGGAAGGGTGAACTTCCACACAGTTAAGCAGGATATAAGTTTGAATCTTGTGCTTTTCAAACTCATTCAAATACCTCTTATGACCACCCTTATAAAATAATCTCCTAGAAGGAACTTTGAATATGCTTAATCTTGGATCGGTATTCGTACAAGTTGGTATCTCAGGTGCATAGTTTCGAGGCAAACGATTCAACTTTGTTTCAAATTGAAAGGGAGAATAGATTGAGAGTTCACTTATGCGATGGGCCTCAACAATAGAGCCTTCGTGCCTTGCTCTATTTCTAATTGTTCTTTTCAGTGAACCTAATTTCCTCTCATATAGATACATCCACCTGTACTGCGTGGGACCACCATTGATAGCTTCATCTGCCAAATGTATAACAAGGTGTTCCATCGAGTCAAAAAAACTAGGTGGGAAGATTTTTTCTAACTTGCAAATAGTCACAACCACACTCTCTTTCAATGTTTGTAAGTCTTGTATGTGTAACTCCTTAGAGCATATAACACGAAAGAATGTGCACAACTCTGTTATTACATCCCATATTGCATTAGGGATCATACCTTTTAATGCAATAGGCAGCAACCGTTGCATAAACACATGGCATTCATGACTTTTAAAACTGTAAAAGCTAGAATCTTTTAGGTTTACGCATCCCCCTATATTTGAAGCATATCCGTCGGGGAATTTAACTGTTTTCAGCCATTCACATACTTTCTTTACTTGCGGTTTGGATAAAGTGTATGATGCTTTTGTCTTCAAAACTTTGTTGTTTTCCTTCCAAACACGCAATTCTGGACGGTTACAGTACTTCTCAATATCCATTCTCGCCTTGATATTGTCTTTTGTTTTCAAAGTGTCCATTATAGTGTTGAAGATATTCTCGAAAACATTCTTCTCAATGTGCATAACATCAAGGTTGTGCCTGATTAACAACAAAGGCCAGTATGGTAGCTCCCAAAAGATGCTTCTCTTTACCCAATTATGAGTTATCCCAAAACCATCTATTTTTTTATTCTTTGGATTGTATGGGGTGCCTTCATAAACAGTTGGATAATCTTGAATTTCTTGCCAAATTTCGAAACCAGTCCACTCTGGTGGAGGAGTGGATGATACTGTGGCTCTAGCGCGGAATCCCTTTTTATCACGTCTAAAAGTATGATTAGCAGGAAGAAATCTTCTATGGCAGTCAAACCAGCAAGGTTTCCCTCCATGTTGTAATTGAAAGGAATCGATGTCCCCCATGCAATGTGGGCAAGCTAACTTGCCATGTGTGCTCCAACCAGACAGCATTGCATAGGCAGGGAAATCGCTAACAGTCCACAACAAAATAACTTTCATTGTAAAATTTTGCCTACGATAAGCATCATAAGTATCAATACCATCTTGGTATAAATCTTTTAGCTCGTCGATTAAAGGCCTTAGAAACACGTCTATGTTCTGGCCCGGGCTCTTTCTTCCAGGAATAACCAATGTGAGTTGAACATGCGACTCTTTTAAGGCCAACCAAGGAGGTAAGTTGTAAACTGAGATGAAGACGGGCCAACAAGTATATGGTTTCGAACACGAGCTAGTTGGACTGAAACCATCGGTGCATAACCCAACACGAACATTCCGGGTTTCATGTGCAAATTCAGGATCTTCTAAGTCAAAATGCTTCCAAGCTCTCCCATCACTCGGATGTACCATGCTCCCGTCAGCTGTTTTATGATCAGCGTGCCATGTCATATCTTTGGCCGTCTTTTCTGACAAGTACAACATTCGAAGTCTATCAGCAATCGGCATGTACGTCAACACCAAGTTAGGAACCTTTCGTCCACCACTCTTGTAACGTGATGTCCCGCAAATTCGACAATGGGTCAAGGAAGAATCAGTACGGTCAAATAACATGCAATGGTTTTTGCATGCATGAATATTCTTAATCCGAAGACTAATTTCCTTTGAACACTTCTTTGTCCTATAGAAGTTATCAGCTATTTCATTCTCCTTAGGTAGCATGCTTTTCATATCTCGAAGTATTACATTTATGGCCTCCACAGGGATATTAAGTTCTGATTTCCAACTTAACACCCTTGTGGCAGCTTGTAACTTCGTCCAATTTTGACACCCGGGGTACAAAGGGCTGTCGTTATCTCTAAACCTATAAACCTTTTGGGCAAAATCGTTTGGTACTTCTTCTTCCCCTAAACTTGAACCCAAATTAGAATTAGAGGGAGACGGGGTATCTAACTCCATGTGTATTGCAATATCGTCCTCTTGGGCCATGGCATTGGAGCATTGTCCAACGTGTTGGACCGGTTCATCAGTTTCACCATGTTCCCACCAAGTTGTGTAGCCGGGCATGAATCCTTTTTGTAACAAATGGTATTTCACTTCATCTCTAGTTCTATAAGGCCGGACTTTACATTTGAGACAAGGACATTTGATACAAAGTTCTAGGACACCACTGATATTTCTTTTGTCAACATTAGCTACTATAGAATAAGCGTAGTCTAAAAACTCGTCCTCTTTTGACGCAAAGACCTTGTCATGATAGCCTTCAACTGTAAATCTGTTGTACATCCATGTTCTATCACTATGCGTCGACATGGTTCCTATATATACCAAAGTTTAAGTTAACTTAACCATATCATACATCCTATAAAAAACAACCTTAATGAGGGCAGTGGAGGGCTTGAGATTAAATATTCTACAACCCCTTATGTACAAAAACAGCATCAAATATCGATTATCCAATTTTTTTTTAATCTTTTTTAGGTGATATACTGAAAGTCTGAGATGCTACTGGTTCTGCAATTTTTTTGAACCTTTTTTGAATCTTTTTTATAAAAATTTATTCACCTAAGGTATATGTAATTGTAGGCGGCCCTGTGGCTGTTAATGATCCTCCAAGCGAAAACTTATAAGTCTCAAAATGAGCCACAAAAATGGGACTTGTGAAACATAAGCCCATATCGGCTTATGTTTCATAAGCTGAAACAAATACCCCCTTATAATATCTGATTAGTTGTAATAGCTATTTAGTTTACGAAGCTTTTATTTTAGATATGGGGTGTTTAGGATTGAGTTTATTTAAAAAGTTGGTTCACCGAATCAGATACCCATTACTACTTTGAACTAAAGTTCGTCTTTTGGTACCAACGTACTTTTCCCTATATAAAGATTCAAGTTATATTGTTTATCATGACGATATATCATATTGATTTATTGCTATATTGATATTTGGCCCACCCGTGCATAAAATCTTGGCTTCGTCCCTGTATCCAATCCAGCTAATTTTTTAACATGTTTAGTTATGGAGATTATATTACTTAATTAATGTGTGTACTACTTCAAGTTCACAAGATATTATAAAAAAAATCTAAGGCCGATGATAGATGTAGGAATTGTCACCCACACAAATAGCAGTGGGTCAAGCAGGTTGGGTAACCTGTTAAACAGGCTTGAGTCCGAGTGCTTCTCTTTTGACCCGTTAACCAAACCAGTTAACCAAACCAGTTAACTGTTTAACAGGTTGGGTAACCTGTTAAACAGCCGTTGGCTGTGAGCTCACTTATGATATTTAGTTTCTAAGTTCTCTATAAATATATGTCAGTCTTTTGATTCTCTTCTGTATCTGTTTATCACATGCAGGATGACGAGAAGGCATTGCAGTTTGCAAAGTCGAGGTGAAATTAAGTAGTCATTGTTTTTTGTGTTTTGAATTTGGATGATATATGAGCACAGTGAGCACATCCTGACTTTCTGTTGGGTTATAATGAGCTTGAGTATTGTATTGAGTGTAATAATTCGTAACTTAATTTATTTTATGTTGATGTAGTCCAAGAAAAGAGGTTTGTCATTGGAAGAGAAGCGGGAGAAGATGCTTCAGATCTTTTATCACTCTCAAGACTTTTACCTGGTGAGTCATTTAAAGTTAGATTGTTCTTTTATAGGTTTGGATATCACTGATATACTTTGTAAAGTTTGTATGCATGTACATACTTTGGTGACATTATGTTATGTTTGAACTTATGTTTACATATGCTTTCTGTGAACAATGTCAGCTGAAGGAACTTGAAAAGTTGGGATCGAGGAAAGGCGTCATTAGCCAATCTGTCAAAGACGTTGTCCAAAGTCTAGTGGATGATGATCTGGTCTCAAAGGACAAGATAGGAACCTCGGTAAGAAATGCCTCTGGACACGATACTCATTAGCGACATATTTATTCTAAGACGTTGGTTCTGGTTCATCTATTGTCAAAGCAGTCACGTTGCAATGCAGAATCTGTGCTTTCTGCTTCTTACTCCAAGTAAATAAAGTAAAGCTCTAACGACAAACCTAAATTAATCTAGTTATTAACATTTCAGGTATACTTTTAGAGTCTTCCTAGCTGTGCTGGAAATCAGGTACAGTAAGCTTTTACTTAAACAATGTGAGTCCCTGAAGGAAGGTCGCGAGGATTCCACATGTTGGACTAACGGGGGTGTTTGTGTTAGCTTACTATATGGATTTATTAGATTACTAGCTTATTTTAAAAAAAACATTTTGTAGTATCTGAACTAGCTTATAAGCTTATATAGAGTGGTTTGCCCTTTATAATTTGTGTAGGATGATACTGCATTTAAGAACCAAAGTGCACTGTTTGCCCTTTGTATTTCGGATATAGTGGTTACTAATTTTTCCAGAAACATTTACGTTCTGAATTTTTACATATACTTAACATATATTTATATTAGATTACATATAATTAACATATAATTAACATAATTATGTTAATAAACATATAATTAACATAATTATGTTAATAAACATATAATTAACATATAATTAACATATAATTAACATATAATTAACAGATAACTAACATATAATTAACATATAATTAACATAATTATGTTAATAAACACATAATTAACATAATTATGTTAATAAACATATAATTAACATATAATTAACATATAATTAACATATAATTAACAGATAACTAACATATAATTAACGTAACTATGTTAAATAAATTATACTAAGAGACATTAGCAGGCATGAACATTAGGTTTCATCATAAATATACATTAACAGGCACAATTAAATTGAATTAACATATAATTAACATAATTATATTAAATAAATTAAATTTAGAGGCATTCCCAGGCATGAACATATACGGTTTCATCATAAACAGAAATTAACAGGCATAATTAAATTAAATTAACATATAATTTAATTAAACTAACATATGATTAACATAATTAAACTAACATACCTAATTCAGGCACACGGTTACATCTTCACATTTTAGAAAGGATGAGTAAGAAGGTGGATGATGAGAAGATGCTTCGATTTGCTGGAATTTAAGCAATGGTTTGATTTGAATTTAAGAAATTGGGCGTTTTGTATTTGCTGTAAGAGTTTTGTTTGTGTGAGTTTGAGTAACGAGATAAGAATTGGGCATTTTTTTGTTAATATTTTGTCAAGTTTAAGGAAACAGATAAGACTTTAAGATTTTGTATGGACATGGTGACTTATAAAGTTAGGTGAGTACCCACAATTTTCCCACGGATTTACCATATCTGTGGGAAATCTGTGGGAAATTACCCACGAATTTCCCACGGTTATTTTTTTATAATTATGATAGAGTTAGGTGAGTACCCACGATTTTCCCACGGACTTATTATTTCTGTGGGAAATTTGTGGTAAATTACTTACGGATTTCCCACGGATATTTTTTTGTGGGAAAGTCGTGGGTAATTACCCACAGATTTCCCACGGATATATCATGCCCGTGGGAAATCTGTGGGAAATTACCCACGACTTTCCCACGGACATGATCGTTTTTTTTACTTTTATTGGTATAGTTAAACATTTACACATTACACATCCATAGGGTACCGTTGTATACGAGATGTTCAAAGGAATGTCCGTTATATACGAGATGTTCAAAGGAGTAATCGATAGGGTATCGTTGTATACGAGATGTTCAGATGAGTAGTCGGTACGAGATGTTCAAAGGAGTAGTCGATACGATATGCCAAAATGGTATCATTGTATACTTGATGTTCAACGGAGTAGTCGATAGGGTATCGTTGTATACGAGATTTTCAACGGCGTAGTCGATAGGGTGTCATTGTATACGATACGTTCAAAGGAGTAGTCGATAGGGTATCGTTGTACATGATATGTTCAACGGTGTAGTCGGTAGGGTATCATTGTATACGAGATGTTCAAAGGAGTAGTCGATAAGGTATCGTTGTATACGATATGTTCAAAGGAGTAGTGGATACGATATGCTCAAAGGGTATTGTATACTAAAAGGGTACCGTTGTATACGAGATGTTCAAATGAGTAGTCGATAGGGCATCGTTGTATACGAGATGTTCAAATGAGTAGTCGATAGGGTATCGTTGTATACGAGATGTTCAAATGAGTAGCCGATAGGGTATCGTTGTATACGAGATGTTCAAATGAGTAGTCGATAAGGTATCGTTGTATACGAGATGTTCAAAATTTTAGCCGATAGGGTATCGTTGTATACGAGATGTTCAAATGAGTAGCCGATAGGGTATCGTTGTATACGAGATGTTCAAATGAGTAGCCGATAGGGTATCGTTGTATACGAGATGTTCAAATGAGTAGTTGATAGGGTATCGTTGTATACGAGATGTTCAAATGAGTAGTCGATAGGGTATCGTTGTATACGAGATGTTCAAATGAGTAGCCGATAGGGTATCGTTGTATACGAGATGTTCAAATGAGTAGTCGATAAGGTATCGTTGTATACGAGATGTTCAAATGAGTAGTCGATAAGGTATCGTTGTATACGATATGTTCAAAGGAGTAGTGGATACGATATGCTCAAAGGGTATTGTATACTAAAAGCGTACCGTTGTATACGAGATGTTCAAATGAGTAGCCGATAGGGTATCGTTGTATACGAGATGTTCAAATGAGTAGCCGATAGGGTATCGTTGTATACGAGATGTTCAAATGAGTAGTTGATAGGGTATCGTTGTATACGAGATGTTCAAATGAGTAGTCGATAGGGTATCGTTGTATACGAGATGTTCAAATGAGTAGCCGATAGGGTATCGTTGTATACGAGATGTTCAAATGAGTAGTCGATAAGGTATCGTTGTATACGAGATGTTCAAATGAGTAGTCGATAAGGTATCGTTGTATACGATATGTTCAAAGGAGTAGTGGATACGATATGCTCAAAGGGTATTGTATACTAAAAGCGTACCGTTGTATACGAGATGTTCAAATGAGTAGTCGATAAGGTATCGTTGTATACGAGATGTTCAAAATTTTAGCCGATAGGGTATCGTTGTATACGAGATGTTCAAATGAGTAGCCGATAGGGTATCGTTGTATACGAGATGTTCAAATGAGTAGCCGATAGGGTATCGTTGTATACGAGATGTTCAAATGAGTAGTCGATAAGGTATCGTTGTATACAAGATGTTCAAAATAGTAGCCGATAGGGTATCGTTGTATACGAGATGTTCAAATGAGTAGCCGATAGGGTATCGTTGTATACGAGATGTTCAAATGAGTAGTCGATAGGGCATCGTTGTATACGAGATGTTCAAATGAGTAGTCGATAGGGCATCGTTGTATACGAGATGTTCAAATGAGTAGTCGATAGGGTATCGTTGTATACGAGATGTTCAAATGAGTAGCCGATAGGGTATCGTTGTATACGAGATGTTCAAATGAGTAGCCGACAGGGCATCGTTGTATACGATAAGTTCCCGCCAAAACTTCCCCCCAAAACTTCCCGCCAAAACTTCCCACCATAAGTTCCCGCCAAAACTTCCCACCAAAAGTTCCCCCCAAGATTTCCCCCCAAGATTTTCCCCCAAAAGCACCTTTTTTGTTACCATAAAAACATCTTCATAACCAAGAACTAAACAGATCACACACACTCTTGCCATCTCAACGACCAACACACACATTGTAATTATGAAGATGGTGGCATATGAAGCTTTTACGTGTACTTGTGGAGCCGGAGATGTAGTTCTAAGAGAATCGTATAGACACCATACCCGTGGTAAACTATACTATGCTTGTCCACTATCGAAGGTGATCAATCACATGTGTTTTTATTTGTGTAGTTTACAAATAATATGATTAGGTATGTTTAATGAATAAATTTTCCTTACTCTTTAATTAACAGCCTCGGGAAGGTACTTTTGGATGTGAATTTTTTCTATGGAAAGAGGATCGAGTTCGTCTACTACTTGGTTCTCCTGGAGCTTCAACGACTTCAACTTATTCACCAATACCTTCAATGACTCCAGTTTCCTCTCCAAGCTCTTCAACACCTCCAATCTATTCTTCGGGACCTTCGAGGTATGCAGAGTGTGCAAACTGCAAGCTCTTGACTACAAAGCTAAATATACTCGAGGCAACAATGGAAACACAAATGCATCCCGAGCACCACACAACGAATTCAAATGCACTACTACATGAGCTTTACAATAGCGTGGGAAACATTAGTTTGCAGTAGTTTGTCATTTAGCATCTCGACTTCGTAATGTAATTCGTATGTTTTATCTACTGCGTAATGTAATTCGTATGTTTTATGGACTTTGTAATGTAATTCGTATGTTTTATCATCTTTTTAGTGTAACTCGTATGTTTTTTAGACTTTGTAATATGATTCGTATGTTTTATTGTTTAACTTTTTATCGACTTTATAATGTAAGTTGTATGTTTTATTGAATAAACTTTTATCAACTTTCTCACGGATGTATAAATCACAAAATATTGGTAGTCCGTGGGAAATATGTGGGTAATATGTGTGAAATCAGTGGGAAAACCGTGGGAAATCTGTAATCCGTGGGAAATCCGTGGGTAAATTACCCACGGATTTCCCACGGATGGATAAATAATAAAATAATATGTTTTCCGTGGGAAATCTGTGGGAAAGTTCCGTGGGAAATCCGTGGGTGAATTACCCACGGATTTCCCACGGATGGATAAATAATAAAATAGTATGTTGTCCGTGGGAAATCCGTGGGTAAATTACCCACGGATTTCCCACGGATGGATAAATAATAAAATAATATGTTATCCGTGGGAAATCCGTGGGTAATTTACCCACGGATTTCTCACGGATGGATAAATAATAAAATAATATGTTATCCGTGAGAAATCCGTGGGTAATTTACCCACGGATTTCCCACGGATGGATAAATAATAAAATAATATGTTATCCGTGGGAAATCCGTGGGTAAATTACCCACGGATTTCCCACGGATGGATAAATAATAAAATAATATGTTATCCGTGGGAAATACGTGGGTAAATTACCCACGGATTTCCCACGGATTAATAAATAATAAAATAATACGTTGTCCGTGGGAAATACGTGGGTAAATTACCCACGGATTTCCCACGGATAGATAAATAATAATAATAATGTGTATACCGTGGGAAATCCGTGGGTAATTTGCCACCGCTTTCCCACGGATGTGTAAAATAACTAAAATAGTTTTGTAATCTGTGGGAAATCCGTGGGTAATTTGCAATCCGTGGGAAGTCCGTGGGTAATTTGTCACGACTTTCCCACGGAAACCTTGGTCAATGCTTCTGTGGGAAATCCGTGGGTAATTTCCCACGGATTTCCCACGGAATTTTTTTTTGTCATTTCTGTGGGAAATCCGTGGGAATACCGTGTCAAATTTCCCACGGTTTTTGTTCTGTGGGAAAAATTTTGTGGGTAAAACCAGTTTGTGTAGTAGTGGAAGATGATGATCTTATGGACAACAATTTTACAATTAGCCAGTGAGACAACATGGATGATGATCCTTCGATATCTGAATAACCTGAACTTGAAGAGTTAATCTCGAATTAGATAATCCTTCGATGTGAGTTTGTAAATAATGTTTTTGCTGAATACATGATGAAATGTGAGTATCTTTGCTTGAAAATGTGCAAGTGTTTGTTGGACTTATAATAGAAACGATTTTCCAAATAGTTGTGTTTCTAACTTCCAAGTAATTTAAGTCTTGTTCTTTGGGACATCCTAATCAAGTAGTGCAAGGCGCCTGAAAGTGAACCCTATAGTGACCGCATTAATTAAGATTTTCTTTTACATTTTAGACTAGGCCTAATGGGAGAGATTAAGCGAAATTTTAGTGAAGGTGAAGGATACCATTACGGAGGTAAGGTGAAGGGAGGTGATGAACGAATTTCAGGTTGGTTGGTTGAAGCACTTCATCTTATCTCTCTATAGAGACCCTTGAGACAGCTCGAGCAGGTGCATGTCCAAATGTGCCATCAATAGCCAAACATGAGTCAAGAACTCGCCCCTTTCATAAGCTGTTGCTTGTGGTGAAATCCTCTAGAGAGAGTAGCAGCGTAAGCTAACATTAAGATCCATACTTGAGTCATGACTTTCCACATACTTTCCTTTTATTGGGCCAAACTAAGCCCATTGGGCTAATCCCAAATCGTGGATATTCTGACAGTTACAATATGACAGTTATTTGGCAGTTACACTATCAAACAACACAACGTTCACAAGAACCATCATACCGATTCATTGTATTGCTTAGATTAGTATGAATAAGAAATTGATTTGTATAGAACAATTAGATGACAGATTATTTTAAAAACACAAAATCAATAGAAAAATAAATTTATGGTATATTTTGATTGTGGTTATTTCGATCCAAAGACCACAAACAGATTTTATTCTAACAATTGGCATTAGAGGTTTTGGTTAATCAGCCAAATCATCGTATACCGTCTTAAGATTTTTTCTGTTCATATCCAAAACCAAACCACAGAAAATTTTCGCCACTGATTTTACAAATTAAACAAAGATCATATTTTTTATCTTGTGGTTTAATCAATAGAAGAATCCAACCTGTTTCAATTTGGTAACAAGGGTTTCTTACCTATTTTTTATTTGGAAAACACAACCCACGAAAAAAAATTCTAATCCAGATATTCATCAAGATTAGGCACGGTTTGATCATAAGAATATGATTAAAAAACAACAGAAAACTTATCAGGAATTCAGATATACGATCAGCTCCCATGTGCATTGTACGAAGTGTCTCCCACGCCTCCTTAGCTGAGTCCTTATCAGCCAACATCATTAGCACATCTTCTGGAACCGCCTGGTAAATGGTCGCAAGTGCCATCCGATCTTGTCGCTCCTCGACATCGGCTTGCTGAGTTGCATCCCACACTCCTTGCTCTTGCATATTCACCCGCATTTTCAAAGACCACATCGCGTAATTAGTCTTTGTAAGCATTGGATACTGGATAGTAATACTACCCCCTTTCTGAACATTTTCATCATTAACTGAAGATGACGATGAAGTTACCATGGTTATTTTTTGCATACACTTGACCATACACTAACACAACACAATCTCTCCGATACCAAATGTTGGTTATCAGTATGGATCTATATGGAAGAAATATACAGAAGAATAATAAAGTGACACTGGAAATGGAAATACTTGTTGCTGAATAATTGCATTACAATGATTCCTATCATTTTATAGCTAAAAAGGCATCACTACTAAAACATGAAACTGACAAGGTTTAAAAACCAAATAAAGATTAATGAAAGTAAACATCAAAACAGAAGAAACACATAACTGATGTGGGCAGTAAGAGTGGATGAATGCCCTTTATTGCTGCTTTTAATCCTATTCAAAAACTAAGCCAGTTTAGACTTCACATGACCTCCAAACTATTGTTGATTTCAATCCTAAGGATAGATACTAACTGCAGATTCAAAAAAAAAACAAAAAAAATGTGGGAATGGCCATATACAAATATACGTCATGAAAAGATACTGTGATCATTATTACGAGACGGAAGGTGTGAAAGTATAACGTCGTGTAACACATTACTCGTAGAAGCATTCCAACTGTTTTAATATATCAGCTGCCATAACGAAAACCCAAATATACGATAATAACTTGAAAAACCAAAAAAATGATCGCACACTTGAAGATTTAATAAAATCAATGATACAATACTCATTCTTATTATAAAAGAACAAGTCTTTGGGAATTTATCAAAAACCAATTAGCAATATAATATTAGATTTCTTTTATGTAATATGTAATATTATATTGCAGGTGGTTGATTTAACAATAAATTCATTTAGCTAATATAATGGTATTCATTTCCATCTTTGTCTAATGTGGGATAAACTATCACCTAACAAGGTAGCAGTCATCGTCATATTACAAAGGTACCATCAATATCTAATGTTTAATAAATATGCTCTTAAGCTCATAGCGATCTTAGCCAACCAAACGATGTGGGACATTAGATATATGCAAAAGCCTTTTCACAACATCTGCTCTCTCAACATATATCTTCAACTAAACCCGGCTTTCAAAATAACGTTCTGTATTATGTTCATTAAATTTATAGAAAATGTTCAAATCGTTCATTCAAAACTGGTTATTTTATCATGACCGAGTTGTTGAGATTCACATGGTAGGAAGAAACCGGACAAATAACAAAACTCGAAGCTCAGTAAACCCGACTCTAAGTGAAGTTAAATACTATTTATCTTTGATTCAATGGATTGAAATGTGCTATATTGAAAATAAAAAAGAGCCAACTTACTTATAATATATGTACAAGCTTCATGGAAATAAAGACTGTACAAAGTCATGCAATGTTTTGTTCAAACTTGAACAATTTATTTGAAAAGAAGCTAGTTGACAAGTTAAAATAGTGTAATTTGAAAGAAAAAAACCTTCCATGTGGTTTCGTCAAATTAGAGGTGGAATATAAAACTTCGAAAATGAACGCACACACTATTCTTGTGAGTAACTTAGGTGTGAAATTAATACTGGTGACGGAGCTAGGCGGTTTGTCGCTTCATCAAACCCGATGTAATTTTGATGCGTACTACAAAGCTTGGTAAAAAGTATTGAACTTTTTAATATCCGCCCGATAAAACAGAATTCTGATTTAGTAGCATTATTGACCGGAAATTGAGCTCAATAGAATTATGGTTCAAAAAATTGTGTCGTCTAGTTCCACCTCGTTATTAACTTTGAATTGTATGGTTCAGCCAGTAATTATTATTCACGTGCGAAAACTTTCTGCAAGCAATTATTACAATGCTTACATTGTCGTTCGTTTTCACGTTCTGTAATAATTAAACTCTTCACGGAACATTTTTTGAGTCTTAACGAGTGTTTTTATGATTCCACAAACAACAAAACCAAATTTTAGAATTTAAGATAAAAGATCCCATCAAATACATCAAATTAACGGTATAAAAGTTTTATATAGTAAGAAAAGTTTTGACTATTTTATTATCTTGTACAAAATCTTTAATATGTAAAAATAACTTTTAATTATTTTATTGTATTATATAAATTAAAAATCATAAAACTTGAACTGATCTTATCTTTAAAATATTATTTTATTTAAGAAAAAATAAGCTATGATTTAAAACTTATAAAATTATTATACAGTAGAAGTCTCCTTTTATATTGATCTATTTCTTGATCATTTGGCTCAACCAAACGATGTGGGATAGTAGATGCAAATGTCTTTCCAGAATAGTATCTTAACAGAGTCTAATTAACAAGAATTCTATATACATGCTTCCAACTTAAACCTTTTCCGCCGCACTAAGCTTTAATCGCTCACCAGCTAAGCTAAGTTGGAA
Source organism: Glebionis coronaria (assembly GCA_025667525.1). Taxonomy (NCBI): domain Eukaryota; kingdom Viridiplantae; phylum Streptophyta; class Magnoliopsida; order Asterales; family Asteraceae; genus Glebionis; species Glebionis coronaria. The sequence continues at coordinate 408,855 of JANFOE010000623.1, read as the reverse complement.
CTCCTATGTATTGTTTTTTTTTAGATCCATTTGATCGAATATCTTTATCTTCTTTAATTAATATGTGAAAGAAGAACTTGTTGAAAACTTGGGGAAGAAATGTCGAAGGAACGTGACACAGATCACTCGAGATTCAAATACAAGTTACAGGTCTATAGAGTGACATATACTACTTTGTGCTAATAACGAGACCTTGTACAAGTTTTCGCGGAGAATAGATGAAGTAATTAGTTTAACTTTTAGTATATATAGCATTTTTGTTTATTATTTTGCTGTCTGAAATTTGTGTTGTTGCGTTCTGCTACTGGTAATCTCCTCTTCTCTCTTGGGGAATTTTGATGCGTAGCATGAATTTTGATAGAAGTATTGATTTTTCTAATATGCGCCCGATCCAATAGAATTGTAATGCTCCCGATCCAATAGAATTGTGTTTCTAGTATTTGTTTAGCATCACTATTAACTGAAAATTGAATTCAATAGAATTATGGTTCAAAAAATTGTCCCGTATGATACCGCCTCTACTTATCATTCACGTTTGGGAACTTCTGCAAGCAATTCGTATTCCATATTCACGCTTAGTGGACACATTTTGAGTTTTAACAAGTGCGTCTCATTCGACAAAAGAAAACCTGATTTTAGAAATTAACATAAAAGAGCACAACAAATACGTCGAATTAGGAGTATAAAACATCTATATGGTAAGAAAAGCTTTGATTATTTTCTTGTCTTATAATACAAAACTATTATATTTTAGGACAAGTTTTAGATATTTTATTGTTTTATTCAAATTTTAAAATCATAAACATTAAGCAATTTCATCTCAAAAAAATTATTTTATTTTTGAGAGAGGAAAACTAAATGTTTAAAATCATAAAACTTATACTAATTAGATGTGTATACAACCATATAAGACAAAAGTTCTCTAAAGAACATGCATCCAAAAAAGAAAAAATAAAGCAATCTCCACCATTTATTTAAATCACATTCAATTGTGTATATTAATCTTTTAAATTTAATTAAAAAAACACCTTTCATCTTATTTCTTAAAAATTAAATATCTCTCAAACCGTTAATCGTTATGAAAAAATAATTATACCGTCACGACGGGAATTAAATTATCTTTCTATAGATATGCACTTCTATATACTTTCGACGAACTTTTTTTAAAAATTTTCGTAAAAAAAATCACATGTGATTCTCGAAAAATTACATGTGATTCTCGAAAACTCATGTTTGATTTATTATTTTAAAAATCACATTTGAATTTGTAATGTCACATGCGATTTGTGAAAATCACGTGTATTTTTTTGACGAGAATTTCAACATTATAAAATCGTTAAAAGTATATGAAAATAACCGTCTATTAAATGACAAAAATATTTTCGTTATTACTTTAAAATCACATGTGATTTATGTGAATTACACTAAAATGTTTGAATCACATGTAATTTTGTCAATATATTAAAATGTTTATTGCCATTTATATAAAATATGTTCATTTTACCGGGGTGGAGTCCCCTTTACCCAAGAAAAATATATGTAAAACAAACTGGCTTCTGAATTACATGTGATTCGCTGATAATTACATGTGATTTTGCTTGCATTACATGTGATTCAAGCATTCCGAAACCGTAACTTTTCTAACAAACCCACATTAGATGAATCACATGTTATTTTTTTAATCATGTATTATCTGTTTTCATTTATGTAAAATATGTAAAACAAATTGACTTCTAAATTATATGTGATTTTGTTTGGATCACATGTAATTCTGCTTGAATTGCATGTGATTCGGTGATAATTACATATGATTTTGATTGCATTACATGTGATTTAAACATTTCGAAACCTTAACTTGTTCTAACAAACCCACTTTAGATGAATCATATGTGATTTTTTTAATTATGTATTATCTGTTTTCATTTATATAAAATATATAGAACAAATTGGCTTCTAAATTACATGTGATTTTGTTTGAATCACATGAAATTCTGCTTGAATTGCATGCGATTCTGTGATAATTACATATGATTTTGCTTGTATTACATGTGATTCAAGCATTCTGAAACCTTAACTTCTTCTAATAAACCCACTTTATATGCATCACATGTGATTTTTTTAATCACATGTAATCTTGTTAATATATTAAATTGTCTGCTTGAATTACATGTAATTCGATAATAATTACATGTGATTTTGCTTGCATTGAATCACATGTAATTCGATGATAATTACATGTGATTTTGCTTGCATTACATGTGATTCAAACATTTCGAAACCTGAACTTCTTCTAACAATTCCATTTTAGATGAATCACATGTGATTTTGTTTGAATCACATGTGATTCTGTCAATATATAAAAATGTTTTGTTGTCATTCATATAAAATATAGAAAGTAAACTGGCTTCTGAATTACATGTGATTTTGTTTTGATCACATGTAATTTTACTTGAATCTCTATGTGTTTTTACATGTGATTCATGTAAAATATATAAAGCAAATTTTCTTTTGAATTAGTTATAAGTTTATTTTAATCACATGTAATTCTGCTTAAATTACATGTGATTTAATGATAATTACATGTGATTGATCCCCGAATAACAAGTTACTTATACTAAATCTAAAATCATAATTTTCGCAAAACCGTAAGTAATTTTTTCAAACACTTGTGATTTGTCATAAATTTTCTTTTTAATGATACGTACTTCTATATACTTTCGACGATTTTATAGTTTTCGTACTCACGAATCACATGTGATTTATTACTTTATAAAGCACACGTGAATTTGTAAAATCATTTACAATTTAAGGATTTCTGAAATCACACGTGATTTGTTACTTTAATATCACATGTAAATTTATGAAGACACATGCGATATATGGAATCACACATGCATTTTAGAAATACAAATCACAACTGATTTTACAAATTACTAGTGATTTTACAAATTATGTGTAATTTTTTTGACGAAAATTTCAACAAAAAATCATCGAAACTAATATGAAAAAGCTAGTGGCGTAACTTGTTACGTGTTTACATTCGACTATGTAAATAGTTACACTAATAAATAATAATAAAAGTTATTTATTTATTCTGTAAAAAAATTAATTTTTTTTTATAAAAAAAACACAAGTAATTTTTCCGAATCACATGTGATTTTTATAGTCGAAAATCGCAATAATAAAAAATCGTCAAAAATATATCAAAGTGCCTATCTACTGAAAGATAAGAATTTTTTCGTCGCAACGGTGTATTTTTTATAATCTAACGATTTATCGTTTGAAAGATATGATGTTTTTAAGAAAAAGGTGAAAGATAAGTTTTTAATTTTTGATGGAAAAATGAATGGTTGAGATTGCTTCCTTTCTTCTTTTTTAGATGCACATTCTATGAGGATCTCACCTCTAGTGAAGAGATGGTAGTAAGTCATGATAAACTAAACAATTGACATTTCCTTTTATATTGATTCTTTTCTTGACCATTTGGCTCAATCAAACCATGTGGGATAGAATCACATACATAGTCATAAATTGCTTTTGTTTTGTCTAACGAATTCTGATACTTGGGGACTTTTGATCTAGAGTTTAACGCTACTACATGAGCAACTAGAACTCGATATATAAAGCTTGGCCGAGCTCGAGTCGACTTTCAAGCTCGAGTTTTAGTATCCGCGTGAGCTAAAACATGGCAATAATCCGCTCGTTTACACCCATGTCCGGAGTTCAGTTTCGGTTTTAACTGAAAACCCGACTGAACCGCGGGCTAAAGTGTAATATGATAGCTCCCATTTAAAACTTTAGTAAAAAATTCACCTTTAATTCGACAAACAACAAAGCAAGATTTTGAATTTTTTACTAGAAACCACATCAATCACACGTAAATTGATAATATATAACCTTTATGACAATCAAATTTTACTTATTTTATTATTTTATACAAATTTTAGAATTCAATAAAGTGTAACTTATTTAATGACAAAATTAACATAATAATTTTTTATATCGCTTAACTAATTGGCATCGAGTTTTATAGTGATCCCATTTTAGACAATTTTGTCCAATCAATCAATGTGGGATATTTAATATGGAGTAAATTACACCGTTCGTCCCTGTGGTTTGCGTTGACCGACAAGGATCGTTCCTTGACCAAAAAACTTGCATCAGATATCCCTAAGTGGGAAACGTTATATACCATTCGTCCCTCCCCTTTTTTAATCCCATTAACCAGCGTTATCCATCTAACCTAGAGGGGTAATGTTGTCTTTTCATTCCCACTACATTTCCCGCCCAAAAAAATAAACCTCTCCCGCCTCTTCTTTTATCTTCTTATAAATACCCCCATCTACCTCTCTTTTCACCCACCTGTTTTAATTATTTCTTCTCTCTATCACAAAAATGGTTAGATGTCATTGTGGATCAAAAGCTGTTATGATCACATCATGGACCAACGAAAATCCAGGGCGCAGGTTTTGGAGGTGTTGTGGGTTTATTGATTGGGTTGACCCTCCTATGTGTCGTCGATCTACATTAATCATTCCAGGGCTTTTGAGATCATTGAACAACCATCAAGCTCAATTGCAAGAGGTGGTGGAAGGAAGAGCAAGGATGAAGAAGTATCTCCTGGTGTCTTGGTGTTTTTTTATCTTGTTTGTGGTTTTCAAGATAATGTAATCTGGGTTTAGTAATGTTATGTCTTAGTACTAATGTAATCTACTTGTTTGAATGTCTCTTCTGTTCTGATGTTATGTTCTATGAATAAAAGTTGTTTGACAATCACATTTGCCATTACTAAATGTATACAATTGTGCTTGATGGCTTCCATTACTAACTGTATGCAAACAACAATCACTCTTGATTATGAATAAAAAGTTGTTTGACAATCACATTATACATAAGCCATTACCAATAACATTACAAAACAAGGTATGACAATGAAGTCAAACTGACCCATTACATAACATAACTTAGAAGATAATGTAATCTGACCCATTACATAACATAAGTTTAGAAAGACACTGACCCATTACATAGTCTAATTTAGGAAACAGAAAACTAACATAACATGATCCAAAGTCACATAACACAAAACACAAAATATAGATCCAATTGTTTAAAACAGACAATCATATTAACCAAGCTTAATAATCTTCTTCTTTGGCTGAGTTTGCTTCTTCTTTGAGCCATCATTTGCTGCAACACCCTTTCCTTTATCCTTTGCTGCAACACCATTTCCTTTATCCTTTGCTGCAGAAGCTGGAGTTGTTCTCTGAGATGTTGTAGGTGCTGTTGAGCTATAATCCTCACCAGGGGTCCTTGTTTTTCTCTTGTTAGTACCAGGTGGTATTCTTGGACCAGTGCAAGTCCTTGAATTGTGACCTTTGCTGCCACACTTATCACATGTCACTGTCTTGTATTCCCTAGTCATCTTTCCATTCTTTGACATCCTTATCATTTCTCTCTCATTCCTAGACTTCTTCCTTGCTTTGGGTGGTCTACCAGGTTGTGTTTGATGCTTAGGTGGTAACAAAATAGTTGGTACATTACACTTTGGCCAAAACAGTCTACCTCTAATAGGATTAATTTTGAATGAGTAGACTTTCTTCCATGTTTCCAACCTATAACAAGGATGTACCCACTCCTCAATTAAACCCTCTGTTTGATTGTTAAGTGCCATGTTCCAGTTTACAGCTATTGCATGTTTGCAGGGTATCCCAGTCAACTCCCACTTCCTACAATTACAACTCATGGTTTGAACATTGACTACACACTGATCATGATGAGGACCATTTAACTGGTATAAGATACCTCCTCCCCATTTGACTGTGTACTTGGTTGCCTCATCAGAGTTGTGTCTTAATAACCTTGTAGCAGTTGGGGTGAGTGGACCATCGGCTCTAGCAATCATGTTATTCACATTCACAATCCTCTTCATGAGATACTCTCTAGCAAACTCTAATGTGGATATGATGGCTTTGTCTCTACCACCAACCAGCTTCCCATTAAATACTTCACACATATTGTTGACTAACACATCTGATTTACACCTACCTATTTACATAAAACAAGATTGAATCAATACTAGTAATTGTGAATAAAATGTTGTCATGTAAGTGTTAAACCAATATACCTGAGAAATGTGCTCTTGACCAGTGTTGAGGTGGAATCTTCAATAACCACTCATAAGCAGGTTTGCTAAATTCTCTGAATTCCTTCATCGCTTCCTGAAACTCCTCCACTGTTGTTTGTATTGCACATTTCCATAGTAAGTTCTTGTATGCTTCACCTTTCCATTTCTGCTTCATGTTCTCATGAATGTGTTTCACACAAAACCTGTGCTCAGCACAAGGAAACAACTTGGCAAGTGCTGGAATAATACCCTATGACAAATTAACAGAGTGTTTTGTTAGCAAACATATAAAATGCAATAGATAAGAAACAAGATTTGTCCAGGGAAAAGAATACCTTTTGCCTATCACTTATGAAAGTGAAATTAGAGTTGCTGTGCAAGTCTAGATCATCTCCCAAATTTGTTAGAAACCAGATCCAAGAATCTGTGTTTTCAGTCTCTACAATCCCATATGCTAATGGATATATTCCATTATTTGGGTCAACACTTACAGCAGTTAAGAGTTGTCCAGGGAATGGACCTTTCATGAATGCCCCATCAAGACCAAGTACATCTCTTTGGCCAGCCTTAAATCCATCCTTCAAAGCTCCTAAACACACATATATTCTTCTAAAAACTCTTGTTGTAACGGTATGATCTGCTTCAGATTGGACTTGTATTTTGACAGTTGTGTTTGGATTGGCTTGCTGCAACTCTAAGACATAATCCCTCAGCATCTTATATTGTGTAGCATAATCACCTCTCAACTTTCTTTCAGCCTCTGCCTTTGCTCTAAATGCCTTTGCCTCTGAAACACTCAACTCATGTTTAGTTTGTAATTGCTCTTGCACAGCTCTAATTAGTATGGTAGGATTTGTTTCAAGTTGTTGAACTAGCTCATTAGAATACTATTTAGATGTGGCATACAAGTTCTTTCTAGACTGCAAACATTTATGGATGGATCTATAAGTTTTCACCTCCCAAGTTTCCTTATCTTTGACTTTGGATACCAACAACACCCAAGGACACTTATTGTCTTCATCTACTATTGCCTTTTTTGGTTTTCCCCCATTTAATATTCTCTCTTTTGTCATATTCCTTGTCTGGACAGGGTTTTCTTAGGATATCTGATTCTTTTTTAGTGTTGGCCCACTAACATCAGGCCCATTGGGTTCATTTGGTGGCAAAGTAGGAATAACACCTTTACATACTGTCCTTAATCTTACCTTGTCATTTTTCACCATTCTCAATTCTCTCCTAGTTTCAATAGAATGCTCCTTTACCAGGTTCTTAACTGTTTCCCTGTTTGGGAATTCTTGACCCACATAGAAGTAAGTCTTGTACACTTGGGGAGTAGCATGTGCTTGTTTTCTAATTTGTTTCATCTTTCTCCTTCTTAACCTATCGAGCTCATTCTCATCATCTGAAGCACTCTCAAAGTATTCATTATTAATAACTTCTATGTCCTCTTCTATTTCTTCTTCATCAGCCTCCTCGATCCTATCCTCACAACCAACGAACTCAACAGTTTCATCTATATTTAATTGGAAGTCTGCCATGTTAACCTCCACATCATCAACATGGTTTTCTTCATCAACTATGTAATCACTATCCTCACTGTCATCACTACTGGAATCACCTCCACTCCCACCATCTTCACCCCCAAACCAACCAGCTTCATCACCTCCACATTCAACATCATCACCCCTAAACCAACCACCTTGATCACCTCCACAATCAGTTTCTTCAATAACTGCATCAACCTCATCTACCAAATTGTTTTCAGCTGGCTGGTTGTCATTTGTAGGTAAAACATCATCTAAACCAGCAAAAGGATCAAAGTTTGCCTCATGGGAGTCTACATAAGGGTCATATGAAGAGTAAAACTCATCCACAAAGGCACTACTAGGTAAATCCTTAGCAGGGACCCTACTTTGACCTTCATCTAACCTAACAACATATGGCTCTACTAGCTTGTTAACACTACTACCCTGTCCTTCATTTTTATCAGCAACACTACACTCCCCTGCATTGTTACCAAAACCACTACATTCACCTGCATTCTTATCATAGACTAACTTCCTTAATATTGGTGTTATTCCTGCTCTAGATATTGTAGGTTCAGAATCTTCTAACTCTTCTATAACAATCCTTTTGTGTTTTAGGGGTGATGTAAAATAGAGGTCAGGGTTGGTTTTTTCATGCTCTACATATATATCAATCAGTTTATGACCTTGTTCAACATACTTAGCCATGTTAATAACATCCTTATCACTTGCTAAAGGTTCTAGGCCATAATCCAAATCACTATCCGGTTTCAAGTAGTGGTAAAACATTACCTTATGGCCATCATTGCCTAATTCCTCAACAATTGAGTCTATCTCATGAATTGAAAACTCATCACTGTCTAACTCATCAACTATGTTGCAATCGCCACCAGTGTACAATCTACCAGGTGATGAGCTAAAAACACCTCCATAATGCAACTTGATTGAAAACATAGTAGAAACACCAGCTGAACAAAAAAAGGGGAACAAAGTTAGGGTTTTTACAATTGGTCTTCTAAACATGACACGGCCAAAATCATAAGGTTCACAACCAAAAATCAATAACAATCATCTAAACTTTACATGCAAAAGAAGTAATCAATAAAATAAATAGGGCTTACCATAAACCACATTCGGATCAAAATCAACCCCATGCCGGTCTCGTATTCTATACAATGGTCCAACCATTAGATCCTCTTTATTCAATCAGATTGATGAGGGTTTTATTTGGGATTGATTAAGATTGATTAAGATTGAATATGAATAGTCAGGGAGAGATGAAAAAATACGGGGGTGTGTGTTTTGATTAGACTAGGAGTAAATGGAAGTTTAAATGCTGTGTGTGTGTGCAGTGGGAATGAAAAGACAACATTACCCCTAATCATCTATAGGTTAATGGGATTAAAAAAGGGGAGGGACGAATGGTATATAACGTTTCCCACTTAGGGATATCTGATGCAAGTTTTTTGGTCAAGGGACGATCCTTGTCGGTCAACGCAAACCACAGGGACGAACGGTGTAATTTACTCTTTAATATGCAAAAGTCTTTTCAGAACATCTCTTTGCTCTCTAAACATATCTTGAACTAAACCCGGCTTTCAAAATAACTATTTGATTTATGTTCATTAAATTTATAGAAGATGTTGAAATCGTTCATTCAAAACTGGTTATATTATCATGATCGAGTTGATGAGACAAATAACAAAACTCGACGCTCAGTCAACCCGACTCTAAGTGAAGTTAAATACTATCTATCTTTGATTAAATGGAAATGCCCTATGTTGAAGATCAAAAAGAGGCAACTTGTACAATCTATTATCTATTATATCTAATAAAACACAGTTTTGTACAACTCTCTAAAGCAGCCATTGTGCAACTCTTAAAGCATGCATCTAATTAATTTTTTACAAAAATAACTTTTAACCTCATTGTGACACGTGGATTTGAAAGAGTTTTGGAAAGTACATTTGTAACGATTTGTTAGTGTGCTGATTTGGAAAAAATACAAGACTTTCCATTATTAATTTTTTACTATATTTTTGTTGATGGAGTAAGTCTAACCACAGTAAATGGTACTGTAATTAACATTCACATTATTTATAGAAAGTAAAATAAACACAACTTATAATTCTCAAAGTCAGTAGTGAAGCAAATATTATATTATCCATTATGACAAAAGTTAAAGGAGAGTAAAATACATACAAACTACGTAATTGAATTCAAAGAAAATAAATACAATGAAAAAATACAAACATAATGACCATTGTATTCGAATAAAAAATAATGTCCAGAAATCATACACGTTATCATAGAAAGCACAAATAATAAAACTTCTTTAATACTTTGTTGTCAAAGTAGTTTGTACAAAACCACTACACATTTAAAGTAATAAACTTAATTTTAGGAACAGTTAAAAAAATTCAAAATGAAAACTAAAATCGGTTGGAGGAGTTACAATCAAAATGCACATTTATTTTGGATGAAAATCTTTAAAATTGAAACATATATCTCTAAAATTAAAAAAATGATGCATCGCCTCAATATTTTATATGTACCTTTTTTAAGGCTCCTAAACTAAATTTGGTTGTTCATTTCTTTTGAATTATAATACTATGGTTGTTTTAAACTTTTTTTTTCGATTTTAGTACTTTTTTAGATAAGATCATACTACTTTCTCCATTGTTCATGAGTTCATGAGATAATATTTTTTTGCTCAAGTGTTATAATTTTTTGCTTAGTTCGAGTGTAATTATTTACCACAAATAAAATACCAAGAATTAAAAAGTTGTTATTGATTCATATATTACATTTTTAATATATCCAATATATTTTTAAAATATTAAAGTTATCATTAAATTAATGCAATTGGTTGTCATAAAAAAATATTTTTTTTGTTAGCTTTTACAGATTTTGGTAAATAATTTTTTTATTGACAAATTTACAACAAATTACATATTCAATTATATGAATATATTAAGTTAATTTTGTTTAACAAAGTCTATAAAAAACATATTTTTTTACACGTAATATCATATGCGTAATGCATAAACAAATACTTCGTAACATATTGTGTCATTCATGTGGTATGTACATTGTTCTTAATCCAATTTGTTATTTACTTTGTTTAAAAAGAATTTCAAGTGGTGGACATGTTGCAAGTAAAGGATTACATGTAGGGCTGAGCACGGCAGACTCAAAACCGAACTGGATCGAATAATTTCGGTCCGGGTTTTGGACCAATTCAGTCCTCGGTCCGGTCAGTTCGGTCGGTCCGATCGGTTTGGTCTTATCAAAATCTCTTCGATTATAACTAATAGGATCGGATCGGATCGGACCCAGGACCGAGCCGGACCGGACCAACCTGGACCGGACCGGACCGGACCATTTCGATCTTCGGTCCGATCCGGTCCTGGACCGATGCTCAGCTTTAATTACATGTGATTATTGGCTTTGTATGATATCATATAATGTAGGAAAGACTGATAATAAATCATATGAATTCGTCTTTTGGAGCAAGAAGAATATGTCACTCTAATATCCTTATGTTTGCATTAGTCCATTGTTTTATGTTACTATAATAATCCAGTTGAGCTTATTGTGTTATCATTGCTAAAACTTATTACAAAGTGTAGTCTAAATTGAAGGGTTAGTCCATTAACTCTCTATTCTCATCGACTTCAAAATCTGTTATGGCTTACTTTTAGACCAACCATCTCAAACTAAGTTTTGTTAGCAAGACCCAGGTCAACAAGTGTCTTGATTTTAAGGGGTCAATCCATGGCTTTAACTTTAAGCCTTTCAAAGAGATTGTGCAAAGTAAAACCGAAGTAATGGGCTAATTTGGTAACAAATGAACTTTCATAATTTCAATTAAGTTAAGATTGTAGATATACATATCAACAATTTTTTTTCTTCCTAGATGTCATTGGCCAAGTAATTGAGACTTCAGAATTAGACAACTACGGTAGAGCTGGTAAACCAGGGAAAGAGAAGCCTCTTAAGTTGATGGACCTTGAGTAAGTCTATAAATTGTGTTTGATATATTCAGAATTTAAAATTGTTTTGTTTTCATATATATTTATAGATGGTTTCTATATTTAAAGTGGCACGGAACTAAACTGTATGTTATGAGGTGACTATGATGATCAATTTATGAAGTTTTTGAAATAATGTGACGATGTTGGATTGCTTCTTGTGGTTATCCAGCTTGGCAAAATGAAGAAATGGGATGGTAAGTTAAATCAATTACAAACTTAACATAAAATTTCATATACGATTTTTCATATGTTATTCTGAATATAGTATTTGTTACAGGTGTGATGCAGGTGCAAAATGCTTTTTATGGTACCAAATTATTTATGCATAACGGGAAGAATAACATTTTGAACGATAATTTGAAAAAAATTAAGGATTTCAAAAAATGGTATACCAACATCATCTTAGTATGCATTTCAATTAAATATAATACAAGTTTTTAAAGGCTGACTACAATTTAATCTTCATTGTCTATTTTTATTATGTAGTTTGTTATTGTTACCTGAGAGACAACAGTTGTGTGATAGTGCTTCGAAAATATCTACAGCCTCAATATGCTCGACACACGATGAGTTTATAACTAAGTTTCGATTCAGGAACATTGATGAGCTTATGGACCTTCCAAAAGTATGCATAACTTTTAACAAGTATCCTCTTAAATTATTACTAATTATTGTAATTTACATTCAATTTCTTTGTCATGTAACTAATTTTGATGCTAACTATTCTTTTATGGTAGGGGGAAGTGTCCGTAATTGTGGCAACCGTCGTTCTCATCCAGGAGGAAGAGAGTTGGTGGTATATGGGATGTGGAACGTGTAATAGAAAGGTTGGGCATGGTGAAGACAAACTTGAACCAAAGGTTGCTGATACCACTTTTTCTACTAAAGCAAATACCTGGGGTTTTTTGCAACACGTGTAATGTTCCGTGTTCAAGTGTTGTCACAAGGTATTTCAGCATTAATTGTTCAATACTTTAAACCATTTTTTTTGTCTTTCTTAAGTATTTCAATTCATACATTATTAGGTTTCGAATCCAGTGTCGTGTCTAAGATGAGACTCGTACCGCAAGTTTGGTCCTATTTGAAAAGAAATTCAAAAGTCTATTGGATGGAAACTCTACATATTAATTTTTGAGTTTAAAAGAAAGGGTAAAATATACAAATCCATCTCCTATATCAAAGGTTTACATATAAAACTTGATACTAATACTTCTATAAATGGAGAACGGTAAACTTGCTGAATTTCTACCGAGTTTAACAAGATATTTGATCGCAAGTATACTTTCAAATTTAATATGGATTAGTGGCAGTCAAAGAAGTTATTGCCATCATGGACCGTTATGAAATACCTGATGAAATATTGATTAAAAATCCAAGTGACCCCATAGCCTCAATCATAGACTTTACTTACCCAAATATGTTGGATAACCTTGATGACAATAATTATTTCACCGAAAAAGCTGGTCTTGCACCTACGAATGAGGTTGTCGACACTATCAACGAGAAATTGTTGTCGTTTATTCCTGGCGAGGAAGTCACGTACTACAGTTACGATAGTATTTGCAAGTCATAAATGTGTTCAAGCATAAACGAATCTGTATTCTCTATAGAGCTCGTGATTGTCTTAAATTCTACGGCGTACCCAACCATGAACTTAAATTGAAAGTTGGTGTTCCGATCATGTTGTTACGAAACACTGATCAAACAAATGGGCTTTGCAACGGAATACGACTTCGTGTAGATCGGTTGCTCAAAAGTGCCGTCCATGCCACTATAATCAATATAAGCCATTTTGGTAAAAAAAAATTCATCATTGGAATGGTGAGAATATCACCTTCTGATAAATGCTTGCCGATAAAAATAGTAAGGAAACAGTTCCGTCTCTTTCGCGATGACAATCAAAAAAAGTCAAAGACAATATCTAGGGCAAGTTGGTTTGTATTTGTCACGACCCGTTATTACACATGTCCAATTATATGTGGCCGTCTCTCGTGTGAAAAGCAAAAAGGACTAAAGATAGTTATTCAAGACGAATACGGATATCTTACTAATACCATGACCAACGTGGTCTACAAAGAGGTGCTCCACAATTTATGATCACATCTACATGTACGCATAGGTCGCATTCATATAAAGGATTGGTGTTTTTTTTGTGATTTACCATTGTGTTTCATGTGACTTTTGTATGATCGCAATTATTAGTATACTTTACGTTCTTTATCCATATATGATTTTTTATCTAACAGCTACATAATACGCATTGTATCATACTAACTTCTTTGACGTTTTTTTAAAAATACCCGTGAATTTCACGGGTCTTTTAGCTAGTACAAAAATATAATAAAGATCGAGGAGTGTTCGTTGCCGAATTTTGAGGGGTTCATTATGTTTCCATGTTGATCCATTATGCAGGTACTACTCACACAACAATGAGACCCTTGAAATTTGTCGATGTCATAAATCAATGTATGAAATTTCATCTGCAAATGAAGACCCTACCAAGTGGACACCGGTTAAAAACCTTCTCATTTTTTTTATTTTAATGAATGATTGTCTGTTTCCAGTCAGCAACGACATACTAAATTCATGAGCAACTAACTTAGATAAGCTTCTGGATATTGTCGAGAAGAGATGCAATCAGATCCATAATGAAACAATTGTTTGAAAGCTGCTTCAAAAGTATGGGTGCACAATGATCAATGCGCCAAAAGCCTTAAACATCACAGAACATTTGAAGATTTTCTTAAGGCATGAAATGTCACTCGGCCACTTGGGAGCTTGTTTCTTAGAATTAGATACAGAAATCCTAACATCAGGTTGAGTTTTGGTTAAATTATATTTGTAATGTGATGGATGATATGTACCTTGTTTGAAACATCTTCGAACCATGCAATTTGCATTTTGGTATTCTTTCTAAAGAGTTATGTGATGCTTGTGCTTGAGCCACTGTTCGGACATGGACTTTTGACATAATGAGCAGGTTAACAGCTGGGTAATGGGATAAAAAATTGGGTTGGATCAAGACTGATATTCCTTAATGCGGGTTAGAATTGTTGCCTCGACTTATAAACTGTTTTAGTTGCCATAATCAGATATTTTGTTTATTACTACAAGCACACTAAGAAAAAAATAAACAACCCAAAATCATACTTTGTATATAATTTGAAGTTATTATATACAAATTATGAGTTGGGTGGTTTTTGCCGAGACTCAAATGGTTTTTGCCGAGGTCACCAACATTACATTATTAACTTAAATTGCTCGTCAAACCAACTTCTTACGACAAGTAATACATAATTAACTTGCTCAGTCCCTAAAAAAGTATTCTAATAACACATGATACATAACAAGGTTTTGGAGCCCCTATGTTGACGTGTGGACGTCGTCCCGAAGACTAGGGTCAATACGCGAAAGTTCATGGTCTTTGCATCCTAAATACATGCATAATTATAAAGGTTACATTAATCAATCTATTTAAAAATATTAATAAGTTAGCTTATTGTGTAGGGATTTCAGCAATTTCAGCCCCCATTTCAGTAACCAAAGACACCGATTTAATTTAGAGCTGGCAAGAAATGTGTGTTGAATTAAGGGTCATTTTTATTGCAGAGCCCGAAGGAGGTCAGAATGAGTTAGATTTTCGGATGGTGATTCTTTGTCTATTTATGGTTGAGTGTTATAAATAACTAATGGTTTCAATTGCAAAACGATGTGATCATGACAATAATCTAAATCTTTGTTATAAAATAAAAATTAAAATTAACCAATTCGACTCAATTAGAAGTAAATCGGTTCTGCGATCTATATATTTCTGAAGCCAGAAGCAACAGTTCAAGGCTCGGTTAAGCGTTTAATGCAATTTTCTGCCCTCCCAAACTAAACTTCTTAGTCAAATCTTCCAATTCTTACTTGTTTAGCCCAACAATACAGGCAGTGGTGGCCCCGGAAATTATCCATCCGAACAAGAAAGCATGTCCCCTATTGTTTCTGGTCAAACTCTTTTCCTTGCATAAGATTCGAGCAAAATAATCAGCACACATTTTGCCTATTCAGGTGAGTACGAATGAAATTATCTATAAGTCAACAAAGTAACATCATAACAACATATTTAAGCCTCATGATTGGCCTGGATGATAGAAGTAGTATGACCTTATGTGCAAATGGCTCTTCATTCCTAGCCTTGAACACCCATGACTCTATGCACGCCTTTTGGAGTAGCACCTGCATAAGGATGTCAGGATTCTCAAGTCAGTCATGGAACTAACATAATAAAGCACAATCCTTAATGAAATAAGTTTCTTTCTAAGACGATTTAATTGCCTATAGTTCTAATCTCAGTAAAACTACTACTTTACTTGTTCCTGCTTCTAATGAATATGGTGTGTTTGAACTGAACGAAAGCCCCACATACTCAACTCATTTTGCAGAGAATGATGTGTGTTACTGTCGAGGTTCATTATGCTATTTTGTTCACGTCAACGTTCCCTCTTTGCATACTTTGGCCCATTTACGTATGTCATTATGATTAGTTTTTAACAAGACAATATTTTAGGTATTTAACTATTTATGTAAAAGAAATGGACTAAACTAAAACCAAAAATTGTTGGTGGGTTAACCTAACTTTCTTTACGCGTTTTACAACCTTTTTTTATGTGCGTATTTCTGTGCGATTCTTTATCCAACCTGAAATATTGCAGCTGGGTATGTAGCCCAAACAACAAAACAAGATTTTGAAATTTCTACTGGAAACCACATCAATCACGTAAATTGACAAAACATAGAACTTTTATGACAAATAAATTTTACTTATTTAATTATTTTATACAAGTTTTGGAATTCCATAAAGTGTAACCTATTTAATGACAAAATTAAAATAATAATTTTGTCAAAAAAGAAAGCACACTCTAAAAAATTTTAAAACTTATAATAGATTTTGATAAAGCTTAACTACACGGCATAGCTACAAAAACTACTACAAAAATCGTAGTAATGTGTTGCTTGGCTTAACAATTGGCATCTAGCTTTATAGTGATCCCATTTTAGACCATTTTGCCCAATCAAACAATGTGGGACATTAGATAAGCAAAAGCCTTTTTCAGAAAATCTCTTTGTTCTCTCAACATATATCTTCAACTAAACCCGGCTTTCAAAATAACGTTTTGTTTTATGTTCATTAAATATATAGAAGATGTTCAAATCGTTCATTCAAACCTGGTTATTTTGTCATGATCGAGTTGATGAGATTCACATGGCAGAAAGAAAACTTGACAAATAACCAAACACGAATCACAGTGAACCCAACTGAACTGAACTTTGATTCCAACTGATTTGAACTTTGGGATCAAGAAGCCTAAAATAAGTGAAGTTAAATAGTATTTATCTATGATTAATTGGAAGTGTCCTATGTTACGGAACCATTTATTTGAATAGAAGTAAATTGAAAAAAAAACATCCATGTCGTTTGGTCAAATTATAGGCGGAATCTAAAACTTCAAAAATAAACGCACACACAATTCTTATGAGTAACTATGATATGCAATTAATACTGGGGACGGAGCTAGGCTTTTTGTCGTGTCATCAAACCCGATAGAACTTTGATGCGTACTACAAAGTTTGATAAAAAGTATTGAATTTTCTAATATCCGCCCGATAAAACAGAATTGTGATTCTAATATTGGTTAGTAGCATTATTGAATTGAGCTCAATAGAGTTAGAATTCAAAAAATTGTGTCGTCTAGTTCCACCTCAAATTATTATTCACTTTGAGAAGGCATTGTATAACTCTGCCTGTAATTATTATTCACTCACGTGCGAAAACTTTCTGCAAGCAATTATTACAATGCTAAACGATAGTCGTTCATATTCACGTTATGTACCACTTAAACCTTCGCAAAACAGATTTCGAGTTTAACGAGTGTTTTAATGATTCGACAAACGACAAAACCAAACTTTAGAATTTAGCATATAAGATCAGATCAAATACATCAAATTAAAAGCATAAAACTTTTATGTAGTAAGAAAAGGTTTGACTATTTTATTGTCTTGTACAAAATCTTTTATGTAAAGATAACTTTTAATTATTTCATTGTATTATATAAATTTTGAATCATAAACCTTGTACCGCTTTTATCTTAAAAATATTATTTTATTTTTAAAAAAACCAATAGTGGTTTAATATTTTTAAACTTATACTAATTAGATATATGTCAATACAACTATTGAGGAAATGGTGTAAACTTTGGGTCAATATGCAATTGACATCTCCTTTTATATTGATCGCTTTCATGACCATTTGACTCAATCAGGCAAATGCCTTTCCAACAATCTTTTTCACTAACAAAGAAAACTATCTTAACAGAGTCTAATTTTTTTGGGTCACACTAAGCTTTACTAGCTCACCAGCTAAGTTGGACGACTCCTCTGTATTGTTTTATTCTTCTTCATTTTTTTATTCCCATTTGATTGAATACCTTAGCCTTCTTTCATTATATATATGTAAAAGAAGAATTCGTTGACAACTTGGGGAAGAAATGCCGAAGAAACATGACAAAGATAACTCGAGATACAAATACAAATTACAACTGTATAACTTTGAATTCTTGACGACTTTTTAAAACAATAATATAGAGTCACATATACTACTTTGTGCTAATAACGACCTGGTACAAGTTTTCATGGAGAATAGATGAAGTAATTAACTGTGATTATATATCAAAAATGTCTTGTTTACATTTAAACCTTCTGGTGCTAACCGCTCCCAGCTCTCTTAAGATTTTTGCCAAGGTATAGATTAGATACTTTCTATTAGATAGAGAAGGACCTCATTTTATAGGTTCATGATGTGTTGCGAGGCATGTACCTACACCACTTTACTATAAACTTGTTTGTTTATTATTTTGCAGTCTGAAATTTGTGTTGTTCCTTTCTGCTGCTGGTAATTTCCTTTTCTCTCTTTTAGTAGTGTATTGAGCAATAAGAAAGGTGTAGACAGTATGTAATTAGTAAGAAAAAGAATGGTGAATAATTAGCTATCGTTTCCTCTTGATTGTTTAGTGTTGTTGCAGTAGATGTTGGTTTATATAGTTCATAATAATTATTTAAAACCCTAATATGGATCAAAGAACGCATAGCGGAAGCGATTAACAAGATCATTAATTTAACACAATTATATTAATCAAGATTAGGGTTACATACCTTTATCCTAGCAAAATCCACAAGACGACGGAACGAACGGCAACTAGGGTTTATCACGAACATCACCAAGAATATAATCTAAAGGAAGATTATATCACGTTCTTGTACACACGTAATACGGTGAGTTAACCGTGAGTCTAGCACGAACAAACCGAGCTTCAACGCTTATGGAATATCTACCCAACAACCCTAGAGAGGGGCTAGGACTAGATAAAATAGACTTAATCGAAAACCAAACGAAACCCTAAGTTGGGTGTGTATGGCCGACGATCAAAGCAAGAGAAAAGAAAGAGGGAGTGAAAAATTATGAGGCTAGGGGTTTGTTTATATAGGCTTAGCAAACCTTGGGCTCCAAGTCATAAACAATTTAGGAAACAAAAGTTTCCCTTTGCCCCCTCTATAATCCGACGGTTAACACCCTCCATAAGGGGTGTTTGTGTAATTTTTCCTTCTTCTTTTAGCTTCTATTTAATTCCATAACGGTCGTTATAACTTAAATTTTATTTATCAACGATCGTTAGTTAAGCTTTGGTTTGATTTAATAAATATATATAAAATATATTTAATAAATAAATTAACCCTTTACGTTATGTGTGCAATCCCGTGATCCCGAGTTCGATCCTATCTCACGACTATTAATTTTAAGTCCATAAACTTTCAGCTCCCACTTGGACAAAATTCTAATATCGTGATCACATTGACTAGCGTCTAGTTACACTAGCAATGTCACTAGTACAAACCGGGTAAGGTCTCCTGGACAAGAACCTTTTAATGATTATATCATTATTATTATCCTTTCATTTCAAATACAACGTTAATAAGGATATGGATCTCAGTCATTCCTTTCATTGACCATTCTGTTTCTCGTTTACGGATATAGCAAGATCACCAAAACAAATTTGGGTGCGGCCGCACAAATATCTTACTACTCCCCCCGAGGGGCCCAGCTGTATTATACTTCAAAATAAATTTTGAAGGAAACGAATCCCATTTTGACTACAAGCAAAACTTATGAACTTTGCAACATTTCCGGAAATAATCCTTATAGCTACCAGTTACGTTTAGCGTTAGATTATTCCACAGAAATGCACAAGATCCACGACAGTTTCCTGGTATCTCAGGTCTAAGGGTAACTATTTATGATTTACTTGATGACAAAGATCCATAAGTAAAATCATATAGTTGGGATAAGTCCAATATTTGATCCATCAAATATCATCCAAAATTGACCAATACACTTTCAAGTATACTTTGTCACTATTTTGATTTGTCTTAGTTTAATAATACTCCCATATTATTAATCGACAACGGACATTTAGAAACATCATAATGCTCATGGATTAAAACATGTTAAATAGGATACAAAATCAAATAACAGAAAAATAAACGAAATCCAATCTTTATTTCATCAATTCAATAATGTCTTACATCCTTTATCCAAATACTAAAAATAGATCAATGTATAAAACTGGTACATGCATCATGCCTCTAGTAATGACATTCATACTTGTTTGGCAAAGCATAAAATAACCAATCTTGACCTATTGGGATTTTGAGAATACTTTCTTCAAGAATTCAATTTCATTGAAACTCTTGTACATGTGCATTCAAATAATTTGATATTGCCACATAGTATCAAAATTGTGAAACATCCTTGATCACCAATTTCCTAAACTTCCAAAACACATTTGAAGTTCAAAGCATTCTAATTCTTTAATGTATAATGAAACTTTAATCAACATGTCATCTCCAAAGATCCCATGACTAATATTGAATGTTACCTCAATTATATCTTTTCAAGTTTTACAACTTGTCATAAAAGATATACATACGTTACCTTTAATATCTATTATATAATGTTTGATTCCAACCAAAACCTTCAAATTTGTTGGCTATGATAATTTGCACAATGATTTGACAAATTATTCATCTATAGAATATGGAAGTCGATCCAAGATTTAGGATGTTATTCTATTTCCAAACATATTCCTTCAGAATATTCATTACACAAGTTACTCAATAACTTCTTAAATAGATTAATCTATTCAAATCATCATGTATTTTAAGCATGATATAAATACAACACGACATACATGAAAATTTCTCAAAACAGATTTAGATTTCTTCATGTCCTAAATATCCATGTAAACTTACTACATGGCATATTACGTTGTATTTCCACCGTATAAATAAATAAATTTATTGGTTCCAAGGTTATGTATATCTTATTTTCTAAATCTCCAAAGCAAAGTTTCATCTCAAATGTAAACCAAATCAACATTTAATTTGAATGAAAACTTACTTTCTTACATGTCTATTTGACATATATAATTTAAGAAAATAACCATAATACTCCCACTAGCTTTTAGGAATACTCAGAAATCATCTTATTCAAATTTAGATCCAATCTTGGATTTCAAATTAAACATAAGAATAATCTCCTAGATGCATGCTTTTATCCATTCACGGATAATTGCATTTTGTACTTTTCCAAAGATTAATTTTGAAGTAATAAACTCATTTCGATTACTTAAGTCCTTTCTCAAGTAGTCATTCAAGAAATAGTTCATACATATCCAAATTTGTCAATTAAAATATCACCATCAAAATCTTTCTATATTTAATGCATTTAGAGAAGAATACTCAATCACAATTAATTACTTAAGTGTGACTAATAATCTATTCATAATACATACATTAAATATGTGTACAATTTTGTCCATATAATTTCGACACAAAGATTAAACCACCACAATTGGCGTTTTTCTTCCTTTGACGAAACTCATGTCCAATTTCTAGTCAAACTATTTAAGATAAACTAAAACCAGAATTTGATTATCTTGTAGGACAACATCTATAACAATCATAGTATGAGTAGTTTACCCAATACAATATTTGGTAACAAATCATAACAATTATTTGTAACTCATAATTCTCAGCATATAAATCGCATATCCGAGATATCCTTACGGACCTTTGACATAAATTCCTTTATCTCAAGATTTAGCATTTACACGCCTACCTCATGATAATTACTAGTGTATTTTAGAAGATCATGTATCTTGTAATTTTATCTTTCAAGATCAAAACTCCCACTTGCTTTTAGTAACTTAAAATTACTCTTTAAATACATAGCAAATAGACCAACACTCCAACGTTATCTATATGGGACATTATAAAACACATTGACCGTTCCATACTCTTTATTTTCTAAACAATCCACTTCATAAGTAGTTTAGCAAAATCCGAACTCCATTTAAGATATAACGTGATTCATCACATTCCATATATAATGGTATCTTATTAATCTTCTTAGATCAAGTCATACTCAACTTTCTAACCTTGATTTCTTTTGGAATAAAGGAAGATATAGTTATCTTGAATCAAACATCACCATCATATTGAGAATTTTGATTCTCCTAATGAACATACCATAACAATGATGTATTTCATTTAGGGAAATATTGTAAGTCAATCTTAACAATATTTAAGATAAATATATATCTTTAGGCTTACCTATATACCAACTAAATCATCTTAATGGTATAATAGATTTCCTAACCATTTTGCATGCTTTATAACTCAAGTACTTTTAATACAAAGTCACTTCATAAAAGTTATAAGTCCATTACACGTTACATGTATATGTCTTTAGTGAAATAGAGACAATACATTAACGTCTTACTTTATATTATACGTCTTTCAAGACTTTATGTTTGTGACTTTATTCAATAAATCATAAACATGTATAACTAAAGTAATCATGAACACCACTAGGTTTCAACAATCTTTTCAAGTTAATTCACTCCTATACTATTATATGAACACCACTAGGTTTCATTAGTAGTATAAGGTTACTCTATGTATCTTATGTCATTCCAGGAATTAGTCCATTTTAAGAAACTTCAAAACATTCCACGTCCGATCTTACGACATGTGGATATTTTACCCTTTAGTTTACAGTTTAGTCCAAGCTCTTACATAACTAAATCAAAACAACAAGTGTTTCTTAAAGTGAATGATATATATACTTTTAAGTAGTCTTTTAATCATATTGACACATGATCTAAATATTAATTAGATTGTTAGTCTCTTATCTTAAAGACAAGAGAATCATATCTTTATGAGTTGTTTCTTGCACACAATGTTCATTTCTCTCACTTGTGCATGGAACAACCTCATATATAAGATAAACATCACGTCTAACGTTCGTCTATACAAAATATGATTGTGCCACATATATTAGCTTTTACAAGTAGATGTAGAACCACTTAATCAACAAGAATCATTACATAACTATCTTTGAAGATATTAGTGTCAACAATTCAAAAGTAATTATCTTAGGACATACTAAAGATAACATGGGTTATTACCAAGACAACAAAGCTTGTAACTCCCACTGACTTAGAGAATGTTTTAATAGACTCAAAATCAGTAATACAACACAATTCTCCCACTGAACTTGACAACATTGAAAATGTTTCATAATCGGTGAAAATAATTAGTGTTGTGTTTACTTTCTTACACTTTTGAAAAACACATTCGTAACAATTACTTATAGTGTTTAAGAGTGTATTCTACTTCGTAAATGATGACTTATCCATCAAATGCTTTTTAACTTGAAAGACTTTACATGCAATTTCTTCCTTAATAGGTCTACCAACCCCAAAATGGTATGTAGTGCCTATAAATGGTCAAAGCACAACTACTAGACAAATATGCTAGTTTGCCTTATAACCAATTAGCGGTAACTTTGAATAACTCAAAATATGCATTTTTCTTAACTATTAAAATTTGCTATGAGTTATGGATTTGAATTTGACATTTCTAAAATCCTTATTACTCCTTCTTTACTCATGAAAAAGAGTTTTAGTTTATCTTTCATTTGTAATTTGACTCTATCCTCAACCATATGGTTTGTAGATCAATAAATGAATAAACCACGTTTACGGTGTAACGTTGCATTAATACATTTGCAAAAGAATTTACAAAATTCAATTTTAGTATTTTTGATAATACCATTCAAGAAAATAAAATTACCCCGGTAATAATAACCATAGTATTTTTCTTGAAAACTAGAATCCAAATTGACATAATTTCATCACATCAGTTGATCTGCTAGCAATGAAAGTATTCAAGATGGTAACTTGTCGAACAATAATTGACAAACAAATTTGCAATTTCTAGACACTTAAGGGATTTACATTGCCAAAAGTCATTTTGCATTTTAAACATGTTTCATCCCTTCTTTATGCCTTAAGTTTCCAGATCTCACTGAGTAACTCAATTAAGTCGACTAATCTAAAGAACGTAAAACCTTCATGTGCAATCTTATTCAGTCATGAAGTTTTCTCTCCATTACAACATCGTCCGATATCTTATATGACGACAATTGTAACTTCAATTGTTCGTCAATTAGAGGGCATATGACTTAAATTTTTAGGGTATAGATTTTGGTGTCAAAATCATGTATGGAGAAGCATGCATACATCTCTATAACATAAGTTTAATAAAAAAAACGTTTAGTAAACTTTTTGGTGAGACTAAAAGTTCATCATATATTTGCAAGTTGAGGTATTGGTTAAACCAATTAAAGATTTTACACACAACTAAATTCACACCGTACTTTTTCTAGAACTTAGCTAAAGCACAAAGCAATAACCTTATTCATTGTGTTTCGGATGTGAATTAATGTAGTTAAATCAACCTTAAATAATTATACCAATAACAACCGTAGGTAATTCCAATTTTGACGCACAGGCGAGCCGGGAATTTGGTCAGCGCTGAAGCATAACACCTCCTTCCTTAACTGGGTACATGACCAGCGGTGCGTTATACCCACTTTATAGTTTGTCAAAATTGAGTAGGCCGTTAAGTTGCTATTGCAATTCTAATCAACACAAGTCATATGTAATTTAGATCTCAAAACAATTCATTTATTTCTATATGATTTAGTCCATATTAATTTTTCTTAAAAAAAATTACCCTTGTTTACAACATACAATCAATAAAAACGTATGAAAACAAGTAGGTACAAAAAAAAACTAAATCATAAACACATAATAACAATTTATATGTGCAATAAATAAATCAAATAGCCACATGCATACGATTTATTCAATAAATAATATCAAATCTAGGTTTTTATATTCATATAAAAGTCTTCCCTAATTTTAGATTTATTGAATCAAATAAAGTATGTAGCAAGAAACGTAACAATTACCACATAAAACATATGATCCATGAAAAACATGCATGTTCATCACGGATCTCCCACATATCTTAACAATTAAATCTCTATGGATCGAAACATGAATTTACACAACATAACAATTAATCATGCAATTCATCAAAATTCCACCCAAATCACTTAATTTAATTAAATCACTACGGATCGTAACCACACATGACATAACAATTAATTCATGCATACATCTAAAGTTAATTACCATGTAATTTTAGGGTTTACAAAAAAAAACTTTTTTTATATATAAAAAAATTCGGCATAGCCGATTTTAAAAATAATAAAAAAAACAAAACCCTAATTTTTATAAAACCTAAAAAACAACATGTAATTTTTAACACAAATCAATATTAGTTAAAAAACTTTAGATCTTGATAATTATAATCATGTTAAAACGGCTCTCGATGCCACTGTTGGTTTATATAGTTCATAACAATTATTTAAAACCCTAATATGGATCAAAGAACGCATAGCGGAAGCGATTAACAAGATCATTAATTTAACACAATTATATTAATCAAGATTAGGGTTGCATACCTTTATCCTAGCAAGATCCACAAGACGACGGAACGAACGGCAACTAGGGTTTATCACGAACATCACCAAGAATATAATCTAAAGGAAGATTATATCACGTTCTTGTACACACGTAATACGGCGAGTTAACCGTGAGTCTAGCACGAACAAACCGAGCTTCAACGCTTATGGAATATCTACCCAACAACCCTAGAGAGGGGCTAGGACTAGATAAAATAGACTTAATCGAAAACCAAACGAAACCCTAAGTTGGGTGTGTATGGCCGACGATCAAAGCAGAAAAGAAAGAGGGAGTGAAAAATTATGAGGCTAGGGGTTTGTTTATATAGGCTTAGCAAACCTTGGGCTGCAAGTCATAAACAATTTAGGAAACAAAAGTTTCCCTTTGCCCCCTCTATAATCCGGCGGTTAACACCCTCCATAAGGGGTGTTTGTGTAATTTTTCCTTCTTCTTTTAGCTTCTATTTAATTCCATAACGGTTGTTATAACTTAACTTTTATTTATCAACGATCGTTAGTTAAGCTTTGGTTTGATTTAATAAATATATATAAAATATATTTAATAAATAAATTAACCCTTTACGTTATGTGTGCAATCCCGTGATCCCGAGTTCGATTCTATCTCACGACTATTAATTTTAAGTCCATAAACTTTCAGTAGATGAAACTGATTATAGTATCGAACCATCAAAGAAACACCTTTAACGAGACCCTTGTCTGATATATAATGTCTGCTGGTAAATGTTGTTGTAAACTGCACGACTAATTATGTGTCTCTGGTAGTTTGCAGGGTATTTGGTCTATAATCTTCTTCTATAGTATGAGTCTATTGGGTTGCCATATATTCCCACTACACGTTGGTGCATTAATCTGCGTGTTAATGGACAATGTGGCATCATATCCCTTCATTAGTATGACCGTCAACCCTAGAAGAAAAACTCTCGCCCTCTACGCCCAAGTTACTCATGTATGTGTCTGTTGGTTCCTTATCATTTCCATCGATTAGTTGCCATCGAAATAAATACTTTGTACAAAGTCATG
This sequence comes from Glebionis coronaria, assembly GCA_025667525.1. Lineage (NCBI taxonomy): Eukaryota > Viridiplantae > Streptophyta > Magnoliopsida > Asterales > Asteraceae > Glebionis > Glebionis coronaria. Next base: position 382,149 of record JANFOE010000623.1, on the reverse strand, counting down.
CAATACTTTGTTCAAACATGAACAATATATCCAAAGAGAAGTAGTTATAGTATAAATTGCAACAAAAAAAGCATCCATGTCGTTTGGCAATTTACAGGTGGAATCAAAAACTTTGAAATTGAAGGCACACACAGTTCTTATGAGTAACTATGGTGTGCACTTATTACGAATGACGGAGCTAGGCAGTTTGTCGCGTCACTAGACCTGACAGAATTGCGTAGCATGAATTTTGGTAAAAAGTATTGATTTTTCTAATATGCGTCCGATCCAATAGAATTTTGTTTCTAATATTTGTTTAGCATCACTGTTAACTTAAAATTGAGTTCAATAGAATTATGGTTTAAAAAATTATCACGTATGGTACCGCCTCTAATTATTATTAACTATGAGAAGGCATTGCATGGTTCAACCTCTACTTATTATTCACGCGGGAACTTCTGCAAGCAATTCGTAGTCCATATTCACGCTTCATGGACACATTTTGAGTTTTAACGAGTGCGTCTGATTCGACAAAGAAAACCAGATTTTAGAAATTAACATAAAAGAGCACATCAAATACGTCAAATTAGCCGTATAAAACATCTATATGGTAAGAAAAGTTCTGATTATTTTATTGTCTTGAACAAAACTTTTAGTTATTTTATTGTTTTATATAAATTTTAAAATCATAAACATTAACTAATTTCATCTCAAAAATATTTTTTAATTTTTGATATGAAAACACTCAATGTTTAAAATAGTAAAACTTATACTAATAAGATGCGTATACAACCATAAAGAATTCCGATACTTGGGGACGTTTGATCTGGAGTTTAACGCTACAACATGAGCAACTACTGGTTGAGTTAAACATGGTAAAAAATGAAGAGGAGTCCTCATAAAAACTTGATTAATCTCTACATACTTCGATAATTTAGCATCACTATACGCCATGTTCAGTCTCAAACTACTTCAACAGATTACATTCATAGTTCCTTTTTGCCAAGTGAAGTACATGTGTATCCTAATAAATCTTGATCGATATTCACATAAGTGTATTACTTTACAATGATCTTAATCTGGCCGGGGGTGTGTAGGCATCAACCACCACAAATATCTTGAATGGTGAACATTGAGTCTTGTATCATTATGTGTACATTTTTTGGGGAATTAGGATTAAATTAGCATTTTGTGATACACGTTTGGGAAACATGAAAAAAGGGATAGAATTATATATAGTAGGGGTACCACAATTTGGTTACTTCGTATTAAACACAAATGTGTAGTCATACGCCGATTAACTATACACTTCGTGCTAATAACGACCTTGTACAATGTGAAATTGTGATTGTAGATGCAAAATTGCCTTGTATAGACAATTTGTTGTCCTTACAACAGGAACTGATATCTTATTATCCTCCGTTTAAGTGCCTGCCGATACTTAACTTATAACTTGCATTTGCACTCCTTGCAACAGGTGCCATCATTCTGACATTGAATGTTCCGCTGCTGGTAATATAATAGAAATCTTTTAGAACATTTGTCCACTATACTATTCAACAATAAAAAAGGTGTGGTAGGTTTTAAAAATAGTACTAGAACACTTCTTATTAAAAAATCAGTCATAAAAACTTTATCTAGACACTGGAAACTGATTAGTACAACTTGAGGTTCCAATAATTAGCTACCCAGTTTTGTAAACGCTCATTAAAATACCCCGTTAGTGACCCCCTGACAAATACATTACGTTCAACTACGAAGAAGTTGGTAGCAACGACTAAAGGACATGTGTATTCTGGTTGTTTGTTGGGTGGTCATATGATCCCGCGTCCAATAGTTAGTTTAAGACGTTTATCTTCTCCGAAGGGACAACACAGTTGCACAACTTTCAGCAGTATATAAAGTGTTTGTATGTCCCCTTTCTGGCCGACGTGAGATAAAATTGACTACAACATTTTGTTACCTAACTTTAAGATCTGCAATCTGAAAATGTTTATTAGGCAACTTGGGGTCATTTAAGTTTAACTTTTATTGAGTTAAATTTTGAGCTAAACAACCATAGAAAAGATGGACATCTCCTTTTATATAGATCCCTTTTTTTGACCATTTGGCTCAATCAGGCGATGTGGGATAGCAAAAATGCAAAAGCTTTCCTAGAAAATGTCCTTGCTCCCACTCATTAACAAAGAAAGAAAATCACATATTCATCTTACTCATATGAAACAGACGCTCTAATTAACAATACAAACATCGAATTTAAATCTCCTACGTTGCGTTAAAATTTACTCATCACGTTCCTGTGTAGCGTTTTTCTTTGATTCTTCATTTTTGATTCCCGTTTGAAGGAGCTCACTCACTCACTTCTTTTGTTATATGTAAAAGAAAAATCCGTTGATAACTTGACAAACAAATGTCGGAGGAACTCATATATGACAAAGATAACTCGAGATTCAAATACATGTTACCAGTGTATAACTTTGAGGATTGTAGATCTATACTAAGTTGTAGTAATTCCTAAGGATTTTTTTAAGTCAAAGACTTTGCTGTTCTGGGACACACATGAGAAAATCGGGTTATGATTATGTGAGTGGCACCATGCTTTTTGTTATTAAACACATTTGCGAACTTATAACAAAACTATATGAGCAACTACTGGGTGAGTTAAACATGCTAAAAAATGAAGTGATTCCCATCTTTGATTACTTTTCTAGGCTTGTCCAGAACTCCATAAGAACTTAATTAATCCCTACATACTTCCATAATTTAGCATCACTATTTAGCTGTTAAACATTAAGAAAGGTGAACATGGATTTTAAAACAGGTTTTAACATTATGTGCTCAATTTTAAACATGTTTGGATACGAATTTGACGTTTGTGATACGCATTTGGGAAACTCAAAAAATGGGGATGAAGTTACAGTAGGGTACCGCAATTTAGTTACTTCGTATAAAACACACACGTGTAGTCATACGCTGCTTGACGATACACTTTCTGCTAATAACAAACTTGCACAGTTCGACTATGAGAACAAGTAATATAAAATGAATGAAAGAGCAGGCCTTGGCATTTGGGGGTCGCCACGGAGGTTCACCTGAGACGACTCCGGGCTATCCAAAAAGATAGTCGCCCTGGGATTAGTCGGCTCGCAATGTCGAGTCGGAACCCAGGTATACCTAAAAAAGAGCAGGCCTTGTTGGCTCTTGTGACACTTGAAATAGATTATCGTAAGTATGGTTATGGAGACATGATTGTAAGATTATAACTTGGAAAGGATGGTTTGTAGTAGGCTTGCACAAACTAATTATAAAATTGGAAGAATTAATATTCAACAGTGTAGAAAAATAAGGCTAGATGATCTAACAACACTTTTATTCACTTCAAACAATCAAAGGAACAAGAGAGAGTTTCAAAGACCAAATCTCAACTGCTATGGATCTATTATCTAACCTGATAATAGTTTAACAAATCAAATAAAAAAGAAACAACAAGATGAAATAACCCAGAAGTGAAGAATGAAATGTGTGGTCGCCATTGATGGCTGCACAAGATACACACACACAAACTTAACCCTAACTCTGAATGAGTTAGGGTAAATAAAGCAAACAATACGCAACGATTGTTTCTTCCAAACCCAATGGGCCTTCAAGCCCAAGTCTATCCCTTCAACGTATATATCAACCAGCTTACACTTGAGTCCCTGAAATATTAAACATAGCAACATTAGTCCCTATAATATTTTGAATATCATATTATGACAAGGATTTTAACATCCCCCCTTAATATGATATTCTATACAAGTTAACCATCCCCAGTTTTTCAACCAGGTATTCATGTTGTGGTGTATCCAATCCTTTGGTGAGGATGTCTGCAATTTGATTTGCAGACTCCACCTTTTGAGTTCTAACAACCCCATTCAAGATCTTTTCCCTCACAAAGTGAAGGTCAATCTCAAGGTGTTTAGTTCTCTCATGGAATACAGGATTGGCAGCAATCTTAATTGTTGAGTTACTGTCACAATAAAGATCCACGGGCAAAAGATTACTACACCTCAAATCTTTTAGAATTTGAAGGAGCCAAATGACTTCACTAGTCACTGAGGCTAGAGCTCTATACTTAGCCTCAGCTGATGACTTAGAGAGAGTGATTTGTTTCTTACTCTTCCATGATACAAGGTTATCATTCAAGAAAACACAATAGCCAGTGACAGACTTCCTAGTAACAATTCACTTAGCCCAATCAGCATTTGAGAAGGCTCTAAAAGTCATACCTGTGTGTTTCTTAACATGAATACCCAAACCTGGAGCACCCTTTAAGTATCTGAGAATCTTGAAAGCAATCCTCAGGTGAGACCTTAAGGGTGAGTGCATAAATTGACTAAGACAATGGACAGCATAAGAAATGTCAGGTCTGGTAGTGGTCAAATATATAAGCTTACCCATAAGCTTCTGATAATCCACAATATTTTCCAACAAGGGATCAATATCACATGGTTCATTGGAAATGGACAGTTTAGACAACAAGGGTGTTTTGGAAGGTTTGCAAGCAAGCTGGCCATATTCAGATAAAAGATCAAGGACATACTTCCTTTGACTCAAACACATTCCATATTGGGTATCAACAACTTCAATTCCCAAAAAATATTGCAATTTTCCCAAATCCTTAATCTTAAAATTACTTTTCAAAAACATTTTGAAGTTGTCAATTTCTTTTTTGTTGTTGCCAGCAACAATAATATCATCCACATAAACAAGCACAGCAATAAAACACTTGTCACAATTCTTAGTATAAAGAGAGTAGTCAGACTTGCTTTGAACAAACCTATTTTCAACTAGAACAGATGTGAGTTTGGCATTCCACTATCTAGGAGATTGCTTCAGTCCATAAATAGACTTCTTAACTCTACAAACAAGTTTAGGATTACCAGAGTAAAATCCTTGAGGGGGTTTCATGTAAATAGTCTCATCCAGTTCTCCATACAAGAAAGCATTGTTAATGTCTAATTGGTATATAGGCCAAGATTGATTAACAACTAAATTAATGAGACATCTAAGTAACCATTTTAACAACAGGAGAGAAGGTTTCTTCATAATCAATACCCTCCTTTTGACCACAACCCATGGCAACAAGTCTGGCCTTATACCTTTCAGTCTCACCACTGGATTTGAACTTAAGTTTCCAAACCCACTTAGAATTTAAGGCAATCCTATCAACAGGCAATTCAACTAAATCCCAAGTGTCATTTTCAAGCAAAGCAGCAAATTCAACATTCATAGCATCAACCCATTCAGGACTTTGACAAGTGGTTGTAGTAAATTACAACTCTTGTTTAGGAAAACAAAGAGAGTAAAATAGGGAAAGTATTAAATACGACGGTTTAGGAAAACCGTGTACAAATGACCCTAGATGAAATGAAAGTTCGTTTCCCAAGGAGGTATATGTGTGTGACTAAGATGTACAAGATTTGAGATTAATATTCGGTCTAGAAGGAGATGAGAAAAGAAGATGACGAAGACGTAAAAATAAAAATTATCACTACTAGAAAGTTAAAACGTAAAACCTTAAAAACCACAAAAATAAAAATTAATTCTAAAAATTACCAAAAATTCACCAAAAATCAAAATAAACAAACTAAGAGTTTACCAATAATCAAAACTTTTTCAAACCTTTTAAATAATTAAATATTCAATTTTTAAATGCTAATTAAAGCCCTAAAAATCAAATAAATTATCAAAAAGCCCAAATAAAGATTTTTCAATTGATAAACCTCTAAAATGACCTAAAAAGATTAAAAACTATTTTTAGAAATTTTTAAACTAATAAAAACTATTTAAAATGATTTAAAAACTATTAAAATTTAAATTATTATAAAAATTAATCTAGATGTGATGAAATTATTCTAAAAGTTGCTAAATTCCTATTTTAATGTATTAAACCTAAGAAAAATATAAAAAGTTGAAAAATGTGAAATTTGAAAAATAATAATAAAATAATATTAAAATAATATTAAAAATCCAAAAATTATAAAAAATTTTAAAAACTTGCAAACTAGTTTAATTTAACCTAAATAATCAGAAAATCAAAGTGAAATTACTAGAATACCCCTATTGGGCCCTCAAATGGGCCAAAACCAAAAACAGTTAACACAATTGGGCTTTTGGGCCCAAAAAGTCAAACTTGGGCCAATTGACTTGGAAAAGCCCTATCTGACTTAAATTCAATTCTAAGAACAAAACTCTAAAGGCCCAAAAGCTGAATATGAGCTTATCACAGCTTATTAAGCACACAACTTATTCTTATTGGGCTTTTCAGCCCATTAAGCAATAAGCTAATGCCATAAGCTCTAATCAATCAACAAAAATCCAATAAGCACAACCAATAAGCCAGAATAAGCACAAATGAACTTATGAAAAAGTCAATGAAGTTGGTTTTCTAGTCAAACCCTAAAGTCAACCCTCCAAATGCTCCAGTATGAACAAATGGGTCAAATAATGAGCACCTATTACAAAATCAAAGTTGTTGCTGGTTAAAATAAGCTATTATAGCTTATTGATAAGCTGACACCAGTTTTACACTAGCAGTGGTAACTAGAAGGGGAAAGGAATTCCCACTGTTTTGACTATTTGACCAAGCTTATTTGAGAGTTCTGGTTGGATTCAATTGGAAACAAAGGCACCCTTGTGATCAGTGAATCACAAGGAGTCAATAGCAACAAGAAAATCACAATTTGGATCACACAATAAGCCACAATCAATCAAACAGTTGCCAGATATAGCCCAGATATGGAAATAAGTAGTTAAGCACTTAATAAGCAGATTTAGCAAGAATAAGCCAACCAAACTTAACAGGATGCATACACAAGCTATATAAACTAAGAATAAACACAAAGCAACAAGAATCAAACACTGAATCAAAGTAAACAACAAGATCAAAGCATGAAAAGTTACTGATGAACAATGAACATATGCAGAAACAAGTTTGCTGATCTATTTGACACTTGATCCAATTTCAGGCCTCAAATCCTTCTTCCCTGGTGTGATTAACTAAGGTTTAGCACTTGTTAGCCCTAGCCTATGCTTAGATCTAGGTGTCCTCAAAATCCTAGCCAATTTTACCAAGTATTTAAGATTTTATAGCCAATCTATGAATCTATGTGTTCCAACTCTCAAAACCTGCAAACAGATGAACAATAGCACCTAAATATCAGATACCAACACTTGCAATCACAATACAAGCACTTAGCAAACCACAAATCCAAATCATGCAGTAGACCCAAACACTCCTTAATCTACCACTTAACAAAGAAACTTGTGATTTTAACTAATAACCTACTGATTTTAATGATCAAAAACACTTACTAGGTACCAACTAACAGAATCAAACACATAAATTACCAGCACAAACACAAATACTCAGAATCAAAGCACAAAACCAAAAACAGTCATAAACATGAAATTTTGAGAGTAATCTTAACAAGGGATTATACCTGCTCTCCACAACTTCCTAGGAGAGCCAACAATGCTCCTTGGACCTTGTTCAACAACTAGAACAAGACCAAGGTACTTCAACAAAGGAGATGCACACTGCCTTGGTTGATGGTTCAAAGTAGAACCTCAAGGACTTGATGTCTTCAACACAAGCAGCAAACAACTCAACCAAGGGCTCTAATCCTTTCACAAGCTTGGTGTCAACAAGCTTGCAAGAGCTTATAGCTAATGGCTAAGGGTTAGTATACAAAATAAGCAAAATAAGAAACTAGGATTTCAAGGCCTTTGAACCTTAAAAACCTTATGAACCAAGACATGCCTTAACCACAAGATTAAGGAAGGTCTTAACAATCAAATGGAACTCAGATTTAGGCTATTCTAACACCATCTTTTAATCAAATCAAAAAGAGAATTCAAAATTTTCAGAATTTCAAATTTTATTAAACTTAATAAGGAATTACAAAGATTGATAGCCTAAAACTAGAACAAAGGGACTCTCACATGTTGAGGTCTCCTTTTATAGGCAAATGCCTGGCTAAACACTATTCACAAACCCTAGAAGTGAAATTCCCTAAATGTCCTTGAGTCTTCTAGACGTTTTGATGGAATGAGTTGTCCAAATGCATCCAAACCGTTTATAATAGCTTTGGGGTGAAGCAGGGATCCTAGGCTGTTGATTTGGACACGTCAGATTACTTGGAGGCTAAGTTGCATTTTCATTGGTTGAGGAGGTTGAGTGTGGGGTCCAAGGAGTAGTGGGAGTGAGGGTTTTGTGTGTGGGATTTGTTTCTGCACATGTGAATCACACAAGTGCCAGGGTAATTTGGATTTACCCTTTGGTTTAAGTGAGATGGTAACTGGGTTCTTGGGGTGAATAGTAAAGATTTTGATCTGTTTTTGTAGGGATGGAAAAGTGTTTGGCGCATTATTCATTTGAATGTTTCATTTGCACAGCTTTGCCCCTTGTGTTTTCAGAAAATGGGTAAAACGTGTTTCTAGCCACCAAAACTTCCATTCCTTTGTTAATATCTTTCACCACTTGACATTTTTGGCACAAGACTTTTCCAAAAGAGTTATAAGGGTTATTTTTGGAACTTTTGCATAATTCAAGGGCTGATCTTGGACATTCTTGATCTTCAAAGGTCTTCAATGTATCTTTGGCTTGATGAGGGACCATAATTGACAATTTGGAATTATTGAAGGACTAAACTTGCCATTTCTTCAAAGTTGAAGGACCTTTTGTGTAATTTTGACAAACTTAAGGGACCAAACTTGTAATTATTAATATACAAGGGTTTTAAGTGTCATTTCTTCAATAAATGAGGATCAATCTTGTTTGTCTTCAAGTCTTCAAGGGTATTTGTTGAGTATTCCATGATTAGGGCCCGGTTCTTTGTACGGCTTCGTTTCTCGTGTTCGTTTTTCCCTGTATCTTGTGCTCTTTTGTCTTTTTCACGATATCCATACCTAAAATACACAAGTAAACAAACATAAGCATATATATGGTATATTATGACATTTTTATGCATTAAAAGCCCGAAAAGAACGATGAGATCATGTATAAATGCCATCTCATCACTCCCCCATACTAAGCCATTGCCGTGCCCTCACGCAATGCTAGAATAAAGTATCTAAGCATCACCAAAGTTCAATTTTATTAACCTTTATTGAAGAGTAAAAAGACTTGCAATATACTACGAAGATGTGTAAAGACATAATGTATGATTTTCATCACGAAAAGTGACTTTTAGGGTCAAAGAATAGAAACAAGTAAATGTCCCTTAGAGTAAACTTCGTCATCCTTGATTGTCATACATTCCATGCTAAGTGCAAAAACGAGATCATTGTTGGTACAAGTCAGAATGCTAACACTACTCATACGTCCAAATTGTGTAATACTTTTTCTCCCCGCAATCCTAGTTATTATAAAAGGAAATGGGTTACTAGCATTTTTTATCTATTTGTCATGGATCACAAGTGATTCATATTGACTTATTTGAGTAGTTATTAGTCCGAAAGCAAAGTAGCACGATTTGATCAATAGTTAGCCGAAGGACAAAATCTTTTAAAACGGCTTCTCGTGTATCTCCTTAAGTTCATATCTTGGCATAACTCGTTTCACGATTTGAGACCTTTCTCGGACCGATATTTGGCATGTACTTCATACTTCAAATCTTGGGAAGACGTTCTCGAAATTATGGTCTTGTCTTCATATATTTGGAATTTCTTCACTTGACGTTTTTGAGAGATTCTTCATATTGGACCACGACTTCATCATTTTTCTTCAATCTTAACTTTGGATTTTGATATACAACGATCCGCCTCCTTTTCGGACTTGGATATATTTATCCTCATACCTTGTTAGGGTCTTTTTGGATAGACTTTCTCCATGATCTTTAGGGGAGTAATTGCTTTTCGTCGTGTGTCTCGATCCTTCATATTGATTTAGGAATAATGATACTTCACATCATCTTTGGATCTTTAGCAAAAATAGAGCTCCTCATGCCTTGTTAGGGCCTTTTAGTATGATCGCCAATCTTCGCGTCCCGTTTCAATAAGTTATGCCTTGGCTATGAACTCTATTCAACCCCGAGCAACTTTTAAACGATCTTGCGCTAGAGGCTAAGTAACCTTTCAAATCGTACGACCTTACTTATTGCAATTATGAATTATTCCTAATGCATTGATCTTATGGGAAGAAAAATCCACAATTAAAACATATGAGTTTTTGAAAGAACATTTTCATGTTCTACGTTTAGCATGATCACTTGTCTAACTCTATCATTTCTCGTTCTTCACTATATAAAGACCTCTAATTAAAGAGACTCGTGAATACTTAGCCATGCAAGTCATAATTAAGCCAAATTTGGATTAGCTTTCATTAAGACTATATCAAATCAAAGTTTTGGGTTTTCAAGCCACCTATAGGATCTTGCACTTTCTTGTACTTTTTCAAGTTTAGAGAATGCGTTTTATAGTTCCCTTGATATGTGACTTTCTAGGATCAATTATAGGAACTTGCGAAAAGTTCTTGTTCTTAACCCGTATGAATTAAGACTTTCGCGTTTTAAAGCTCCCTATATAAAAGTCTAGCAAAACTTGAATTGAGCGGGTTAAGGAATGTAAATGGCTCCAAATTCCCATCAAGTCAAAAATTAACTCTTATTCTACCCATCGGAAAATATACATTCGTGTCTTAAAAACACTTATTAAAAACTAAGAAAATTTTTAAAATTTGGCCATTTTTAGCCTTATTAGCAACAAAACAAAACATTGGAAGTTGGAAAGCGTGAGGGCGTAGCAAAGCAAGTACCTATTCACCCCCCATACTAAAAGTAAACATTGTCCTCAATGTTTCGAGTCTAAAGGTGGAGCACCCCAATACTAGAGACGAAGAGTCGAATGCTTAGGATCTAGCATGGAAAGGGTGATCAACAATATATCTAAAGCCGTTTATTAAGTATGCTAGAAGATAATTGTTAGAACAATAAAGGATATGTCATGGATTCGTGAAAAACTTCTTCAAGCAAACGATGGAGGCTCACGTAAACGAACACGAGTCTTCAATCGTAGATGATGATGATGATCTAGATAACACAATCACAAACAACCACGAGACAACGAGTTGAAAGGGGTACAAGTCCCCTTATTAGTAAATATTAAGCATAAAGGATAAGCATGGGATCTCCCCCACGAGGCACCTCGTTTTTGATTACCGAGTCATGAGCTCGACTCGATCCCCTCAAAATGTGAACATTTAGGGAAAATCATGGTATGGTCAATTTTTGGTGGGGCTTACATGATAAAAAAGGCCCAACAAGCAACCGGTATTAAGGAATAAGTCCTTTGATGGTGCAAAATACCGGGATCGAAGATGGCGTTCTCGTTTTCATTGGAAAAACAAATTAACGCCACTTCAACATGTGCCATAAACTCAAAGAGTTTGAAGAAAATAGATGAGAAGTAGAAGGGTGGGACAATTGGTAAGACAAACTTTTGAGCTACCCGAGGTAGACTCGCACCAAGCAAATAGAAAGATTTTCCATTTATTACATCGGTGGATGACCGAGATTTCCTTTTACATGAAATTCCGGGATCGAATATCTCGTCCTCGGTGGACAAGGATGAGGGAACATAAGGGGCTTCCCCCATACTAAAACCACACAAAGCATCATCAAAAGGAGTAGACGAGCTTGTAGCACTCAAAACACGTGGTGATGACGGAGTTAGATTTGTAGAAAAATCAATTAAATCATATTTAAAATCTTTTCCTTTTTTATCTTTTAAACTCTCCTTATGAAAACCCTTTTTGATTATGTCGAAAATATTTGGCGTTTCTAAGACGATTTTAGTCACACTAAAAATTCTCACATTTGTAAACCGTTTTGGTTTTGGTGGTGGCAAGTTCTCAAAACGTTTATCGACGAAGAAAACCTCCCCATCGGGGTCTACATATTCATCATCCGAAGGATCTTCCGTAGAAACCGGCAACTTATCAACACTTTTCAAGAATGAATTTTGGTGGTGAGGTGAAGGATTTTTCGATTCAAGTATTGACGGTTTCTTCTTTGTAGGCTTTACACTCATAACCTCCACCGATGGAGGAAATGGTAAATTGTTTTTGGCGACATTTCCTAAAACTCTTGGTGAAAATTCTTTGCAAACGACATTGGTTGAATTACCCTGGTTTAAAGTTGCAATAGACTAGACATGAGAAAGATTGGAGTTTTGTGTTGCATTGATGACAAGTTCTTCTTCATTGAAACGAAGGGTGATTTTTCGAGCATGAACATCGATAAGTGCTCTTGATGTATCCAAAAATGAACGACCCAAAATGAGAGGAACTTTTCGATCGATAGGAATGTCTACAACGATAAAGTCAACGGGATAGTAAAACTTTCCGACTTTAACGAAAACGTCCTCGGCTACTCCACATGCTAAAATCGTAGAATGATCGGCCATCTCGATAGACATGTTCGAAGGAGTAAGAGCCGGAAGGGAAAGCGATTTGAAAATCTCAAGAGGCATTAAATTAATACTAGCACCAAGATCGGCCAAGGCGTAGCATTCCTCCATATCTTGAATGGCACACGGAATCAAAAATTTACCGGGATCACCGACTTTTTGTGGTATGCGGCTAAGAAAAACCGATGAACAACTAGACGATTGTTGCAACTTCTCTTTGTTGTTTAGCATACTTTTGAAGTTTGCGGCGAATCGAGGCATCATGATTAAAGCATCGGCAAAACTTATGTTAAAATGTATATCACGAAACATTTTCATAAAAAGCTCAAATTGATAATTATTCCGTTCTCGTGCCTTTTCCTTGTCACGTCTCGAAGGGTAGGGTAAAGATGGTGTGGGTTGGTCATTAGGCAACGGCCTTGGAAACTCGGGTTCCACAATTGGTATTGGTTCAACCGTAGGTGTGGTATGAGCGGTACTTCGTGGGATTGTAATTTGCTCCTTTTCGACCATCACCTCGGGTTCTTTCTCGATTTCCTTCTCCGTAGAAGTACTTGGACGAGAGATTGGTTCCTTGAAAGTTTTACCACTACGAGTAGTAATAACCTTCATTTCTCCCTTCGGGTTTGCAATGGTATCACTAGGAAGACCACCCGAGGAAGAGGGTTTACACATGATTGCTTCAAACATCTTAGCCATTCGGTCCTTAAATTTTGATTGCCTAGCATCCGCTTTTAATAACTCTTGCTTAATCTCATGTTGTCCTAATTCCATCTTTTGTTGATTTTGTTGAAGACGTTGGACATTTCCTTCCATTTTGTTTGCATGAGTTTTAAGTTCACTAGCAAGTTCATTTTTAAGCTCGTTTTTCAACTCGGATCTTAAGCTAATCATCTCACGTTGCATGTTATCAAACTTAGCATCATTTGCTTTAGCATAATCCAAAAATTCTCCTTGCAAATTTTTAGTGTGAGCATTTTGAAAACCTTGTGTGGTGTTTTGAAAATCACGGTTTTGGTTTTGATTAGAATTTGTCCATTCCCATTTTGATAATTCCCTTTGTTGTAATTGCGTGAATTTCCTTGGTAATTACCTTGGTTGTTGTTTCGATAATTATTAACATTTTGATTTGGTGGAGCTTGATTTTGGCGGGAACCTTGACCGTTTTGGCTATAAGTTCCCGTTGCTACATAAGCACTCGAAGTGTTACCATCCGCGGTAATGCACTCGGAAAGATCATGAGCTCCCCCACATGACAAACAACTCTTAGCAAACGCTTTAACCGAAGCGGAATTTGAAGCTTCTTGAGCTTTCCAATGGGACATAAGATTAGCAAATCTATCAAAAAACCGATTTTCCTCATTAGCTTCATCATGTAAGGCATTAATGCTACGAGACGATTGTGACGATGATGACGAACCCAAATTGGCAACACTCGGTGTGTTACGAGGGCTATAAACCTTAGATCTATTCTCGATGATTTGTAAAGCCTCATTTGTCGTCTTGCACAAAAAATTACCACCCGCGGCGGCATTCAAATAATCTCGTTCATGATAATTAAGCCCATTATAAAAAGTATCAATTTGATGCAATTCCGTAAAATCATGGTGTGGACATTCATGTAACATTTCTTTAAATCGTTCCCATGCCATTGAAAAACTTTCATTATTTCTTTGCACAAATCGTGAAATATCATTTTTCAAATGTGTTGTTTTAGATGGTGGAAAAAACTTGTTTACAAACTTAGAAACGAGATCGGCCCATGTCAAAATCGAATTAGGCGGTTCTTCTCAAGCCAAATTTTTGCGGGTCCATCTAACGAGTATGGAAACAAGATCATCTTAATGGCGTCATGTGGAACATCCTTAAACTTGCTAGTAGCGGTGAGACGGTTAAAATTCCTAATGTGATAGTGCGGGTTGTCTTTCTCGTTACCTCTAAACTTATTTGCTTGCAACATCGACATTAAACCCGTCTTAATCTCGAAATTCTCCGCAAGGATGGCGGGAATCACAATAGCCTCTCCAAAACCCTCAGTGGGTGCTTGTAGCAACTCCATCATAGTACGGTTAGCCATGACGACTTCTTGTTCTACAATAGGTTCAACAATTGGAGGTTCTTCTACAATCAACGTCTCTTGATTGGCTTTCTTTTGAAGACGTTTACGAGCTCGTTTTGCTTGATTACGAGTGATCATAAACTTCACGAAGAATGGGAGGTGATCAAAGAAGACTCTTTTTGGGTGTTTTGTGAATTTTCATTTTTTTTGTGTTTTTGATGATATTTAATTTTTGGATTTTGGTGTATCTTCGTAGACAACAATCTACAAAATCTCTCCTCGAATCAAACTCTTGATTAAAGAAGCCTCAAAGGAATGAAAACGATCACGTGGAGTGAACGCCTTCGAATGACTTTAGAACTTTGGTGAAAACCAAATTGTTCAAGAGGGTTTAATCACAAAGAAACCAAGCAAATATATTATACGTAATAATACTTTGGGCGGCAAAACCCTCGATTAGCCTTCAATCTCAAAATACTCACAAGCAAGCGGGGAAACGAGGCGGCGCGAAGCACTTAAGAGCCTTTTTCCTTAGGGTATATTTTATAATACCCGCCTTATACCCACCTTATAGTTTGTATTTTTCAAAATCGAGATTCACGAAAGTATTTATCTATTTTTGCCTTTTTCTTTTTGTTTGAGATTCGAATACAATAATTGAGTGATGAAATCCCAATTAAGGTTGTGTTTTCACACTTTTGGAGATATTGTTTATTTGTTGTGATACTTAATACAATATAGTCATAATATTTTTACAAGAAAAACCAAGAAAACCGATAATACGTATTAGTAGAGTTCTACTAATACAAATACTATTTATGGTTAATATTAAAAACAACAATGCAAATTAATCACGACACACCTCCCCGGCAGCGGCGCCAAAATTGGTTATAGTAAATTACAACTCTTGTTTAGGAAAACAAAGAGAGTAAAATAGGGAAAGTATTAAATACGACGGTTTAGGAAAACCGTGTACAAATGACCCTAGATGAAATGAAAGTTCGTTTCCCAAGGAGGTATATGTGTGTGACTAAGATGTACAAGATTTGAGATTAATATTTGGTTTAGAAGGGGATGAGAAAAGAAGATGACGAAGACGTAAAAATAAAAATTATCACTACTAGAAAGTTAAAACGTAAAACCTTAAAAACCACAAAAATAAAAATTAATTCTAAAAATTACCAAAAATTCACCAAAAATCAAAATAAATAAACTAAGAGTTTACCAATAATCAAAACTTTTTCAAACCTTTTAAATAATCAAATATTCAATTTTTAAATGCTAATTAAAGCCCTAAAAATCAAATAAATTATCAAAAAGCCCAAATAAAGATTTTTCAATTGGTAAACCTCTAAAATGACCTAAAAAGATTAAAAACTATTTTTAGTAATTTTTAAACTAATAAAAACTATTTAAAATGATTTAAAAACTATTAAAATTTAAAATAATTATAAAAATTAATCTAGAAGTGATAATATTATTCTAAAAGTTGCTAAATTCCTATTTTAATGTATTAAACCTAAGAAAAATATAAAAAGTTGAAAAATGTGAAATTTGAAAAATAATAATAAAATAATATTAAAATAATATTAAAAATCCAAAAATTATAAAAAATTCTAAAAACTTGCAAACTAGTTTAATTTAACCTAAATAATCAGAAAATCAAAGTGAAATTACCAGAATACCCCTATTGGGCCCTCAAATGGGCCAAAACCAAAAACAGTCAACACAATTGGGCTTTTGGGCCCAAAAAGTCAAACTTGGCCCAATTGATTTGGAAAAGCCCTATCTGACTTAAAATTCAATTCTAAGAACAAAAATCTAAAGGCCCAAAAGCTGAATATGAGCTTATCACAGCTTATTAAGCACACAGCTTATTCTTATTGGGCTTTTCAGCCCATTAAGCAAAAAGCTAATGCCATAAGCTTTAATTTGACACACAACCTCCTTTTGGGATGCTTATGAGATCTGTAAAAAGAAATTTTGAAAAAGCTCACTCAATAAGCCAGAAATAAGCAAAGTATTATTTCACAAAACGACAAAATAGTCGGGTTTGAGAAATAAGGCACCTCAGGACTTGATTCAACTTGCAAAAGATCACAAATGGACTCAATAAGCCAAATCAATCAACAAAAATCCAATAAGCACAACCAATAAGCCAGAATAAGCACAAATGAAGTTATGAAAAAGTCAATGAAGTTGGTTTTCTAGTCAAACCCTAAAGTCAACCCTCCAAATGCTCCAGTATGAACAAATGGGTCAAATAATGAGCACCTATTACAAAATAAAAGTTGTTGCTGGTTAAAATAAGCTATTATAGCTTATTGATAAGCTGACACCAGTTTTACACTAGTAGTGGTAACTAGCAGGGGAAAGGAGTTCCCACTGTTTTGACTATTTGACCAAGCTTATTTGAGAGTTCTGGTTGGATTCAATTGGAAACAAAGGCACCATTGTGATCTGTGAATCACAAGTAGTCAATAGCAACAAGAAAATCACAATTTGGTTCACACAATAAGCCATAATCAATCAAACAGTTGCCAGATATAGCCCAGATATGGAAATAAGCAGTTAAGCACTTAATAAGCAGATTTAGCAAGAATAAGCCAACCAAACTTAACAGGATGCATACACAAGCTATATAAACTAAGAATAAACACAAAGCAACAAGAATCAAACACTGAATCAAAGTAAACAACAAGATCAAAGCATGAAAAGTTACTGATGAACAATGAACATATGCAGAAACAAGTTTGCTGATCTATTTGACACTTGATCCAATTTCAGGCCTCAAATCCTTCTTCCCTGGTGTGATTAACTAAGGTTTAGCACTTGTTAGTCCTAGCCTATGCTTAGATCTAGGTGTCCTCAAAATCCTAGCCAATTTTACCAAGTATTTAAGATTTTATAGCCAATCTATGAATCTATGTGTTCCAACTCTCAAAACCTGCAAACAGATGAATAATAGCACCTAAATATCAGATACCAACACTTGCAATCACAATACAAGCACTTAGCAAACCACAAATCCAAATCATGCAGTAGACCCAAACACTCCTTAATCTACCACTTAACAAAGAAACTTGTGATTTTAACTAATAACCTACTGATTTTAATGATAAAAAACACTTACTAGGTACCAACTAACAGAATCAAACACATAAATTACCAACACAAACACAAATACTCAGAATCAAAGAACAAAATAAAAAACAGTCATAAACATGAAATTTTGAGAGGAATCTTAACAAGGGATTATACCTGCTCTTCACAACTTCCTAGGAGAGCCAGCAATGCTCCTTGGACCTTGTTCAACAACTAGAACAAGACCAAGGTACTTCAACAAAGGAGATGCACACTGCCTTGGTTGATGGTTCAAAGTAGAACCTCAAGGACTTGATGTCTTCAACACAAGCAGCAAACAACTCAACCAAGGGCTCTAATCCCTTCACAAGCTTGGTGTCAACAAGCTTGCAAGAGCTTATAGCTAATGGCTAAGGGTTAGTACACAAAATAAGCAAAATCAGAAACTAGGATTTCAAGGCCTTTGAACCTTAAAAACCTTATGAACCAAGACGTGCCTTAACCACAAGATTAAGGAAGGTCTTAACAATCAAATGGAACTCAGATTTAGGCTATTCTAACACCAACTTTTAATCAAATCAAAAAGAGAATTCAAAATTTTCAGAAATTCAAATTTTATTAAACTTAAAAAGGAATTACAAAGATTGATAGCCTAAAACTGGAACAAAGGGACTCTCACATGTTGAGGTCTCCTTTTATAGGCAAATGCCTGGCTAAACACTATTCACAAACCCTAGAAGTGAAATTCCCTAAATGTCCTTGAGTCTTCTAGACGTTTTGATAGAATGAGTTGTCCAAATGCATCCAAACCGTTTATAATAGCTTTGGGGTGAAGCAGGGATCCTAGGCTGTTGATTTGGACACGTCAGATTACTTGGAGGCTAAGTTGCATTTTCATTGGTTGAGGAGGTTGAGTGTGGGGTCCAAGGAGTAGTGGGAGTGAGGGTTTTGTGTGTGGGATTTGTTTCTGCACATGTGAATCACACAAGTGCCAGGGTAATTTGGATTTACCCTTTGGTTTAAGTGAGATGGTAACTGGGTTCTTGGGGTGAATAGTAAAGATTTTGATCCGTTTTTGTAGGGATGGAAAAGTGTTTGGCGCATTATTCATTTGAATGTTTCATTTGCACAGCTTTGCCCCTTGTGTTTTCAGAAAATGGGTAAAACGTGTTTCTAGCCACCAAAACTTCCATTCCTTTGTTAATATCTTTCACCACTTGACATTTTTGGCACAAGACTTTTCCAAAAGAGTTATAAGGGTTATTTTTCGAACTTTTGGATAATTCAAGGGCTGATCTTGGACATTCTTGATCTTCAAAGGTCTTCAATGTATCTTTGGCTTGATGAGGGACCATAACTGACAATTTGGAATTGTTGAGGGACTAAACTTGCCATTTCTTCAAAGTTGAAGGACCTTTTGTGTAATTTTGACAAACTTAAGGGACCAAACTTGTAATTATTAATATACAAGGGTTTTAAGTGTCATTTCTTCAATAAATGAGGATCAATCTTGTTTGTCTTCAAGTCTTCAAGGGTATTTGTTGAGTATTCCATGATTAGGGCCCGGTTCTTTGTACGGCTTCGTTTCTCGTGTCCGTTTTTCCTTGTATCTTGTGATCTTTTGTCTTTTTTCACGATATCCATACCTAAAATACACAAGTAAACAAACACAAGCATATATGGTATATTATGACATTTTTATGCATTAAAAGCCCGAAAAGAACGATGAGATCATGTATAAATGCCATCTCATCAACAAGCCTCAAAAAAATTCCTAGGTTCACTACTCTTATTTATCTGAGTGACAAAGCATAACACATCTCCTTTAATTTTGGAATATCCCATAAATTTTTCAATCCCATTCTTGACCTTGGAATTAACAACAAAATTATTGTAATTTTTTGGAAAAACAGAAGGTCTAGAAGACCTTCTCACACCCTGGTCATCCTGAGCATTAATATTAGAAATACCACCCAAGTTCTGTCCATGCAAAGGAAGACTTGGGTGAATTTCAATATTTCCTTCAGATACATGTGTTTCATCAAGTGTGGCAGCCTCAATACTTGGACTGGCATCTGTGGTATCATTGCTAGAAGCAATGTGTCCACTGTCACCTAGACCCAAGTCTGGGTTACTATCACTTGGTGACTTACTGTCACCATTATGAATACTTGTAACTCTCTCATCATCATCAGGAAGCTCAGGATTTTCCAAATCAAAAAGGTCAAAACTTTATTGTTTTGAGAAACATCAACATCTAGAACCTTATTATTTTTATTTAAAACAGTGTCTTTAAAGGGAAAAATGGACTAAAAAAACATGACATCTCTAGAAACAAGGAACTGATGTCTATCAAGACTATAAAGTTTGTAACCCTTTTGCAAATTAGAAAAACCCATCATAACACATTTTTCAGATCTACTGGTGAGTTTGTCATGACTATTCAAGACAGTAGCAAAGCAAAGACAACCAAAGGTCCTAATATGAGAGAGATTAGGAGGTGTGTTATGCATCATCTCATATGGAGATCTACCATTTAGCACAGAAGAGGGCAATCTGTTGATAAGATAAGTAGCAGTTAGATTGCATTCAGTCCAAAACCTTAAGGGTATTCCCCCCTGAAACATAAGGCATCTAGTCACATTAAGCAGATGCATGTGTTTCCTTTCAACCACCCCATTTTGTTGAGGAGTATATGCACAAGAGGGTTGATGTAAAATGCCTTTGGTGTTACAAAAAGCTTGAAAGCTATGATTAACAGATTCAGTCCCACTGTCACTTCTGAAAATTTTAACTTCTTTTTCAAATTGGTCTTTTAACAGATTATAAAAAATCTCAACAGATTTGCCAACTTCATCTTTGTTTTTTAACAAATAAACCCAAACAGCTCTTGTGTAATCATCCACAATGGTCAAGAAAAACCTATGACCAGTATGACTGGTCACCCTATAAGGTCCCCACACATCTAGATGTACTAATTCACCAAGAGTTTTAGTTTTATGGTCACTTAAGGGAAAAGGTTCTCTAGCCTGTTTAGCCCTTTGACATATTTCACAAAACTCATTTTGATCAAAAGAACTAATTTTCAAAGAGTTTTTTAGTACATTCAGAGCTGGGTCAGCAGGGTGACCCAATCTACAATGCCAATCATATTTAGACAAGGAGCAACTAATCACATGGGAGTCATTAACACACTTGTTACCTTCTACATCTAAATAATACAAACCACCATATTGTCTACCAGTCCCCAAGATTTTTTTGAGACCAAGAAATCCTGATTAACAAAGAAACATTTGTTTTCATCAAAGACAAACAAAATTTTGTTATCCTTACCTAATTTGTGAACAGAAACCAAGGTCACACAATAATCAGGAATAACAAGCACATCAAACAACACAAGTCCATTAGAAAGTTTTAGATTTCCAATCTTAGAGATGATAGCTTCAGTCCCATTAGGATGAGCCACCTTAATGGTAAGGTGAGTAATATCAAAAACATTTTCCAATTCAGAATCATCATTGGTCATATGTTGATTAGCCCCAGAATCAACAACCTTCCCATTATACCTAATTTTAGATTTGATGTTTGTGTTAGAACAAAAAAACTTCTCAAAGTTATTATTAAAAATGTTCCTATTGTTAAAGTAGATACCTGCCATATTGGCATGAACATTTCCATATTCACTAGTGGTCCCCTTGTTCTCCTTGAACATAGAAAGTAAGGTAGCAAGTTGCTCATCACTGAATCCAGATGAAGAGGATGTTCCAACAGAATTGTTAGAAACATTTTTACCCTTGTTACCTTGACCCCCTTTTTTCTTACTAAAGTCAGGAGGGTAACCAATGATTTTGAAGCACCTATCAATAGTGTACCCATTATACCCACAATTCTCACAAACCACTTCAGAGTTGCTATTACCATAAGGTCTAAACACAGACTTTTTAGGAACATTAGGTCTAAATCTAGTAGTGGGAGTGTTAGGTCTAAAACCCCCATTGTTGCCAAAGTTGGGTCTAAAGTTACCACTATTAAAGTTACCTTGGTTATTAGTATGATTTCTTTGAGTATTGTTTCTAGCAGGCCCATTAGAAAAAAGGCTGATGTCTGAGTCCTCTAAGAGGAACCAGCAAGAGTACCAGATGCTAACCTGTGAGATTCCTCACTGGAAATTACAGCATAGGCACCTTTAACATCAGGCAAAGTTTCTCTAGAGAGAATAGAGCTTCTAATGCTCATGTAAGAATCATCCAAACCCATCAAGAATTGCATAAGTTTTAACAACTGATTATGTATTTTAAATTCACTAGAAGCAGAACACACACAATTAGGCAACTCAATCATAGCATCATACTGTTTCCAATAAGCATTTAGTTTGTGGTAATAATCAGACAAATTAGACCCATTTTTTTTGAGAGTGTTAATCTTGTGATGCAAATTGAAAATGACAGACCCATCAACTTTATGGTAAGTTTCTTTTAACTCATTCCAAACATGCTTAGCCTTTTTTGAAAAAAATTGACCAAGGAATAGTTCCTCAGAGATTGAGTTTAAAATCCACCCAAGGACCACAACATTAACTCTATCCCATTGTTTACCCAAAACTTCATCAGTTATAGATCTTTTACAAGACCCATCTATAAAACCAATTTTGTTTTTACCTTCCAAAGCTAACAACATAGCATTAGCCCAAACCTGATAATTTTCAGTTCCTTTAAGTTTAACACTCACAACAGTCAACACAACAGTATCATTGGGGTGCAAATGTAAAGGGTCACTAATAACTTTGTTTTTGCTGGGTTAAAAGTTCGTTTTTGTCGGTATCTTATCGAATTGATCTCCGGTTAATTGTGTGACTCAGTCGCTCTTGGTGAATAAATGAAAATGTTGTTGAGTATCTATTTAAATTAAAAATGCAAACTTTAAAGTAAATGACAAAATAACAAAAGCGATAAACTGATTAAAGCTTAAATGAAAGGTTTAAACGAAATAACAAGGAAATTAAAGTAGTTAAAAACTTAAATTAAAAGTAAATTTGAAATTAAAATAAAATACAACAAAGCAATTTGAAAATAAACCTAAAGAAAAATGGCGAGGAAAATAAATTTGAAAACAATAGGGTATAAAAATAGGTCACAACTAGGATCGCAACCAGGATCGTGACCAGGATCGTGACCAGGATCGCAACCAGGATCGTGACCAGGATCGCAACCAGGATCGCAACCAGGATCGTGACCAAGATCGCAACCAGGATGGTAACAGGATCGCAACCAGGATCGCAACCAGGATCGCAACCAGGATCGCAACCAGGATCGTGACCAGGATCGTGACCAGGATCGCAACCAGGATCGTGACCAGGATCGTAACCAGGATCGTGACCAGGATCACAACCAGGATCGCAACCAGGATCGTGACCAGGATCGAAGTAAAGGATCGCAAGTAGAAACCCTAGGGGTTTATGCGATCACACTTACTTGATCGGAACTGATAAAACCCTTAAACATGATACGATGAAAATCAAAAGCAGAATAAGCAAAACTGATTAAGCACTTTGATAATAAGCTAATACCAAAAACTTGATTAAATAAGAATAAGACGAATGAAATAAGCACAAATTTAAGAACTTTCAAGACTCAAGTTAAGCAAACTTTATAAAATGAACTTTATAAATATAAAACTTTTAAGAAAACTTAAAAACTAATAAGCTAGATACGAATTAAGCCAATAAGTATGTCAAGCTTATAGCTTAAATCGTATACAAGCCTAGATGGAAAACAAAAAGATGAACTTTTTAATAAATCATACATCAAAATTAAACCAAAAGCATAAAAATTTCGGATTAAAGATAAACATCAATTAAGAAAGGTGGGATGAGAAAGATTGTAAACAACTTGAAATAAGATGAAGATTAAAGATTCAAAAATACAAGATTAAAGATTAAAGATTAAAACTTGAAAGAAAAACTAGAGAGAGAAAGTGAAAAAACTAGAGAGAGAAAATTAAACTACACTACTCCTAAAACTAAACTAACTACTCCTAAATGACTAACACCCTTTCATGTGGTGAAATGAAGGGTATTTATAGGAAAGGAGGGGATGCTTGTGTTGCTCTTTTCTTTCTTTCTTTCTTCACATCTTTTCGTCTTTTAAGTTCTTCGACTTTTTCGACTTTGTCTCGGGATTAATTTAAACTCGTCTTATAATTTCTTCATTTATTAGACTTGAGTTCTTCACTTAATTAAACTTCCGTCTTTAGACTTGTTCTTCGATAAATCTTCAGAATAGGCCTTGGACTTCCGTTCTTTTTGCACTCTTGATCTTTTGACTTCGTCTTTTGTCTTTTTCTTCGATAAAAGTCCGTGAAAGCCCGTGTTTTCCTCCCTTTTCACGTTTTGGTCCTAAATCACAACAAAAACACAAACCACGCATAATTCTGACATTTATGACATAAAATACACGTTTTGGCTTGGTTATTATTGTAATTAAGTGGTAAAAGGATGGGTGTTTTCACACCTATCAAATCCCCTACACTTAACCATTGCAATGTCCTCATGCAATGCATTAGTTACAAAGCAAGTTTTACATTTTCCATCATAATCAATCCACATTTGCCTTTATTAAAATGATAGAAAATTTCAAAAATAAGAAAACAAGTAAAGAGATCAAAAACTTACCTTAGGGTTGTGGAAATGTCATGAATGATTATCACCCTCAAGCTTCACGTTTCCCAAACCAAGCTTAAAAACGAGATCATTGTTATTATAAGTTAGCAAACTAACACGAACTCATGTGGGCCAATTATTTACTTAGACTCCCTTATTCCTAGGTTTATCTCTTATATTTTATTTTTGTCTTGAATGATCACGAGGATGCATTGTTGACCTATTTCGATAGTTATTTAGGTTGAAAATAAAGTGGGACGATTTAATCAATAGTTAGCTAAAGGACAAAATCTTTTAAAAATGCTTCTCGGGACCTCTTAAAGTTCATATCTTGGCATAACTCGCTTCACGATTTGAGACCTTTCTCGGACCGATATTTGGCAGCGACTTCATACTTCAAATCTTGAGAGACGTTCTTGAAATTATGGTCTTCTCTTCATAATAGGAATTTCTTCACTTGAAGTTTTTGAGAGATTCTTCATATTTGGACCACGACTTCTTCATTTTTCTCCAATCTTTATTTTGGACTTTGATATACAACGATCCGCCTCCTTTTAGGACTTGGATCTATTTATCCTCATACCTTGTTAGGGCCTTTTGGGATAGACTTCTCCATGATCTTTTGGGGAGTATTTGCTTTTCGTCGTGTGTCTCGATCCTTCATATTGATTTTCGATAAATTATTCTTCACATCACTTTTGGATCTTTAGCAACAAAATGTATCCTTCATGCCTTGTTAGGGCCTTTTCGGACTCGCCAATCTTCGCATCCCGCTTCAATAAGTTAGGCCTTGGCTATGAACTCTAATTAATACCAAGCAACTTTTAAACGATCTTGGGCTAGACGCTAAGTAACTTTTCAAATCGTACAACCTTATTTATTGCAATTAAATTTATTAACAAGTGATGGGAGAAAAAGCTCATAATCAACACACATAAATTCATGAAAGAGTACCAAACTTATAATTGACTCTATCATCTCTCGTTCTTCACAATTTAAAATCTCAAGGAATGAGACTCGTGGATGCTTAGCCAATTAAATCAAAGTTTTGGGTTTTCAAGTCATCTATAGGATCTTGCAACTTCTTAGACTCTTTCAAGTTTAGAATTTGCGTTTTAAAGTTCCCTTGATAAACAAATTTTTAGGATCAATTATAGGAACTTGCGAAAAGTTCTTGTTCTTAACCCGTGAGAGTTAAGATTTTTGCATTTTAAAGTTCCCTATATAAAAGCCTAACAAAACTTGACTTAAACAAGTTAAGGATACTAGCCAGAGTAAACTTAGATAAGTAAAATCAGATTGAGTCAAAATATTCATGACTTTGAAAAATTTAAAACCACTTTATTAAACTTTATTTTTAGCAAGGAAAGTAAATAGCGATAGCAAAGGAAAACTACAAGGCCAAAATAGATCAAAAATTTTGAAAAATATCGAAAAATCTAATTTTCCGGTTGAAATGAGGACAAATACAAGGAAAAGCCCACTTAACTTCGATAGAAGTCCCCCCTACACTTAATATAAACATTGTCCTCAATGTTTAAGCATGTGGGAGTAAACTCCCCTACACTTAGGACATTGTGCACGTTGTTTAAATCTTGCTAAGGAAGAGACAACTAAAGTGATTCCTATTTTAATATTGAAAAATATAAAATAGAGAATCAAAAGAGTTTAGGATAGAACCGGGAAGACGGGTACACGGAATCACGGGTCGTCAAAAGTCATCAAGAATGGATCTTTGAAAGCTCGAATCCCTGCACATGATAAGAAAGAAGACAACAAACACATACAAGGGTCTCCCCCTACACTTATTATAAAAACAGATAAAGATAGATAGATAATCGGGTTGCCTCCCGAGAAGTGCTTGTTTTTGTTAACCGAGTCGCGAGCCTGACTCGTCCCCGAATTAAATGGTCCATGGGGAAGCCTAGAATGTAATACCGGGATCAAAGACCTTGTCCTCATTCCCGGAGGACATTAATAAAGGAGAGGCAGGAGGATAAGTCTTGAATGGGAGAAAAGTCCGCTCAACATACGAGAAGTATGTGAGGTCATGATCCATGGGAGGTGGGGTGGGTAAAGTAAAAAAAATTTCATCCCCCAAAGGCAATTGATGCTCAGACAGCGGCAAAGCCGTAAGGTTATCAATCATAAAATAATCAATGGCACCTCATCCTCCGTAGTGTCTAAAGGAATGGATGAAAGGTGCTCGGGAGGGGGACTTGGGACAATACCTTCCTGCAGCAAATTATCAAAAATAATATCCCCCTCCGTGTCATCATCATCAATACCCGGAGGTATTGAGTGAATGTCGATTTCTTCCATCAATGGGTCATTATACTCAACGGGTGTAATAGACTGAGGTAAAGATTCTTTAATAGGAGGAGAATTCAACGCTTCAATTTTAGCAATCAGAAGATGAACTTTCAGTAATTTATCGCGAAGAATAACGTCTTCCACCTCATCTACAAGACCAAGTTCAGGGGTGAACTTCTCATAAGTCGGAGAGAATAAATCAACATCGCCTTCATCGCCCGGAGGAGAAGGAGAAATTTCAAAAGTGAAATTCTCATAACATGGAGAAGAATCATCATCATTAAGAGCGACCTCTTCCGTAAGCTCCTCAAAAGTTAAAATATCACAAACCTCATCAAAGAATTTATCAAGACCAAAATCACTAATCTCACTCAATGTATCACAATCCTTAGACGTATTAGGGATATCAAGAGTAGGAGTAGTAATCTCAGAAGATGGGTTGAGATTGTAGATATCATCCTCGTCATCATCATCATAATAGACTCGACCATTCTAGTTAGGAGTGATATAGTCGACTAACTCCTCCTTGATAACCTCCACATCTTTAAGAAGCTCATGAAGCAATTTTTGTTGATCATCTCCCCGAGTATGTTCAATTAAACCCATTCTATCCCACGCTGTAAGTAAACATTTTGGTGTAGAAAAGAAGGGAAAACGACCAAATTGGCTCAAAAAGGTGTAGGTGGATTTCAAAATTTGGTCACCATCAAGCAAAGGTTGCCTTTCCTGATGTAAGTCAGCTTGGATTTGAGCTAAACTTTCTAGATCATCATTCAAAGTAGTGAGTTGTTGGTCAAGACTAATTCCCTAAGAGGATTGATGATTGAGGGTGTGATGTGGGGGCTCAAAGTTATACAAACCGGAATCATAGCACGGAATTGGCTCAAAGATATTCATCAGTTGACGAGAAGAAGCATCGTGAGGGCCCTCACAAATATTGCAATACGGGTATTGAGGAAAACCCGGTGCATTTTGAGGATAAGGATTTTCATATACGGGAAAGGGTGAGAAAGTATTGTAAGAGGAGAAGTACGAATTTGTTGAATTGCAAAATGGACAAAATCCAAATTGTGTATTGTCGATATCAGAGCTGCACCGCTCACAAATACACCAATGACATGTTTGATAACCATGCCATGGTCTCCCACACCGTACGCAAGACGAATATATGAAGAATAATAGATAAGCAAGAAGAATATTTTTGGCGCAAAACTTTCGAAAAAGAAATGCTTTTTATGATTTTTTTAATTGTTTTTGGAATTTTTGAAATTTTTAATTTTTATAGATTTTTGAGAATTTTTGAGAATTTTTGGCAAGAAAAATAACGTTCAGAAGTGAACGGATCCCAAAATCCAACGCGTCTCTCACAAAAAACCATTAATCTTCACGAAAAGAGCCGGCAGCGGCGCCATTTAATAACTAGGTTTTCACCTCGTATGAAAAAGATTCGTTGTTCCAGTCTTTTCGAATTGATTACTAGTTAAGAGTGCGACTCAGTCGTTCTTGGTGAATAAATGAAAATGTTGTTGAGTATCTATTTAAATTACATATGCAAACTTTAAAGTAAATGACAAAATAACAAAAGCGATAAACTGATTAAAGCTTAAATGAAAGGTTTAAACGAAGAGAGAGAGTGAGAGGTGTTACAGTGAGACCAAACAAAGCACGATCGATCTGATATATCTAGATTCACTTAGTCTAGATGATATCAGAACCTCCAAATGACGAACCCTAATTTTTCCTTCAAGGGAAAAAATAGGGAAAATCAAATCCAGCAAGAGATAACAGCCTCCAATGAATCTCAAACACCAAGATCCTCAAGATCCAGTCACAAACAGTAAACCCTAATTTTATAAAAAAATTAGGGGTTTTCTACATATGACACAGATAATACCACAAGAGTCTCAACAAAACCACCCACCGGAACCTTTGAATCAAAAGATCCCCAAAAAAGTCAAACCCTAATTTTTTTCAAAAAATTAGGGGTTTTGTAAATCGAGAGAGTATAAAGCTGTTCCAATAGCAGATCAACCAGAAAAATCAATTTATAACTTTGTATCAAAAAATATAAACTGAAAAGTATTTTCTCAAAAGACTTTTCACAATAACAGAGTCAGATTTGATAACCTGTCTCTGATACCATGTAGAAAAATAAGGCTAGATGATCTAACAACACTTTTATTCACTTCAAACAATCAAAGGAACAAGAGAGAGTTTCAAAGACCAAATCCACCACAGTCTCAACTGGTATTAATCTATTATCTAACCTGATAATAGTTTTACAAATCAAATAAAAAAGAAACACCAAGATGAAATAATCCAAAAGTGAAGAATGAAATGTGTGGTCGCCATTGATGGCTGCACAAGATA
Source organism: Glebionis coronaria (assembly GCA_025667525.1). Lineage (NCBI taxonomy): Eukaryota > Viridiplantae > Streptophyta > Magnoliopsida > Asterales > Asteraceae > Glebionis > Glebionis coronaria. The sequence goes on along the minus strand of JANFOE010000623.1, from coordinate 353,236 downwards.
CACACACACAAAATTAACCCTAACTCTGAATGAGTTAGGGTAAATAAAGCGAACAATACACAACGGCTATTTCTTCCAAACCCAATGGGCCTTCAAGCCCATGTCCAGCCCTTCAACGTATATATCAACCAGCTTACACTTGAGTCCCTGAAATATTAAACATAGCAACATTAGTCCCTATAATCTTTTGAATATCATATTATGACAAGGATTTTAACAAACAGTAAGTTGCAGGGAGAGTATATTCAAGTTGTCGATTGCTGTAAAATAAGCTTTCACTTAGATAAAGATGGGATAATTAGGGGAAATTAGGGAAGTGAAAATAGTCACTTGATGTGAATGCAGTTGGAAAGCTCCATGTTTGTATTTTAAGTTGTGTTTAGAAGCAAATTAAAATAGGTGCACTTGTCTTGCTCCCGCCACCATTTACTAAGCAACTTGAATGTGATACAAGACAATTTGCTACGTAAAATCTTTTACAATAGGAACTGATATCTTAACATCTTCCGTTCAAGTGCCTGCCGCGAGTTCTTGTAACTTGTTTACACTTTTCTTCATTGTCTTTCAGTCTGAAGTTTTTGCCGTTACATTTGCATTCCTTGCAACAGCTGCCATCTTTCTGACAGTGAATGTTCTCCTCCTGGTAAGCTCTTCAGTTATAGAGCATTTTTCGACTGCACAGTTAATCAATTAAAAAATTCTGGGTAAAAAGTTTTGAGTCTTCTAATATGTGCCCGATCAAATAGAAACAAGTGAATCTTGTATCATTACGTGTTTCATTGGCACCTAATAGACTAGCATCTAAAAGTTAATGACAGTATGAATAAAAAACAAATGATGACCATAAAAAATAAGGTAAATTTGTGCACCCATCGAGATTAGCTAACAACAGTCCTCTACTGAGCCATGGCCGAGACCATGAACTCGGTTAATCACGCTCTGGTCATATGGTCATGATGCATCAACCAGACATGATTTACTGTCTCCTGAGGAATAAAGAAAACAGAGGTTGCTTGTGGTTTTTATAAACAGCTTTTCATTTATACTCCCCAGCGACGTGGGATGAAACATCATACAACATTGCCTTGAGTATTATTTTTCTTTGTATTTAGTTGCCTGTTTGTTATCTCTATACATTATCACAATATATAAATAAAGGCCTAATCAATGGAACGAAGCAATCATAAATAAAGGCGAACTCCAAGTCTATATTACGTGTTGTATTTTAGATACGCAGGATTCTAAAGAAACAAGTTGTTCGAACTCCAAGTCTATATTAGGTATCGTATGACTCTCCCACTTTGATACTTGTTCAAAGCTTAAGTCGTCGTGCAAATGTTTAAGACATAGATTACAGTGACTCGGATGCTAGAAACAAGTAGCATAACTTCTACCAAAAAAAGCAAATTACATGTAGCAAACGCCAGAAGTATAAATTTTACTTGTTTCACCAAAAAATTAAATACCAAATTCCATCCCTTCAAAAATGTAACACATGGCTTCAGCCTCTCAAAGAAGGGAAAAGGAGCGATCATATCGCATGATTGCATAAACTATCTGTGCTTGCTATAATGCTCTCAATCACGTCCCCTTTCATGGTCTCGGCCACGTTCACGCTCTCTAACCGGAGACGACTCATATCTCACAAAGGTCTCCGCTTGAAATGCCTACCATCATCACTCGATTCATAGTCTAAGGTTTCAGCAGCGGTTTTGCTGCTGCTCTTTCTAGAGACCCATGCAGACACGCCAACGGATATAAACTCACATAATTCATTAAATATCTCAATCTTTTAAAACCTTTCTTCATATATTCAGGGGTTTTTATTCCGTCAACCCCAAGTTACAAACAACCCTGTAGTTTTCATGGCCTATATTTTGCAATGATACTGAACTCGAACGAATTTCATATGTGAATATTCAAAGCTTGGCTGTCAAGAAAACATGTACGAAGCAAAAATAAGTATACAAGCAGTTTCTAATAGTTAAAGATTTTACAGACACAAAGTTTTATCGGGTCAACCCAACACCTGCTTTGTTACGAGAACGATATTTTCATGAACAAAGGGCTTAACATGAAATCCAACAACCCAAAAGGTTTGAACTAACTTAACAACATGACCAAAATGGTGTTTGGTAATATATCATATCAAGGTATACATAAAGGCTGCAAATTATTTTGTGTTTTGACTATGATTTGTAGGTAGTGATATTGTATAAACACTTGTTTCTGAAGGTGTCCAAGAATAATGAAAACTTGTATATCGAGTGAGCCAATATCCACAAATTGGGACTATGAATTGGTGACCAGGCTAAGGCAATAGTGCAACACCTATAAGATCGTGGAGACCCAATAGCAAGCTAAATTATTCAGCACATTTTACAAGGTTTTGAGCTTCAACAAAAGTTTAAGTGATTTTAAACCCATTTGACACATTGCCCTTTTAGTTAACTGTAGTAATTCGACTACAACCTTGGTTAACTAGATGCGGATAACACGATCAAAGAAGCATATCGACAGAAAAGTGACACAAGGTACGAATCCCTAATCTTCCCGATTAGTTTTATTGATAAAGAAGCGTTGTGAATCTCGTTCCCCCTCACCTCCTTTTATAGAGATGAGGGGGAACCGACTGTTACATAGTCCTACGGGTCGGGTTGGGCTACGACACAACCAACCGACCTTATTGCTATAGGCTAATTAGGAAACTCGTTAACTATCCCCTAGACACGACTTAGGATAATAAAGACTAAATACATAACAATTTCTACCTTAGGCTTATATTAGACTATCCCAACACTCAGCAGCTCCAAGCAGTGTTGTAACTTGTGTCTAGGTACCACCTTCATCAAGGCATCCGCGGCATTGTGATCAGTACTCACCTTCAGAACTTCAACCGTCTTCGCTTACAAGACTTCTCTGATTAGTGATAACGCACATTGATGTGCTTAGTCCTATCATGAAAAACATGATTCCGCGATAAATGAATCGCGTCCTGATTATCACAATTAACTGCAACAGTGTTGAGCTTCACGCCCAACTCTTCCAAGAGTCCTCTTAGCCAAATAGCTCCTTTCACAACCTTCCTGAGTGTCATATACTCCACTTTAGTTGTCCACACAAAGCCTCTATGTGCTGCAACTTAGCTTCCCAGCTCCTCGTACATCCATGTACCAGCAACTCGTACCCTGTGATTGATCTACCCATAACAGTGATCGATCTACCCATGGTGTAGTCAAATTCCACAAAAACTTATATGTATGTTAATACTTAAGTTTTACCAAGTATGAAAGTTCGTTGAACCGATCTCTTCGAATTGAATACCAGTAAAAAGTGCGACTCAATTGTCTTTTGGTGAACAAGAGAATGGTTTGGTTTGTTTTCTATTTTAAGCTAATAGCAAATAATTAAGTGTCGTTGAGTAAAGTAGAAGTTAAAAGATTATACAAGTTAAAAAAATAAATGGTTAAAAATCTAAAGGCAATATAAGAAAAGATACTTGAACACTAAATAAATCTAACACTTAGAAACTTTGTAAAAATACGAAACTAAAACCATCGGAAAGCAAGATGTAACTCTGATCGGAATATGTGGTCGGAAAGTGAGACAATCGGAATATCCACAAAAAGTGGCCAGATCGGAATATATTCAGATCTTGTTAATCGGAATGTGGGACTGAGTCTCAATCGGAATGTCACTTAAAGCCCACGATCGGAATAATATGTGAAAACCTCCTAATCGGAATATTGAACAAAGCCACAATCGGAATATGTCAAACCCTTATCCGATCTGATGGATCGGAATAATGATGGTGCAAATCGGAATGTGTAGAAACCCTTTTCCGATTTGCCAATCGGAAAAAGGGGAAGGATGCTTGGTCGGAATAAGTAGATCGGAAAGGGGTTTAAACCCTTTCCGATATATATGGGATTCGAAATAAGCCAATGAATAAGCTATATTGGTAAGCTTATCACTAAAACTTGAACGAATCAAAACTGAACCGGATCTAATAAGCACTTGTATCAACTTATCTAAATTTAAAATAAACAAACTTTTAAATCAAACCATAAAAATATGAACTTTTTAAGAAAACTTTTTATAAGTAAATAAGCTAAACATGTAAATAAGCCAATAAGCACGAGAATCTTAAAGCTTAATCAAATGAAAGCTTATGTAGAAACAACAAGATCAACTTTTTAAGCACAAAAACATCAAGATCAACACGGATTTAATGAATTATGCACCAAAGTTAATCTAAAATCAAAGAAAGGTAGAAGGAGATTAAAGATTCAAAGCTTAAATAGAACTTGATTAATGAAATAAGCAATACACAAATGTTTAATCTTGAAAGATTAAAAGAAAAGATAAAACATAGTGAGAGAAAGTGGAGAACTTTCTCTCTCTAAAAACTAGAAAGAAAAGTGCAAAATCAAAAACTAAAAATTAAAGACTAACCACCCTCCTAATGTGTATTAGGAGGGTATTTATAGGAAAATGGAAGGAGTGCATGTGTAGCATCTTCTTTCTTTCTTCACGTCTTCTCGACTCGATTTAATTCTTTGTCTTTCTCGAAGTCGTCTCGGGATTGATTAAACTCGTCTTAACATTTCTTCATTTATTTAGACTCGAGTTCTTCGACTTCATTAAACTTCCGTCTTTAGACTTGTTCTTCGAAAAATCTTCAGAATAGGCCTTGGACTTCCGTTCTTTTTGCACTCTTGATCTTTTGACTTCGTCTTTTCCCGTTTTCTTCGATAAAAGCCCGTGAAAGCCCGTGTTTTCTTCCTTTTTCATATTTTGGTCCTAAACCACAATAAAAACACAAACCACGCATAATTCCGACTTTTACGACATAAAATACACGTTTTTGTCTTGTTATTATTGGAAATAAGTGGTAAAAGGATAAGTGTTTTCACACTTATTAAATCCCCTACACTTGACCATTGCAATGCCCTCATGCAATGCATTAATTTTAAAGCACGGTTTACATTTTCCATCATAAATAACCTACCTTGGCCTTTATTAAATTCTAAACATAAAAAGATAAAAACAAGTAAAGAAATTAAAGACTTATATTGGGTTTTGGCAGCCATGAACGTTTATCATCCTCAAGTTTCACGTTCCCCATACCAAGCTTAAAAACGAGATCATTGTTATTATAAGTTAGCAAACTATCGCGAACTCATGTGGGCCAATTATTCAATAAGACTCCCTTATTCCTAGGTGTATCTCTTATATTTTATTTTTGTCTTGAATGATCACGAGGATGCATTGTTTGACTTATTTCGATAGTTATTTAGGCCGAAAATAAAGTGAACGATTTAATCAATAGTTAGCTAAAGGACAAAATCTTTTAAAAATGCTTCTCGGGACCTCATAAAGTTCATATCTTGGCATAACTCGCTTCACGATTTGAGACCTTTCTCGGACCGATATTTGGCAGCGACTTCACACTTCAAATCTTTGAGAGACGTTCTTGAAATTATGGTCTTCTCTTCATAATAGGAATTTCTTCACTTGAAGTTCTGAGAGATTCATACTTGGACCATGACTTCTTCATTTTTCTCCAATCTTTATTTTGGACTTTGATATACAACGATCCGCCTCCTTTTAGGACTTGGATCTATTTATCCTCATACCTTGTTAGGGCCTTTTTGGATAGACTTCTCCATGATCTTTAGGGGAGTATTTGCTTTTCGTCGTGTGTCTCGATCCTTCATATTGATTTCCGATAAATGATTCTTCACATCACTTTTGGATCTTTAGCAACAAAATGTAGCCCTCATGCCTTGTTAGGGCCTTTTCGGAATCGCCAATCTTCGCATCCCGCTTCAATAAGTTATGCCTTGGCTATGAACTCTAATCCATACCGAGCAACTTTTAAACGATCTTGGGCTAGAAGCTAAGTAACCTTTTAAATCGTACAACCTTATTTATTGCAGATATATTTATTAACAAGCGAAGGGAGAATAGGCTTACAATTAACTCACATAAATTCACGAAAGAATACCAAACTTATAATTGACTCTATCATCTCTCGTTCTCCACAGTTTAAAATCTCAAGGAATGAGACTCGTGGATACATAGCCTATTAAATCAAAGTTTTGGGTTTTCGAGTCATCTATAGGATCTTGCAAATTCTTGGACTTTTTCAAGTTTAGAAATCGCATTTTAAAGTTCCCTTGATAAACAACTCTCTAGGATCAATTATAGGAACTTGCGAAAAGTTGTTGTTCTTAACCCGTGAGAGTTAAGACTTTCACGTTTTATAGCTCCTTATATAAAAGCCTAGCAAAACTTGACTTAAACACGTTAAGGATACTAGCTAGAGTAAACTTAGATAAGTAAACTCGGGTTGAGTCAAAATGTTCACGACTAAGAAAAATTTAAAACCACTTTATTGAAAATTTATTCTAGCAAGGAAAGAACATAATAAAGGTAAATACAACTATACAACTAGGCCAAAATAGATTAAAAATTTTGAAAAATGTCGAAAAATCAAATTTTTCGGTTAAAATGAGGGCAAATTCATGGAAAAGACCACTTACTTTGATAGAAGTCCCCCCTACACTTGAGATAAACATTGTCCTCAATGTTTAAGCATGTGGGAGTAAACTCCCCTACACTTAGGACATTGTGCACTTTGTTTAAATCTTGCTAAGGGAAGGACAACTAAAGTGAATTCAATGTGAACATATAAAATATGAAATATTGAATCACAAGAGTTTAGCATAGAACCGGGAAGATGGGAACACGGTATCACGGTTCGTCAAAAGTCATCAAGGTGGATCTTTGAAGCTTTAATCCCTGCACAGCACAAGAAACAAGACAACAAACACATACGGGGCTCCCCCTACACTTATTATGAAAGCAGTAAATGATAGATCACGGGTTGCCTCCCGAGAAGCGCTTGTTTTTGTTCAGCGAGTCACGAGCCTGACTCGACCCAAATTTAGTTCATGGGAAACGTGGTGAGGGATGGAATCATCTCATGGGAGATGTCCTTACCAAAGTACAGCTTTAGACGCTAGCCATTCACCTTGAAATTGGGCCCATTAGGCTTGGAAAGCTCAATGGTCCCATATGGAAAGACTTTGGCGACGGTGAATGGACCAGACCAGCGGCTCTTCAACTTGCCAGAGAAGATCTTCAACCGAGAGTTAAAAAGTAATACTTGATCACCGACGTGGAACTCTCGGTTCTCAATCCTTACGTCATGAATGATCTTGGTCTTCTCCTTGTAGATCAGTGAGTTCTCGTAAGCTTCATTCCTTAGTTCGTTGAGCTCGTTGAGTTGAATCTTGCGATGATCACCGGCTTTGTTGATGTCGAAGTTAGCCCACTTCAAGGCCCAGTGCGCCTTATGTTCCAGCTCGATGGGAAGGTGGCATGCTTTCCCGTACACAAGACGATAAGGTGTACAACCGATCGGGGTCTTATAAGCGGTACGGAAAGCCCACAGAGCATCATCTAACTTATCAGCCCACGCGGGGCGATGCTCTCCCACAGTACGCTCCAAAATTCGCTTCAATCCACGGTTGGCAATCTCGGCTTGCCCATTGGTTTGGGGATGATAGGCGGTGGAAAGACGGTGATTGACACCATACTTAGCCATGACTCTAGAAAATTGATCATTGCAAAAATGAGTCCCGCGGTCACTGATAATAGCACGAGGAACGCCGAATCGAGCGAAAAGCTGCTTCAAAAAGTTCACAACCACCCTCGCATCGTTCGTAGGGAGAGCCTTGGCTTCAACCCATTTAGAAACGTAGTCAACTGCGACGAGGATGTACTTGTTCCCTTTGGAGGATGGAAATGGCCCCATAAAGTCGATGCCCTGTACATCAAAGATTTCACATTCTTGTATGAAATTTTGAGGCATCTCATCTTTATGTGTGATCTTGCCTTGGCGTTGGCAAGCATCACAATGCTTAACCATTTCGTGAGCATCACGATAAATGGTGGGCCAATAGAATCCAGAGTCAAACACTTTCTTAGCGGTGTAGTTGGGACCAAAGTGACCACCGGTGGGTCCTTTGTGGCAAGCCTGGAGAATGTCAAAAGCTGTCGGTCCGTCAACACAACGACGAATGATCAGATCAGCACATTGTTTGAATAGATAAGGGTCATCCAAAAAGTAAGTCTTAACATCATTCAAGAAATTCTTCTTTTTTTGGGATGTTAACCCTTTGATGAGAATACCACCCGCTAAGTAGTTTGCAATGTCGGCAAACCACGGGGTGTCATCAAGATTGAGATTTATAGACTTTAAGGTCTCAAGGGGGAAATAGTCATTGATCTCTTTGTTCGTATGATCCCCTTGATATGGATCCTCAAGTCTGCTCAGATGATCCGCGGCTAGGTTTTCAGCACCCTTCTTGTCACGAATTTCAATGTTGAATTCTTGAAGGAGTAAAACCCAGCGAAGAAGTCTTGGCTTAGAGTCGTGCTTAGTCATCAAGTACTTCAACGCGGAATGGTCCGTGTATACGATGGTGGTGGATAAAACAAAATAGGGGCGGAATTTTTCAAAAGCATAGAGAACAGCTAAAATCTCCTTTTTGGTTGTCGTATAATGCAATTGAGCCCCCGTCATTGTTTTGCTAGCATAGTGGATTGGTTGGAAGTGTTTGTTGATCCTTTGTCCCAAACCGCACCAATAGCAAAGTCGCTAGCATCGCACATCAATTCAAAGGGTAGCTCCCAATTAGGGGTAACCAAGACCGGTGCCTTAGTTAGCTTATCCTTAAGAAGATTGAAGGCTTCGATACACTCTTTAGAAAAGATAAAAGGAGTATCTTTTTCCAAGAGGTGGGTCATCGGGCGAGCGATTTTAGAGAAATCCTGAATGAATCGGCGATAGAAGCCCGCATGACCCAGAAAACTTCTCACACCCTTCACGGTTGAAGGTGGAGGTAATTTGGCTATGACATCTACTTTAGCACGGTCGACTTCATGACCGGCTTTAGAGATTTTGTGTCCTAGCACAATGCCTTCTTTTACCATAAAATGGCATTTTTCCCAATTCAGAACAAGGCGAGTGTCTTCGCACCGCTTAAGCATACGTTCTAAATTGGCAAGGCAGGAAGAGAAGGAATCCCCAAAGACCGAGAAATCATCCATGAAGACTTCCATGGTTTGCTCAACCATGTCATGGAAGATAGCCAACATGTACCTTTGGAAAGTCCCGGGGGCATTGCATAAGCCAAAAGGCATTCTTTTGTAAGCAAATATGCCATAGGGACAAGTGAATGTTGTCATCTCTTGATCTTGGGGGTCGATGGGTATTTGGAAATAACCAGAGAACCCATCAAGAAAGAAGTAATATTCATTACCCGCTAAACGTTCAAGCATTTGGTCCATAAAAGGTAGAGGGAAATGATCCTTTCTCGTGGCATCATTGAGTTTACGGTAGTCTATACAAACTCTCCACCCAGTAACGAGACGTGTAGGAATCAACTCGTTTGTTGCATTGGGCACAACGGTGATGCCGCCTTTCTTAGGTACACAATGGACTGGACTAACCCATGGTGAATCCGAAATAGGGTAAATCATACCCGCATCAAGAAGTTTGATAACCTCTTTTTTGATGACTTCATGTATTTTAGGATTCACCCTTCGTTGGCTTTGAATTGTGGGCTTAAAGTCGTCCTCCATGAGAATTTTATGTGTGCAAAAGTGAGGATCAATTCCGCGAATGTCGGAGATTTTCTAAGCGATAGCTCTTTTATGCTGCTTCAACACGGCGATAAGTCGAGCTTTTTCTTCTTCTTTCAGGTCCTTTGTGATGATGACCGGTAACTTCTCGTTGTCTTCAAGGAAAACGTACTCAAGATGAGGAGGTAGGTCCTTAAGCTCGAGAGTGGGAGGTTCCTCAATGGATGGTGTAACTAACGATGGATCATAATTAGTTACAACTTTAGGAGAAGGAGGAGAAAACGGGTCTTCATTGAGAAGTCTCTCAATAGTACGATTGTCTTCATCTCAATCAGTGGAAGAATCATCATACTTAATATCAAGAGGACCCAAACTAGCTTCGAAATCATCTAAGTCACTTTCTCCAAAAGGAGTCAATGCCGGAGCAATTGAGGCAACGGTCTCAACATTGGGTAGAGAAGAAAGAGTACTTTTGCAAGCATCATGAAAATGTTCTTCACAAGCCTCATCGAGAACATCAATAGCATTAACACTCTCATATGAATAAGGTTGCTTAGAAATCTTACCCATGTTGAAGACAATTTTATCGTCACCAACTCTCATGATTATTTCGCCCGTGGCTACATCAATGAGAGTGCGACCGGTCCTCAAGAAGGGACGTCCAACGATTAATGGAACACGAGGATCCATCTCGTAGTCAACGACAACAAAATCCGCCGGGAAGGTGAATTTGTCAACGCCAACAAAGACATCTTCGGCTATCCCCACTGGATAAGCAACCGTACGGTTAGCTAATTCCAAAGTCATTTTGGTGGGGACTAGCTCGGAGAGAGATAATTGCTTCCAAACACTTAAAGGCATTAAGTTTATACTGGCACCTAAATCGGCTAGGGCCATGCAATTCTCTACTCCCGGGAAGTTGCAAGGAATCAAAAAGCGACCCGGATCACCAAGTTTGGTGGGCAATTTCCTTAAGAGCACTGCGGAGCAGTTCTCATTAAGTTGGGTCTGAGCAATGTCAAGAAGCTTCTCCTTGTCACTAAGAAGATCTTTAAACATCTTCGCGTATTTGGGCATGTGAGCGAGAGCCTCGGCAAAGGAGATGTTAAAATTCAATTTTTTAAACATTTTAAGAAAGTTTGAAACTTGAATATCATCCTTGCTCTTTTGCTTCTCTTTACTCAACCTTGAAGGATAAGGTATATTGGATGAAGAAGAAGGCTTTTGGGGAGTAGGATCACTCACAACCACGGGTGGTGGGGAAATGGGGATAGAAGGTGAAGGAAGTGAGGAAAGTTGCTCTTTTTCCTTGTTCACAATAACGGGTGGAGGTGTAGGAAGCCCAGTGCCGTATAACCTTTTCAACTACGAGTGGTGATTGCTTTCATCTCCCCTCTTGGATTCGCAACGGTGTTACTCGGAAGAGTACCCGAAGAAGAGGGTTGATTACCTTGGATGAGCGAACCAATCATATCACGAATATTAAGCGATTGAGTGCTGAAAGAGTCTCTGATGTCTGCACGAATTTCATTGCTTTGTTTTGCCATGTCATTCCTTAGCTCGGCTCGAATATCGTTCCCTTGTTTCGCAATTTCTCCCTTCAAGTTGACGACTTGACTCTGAAGATTAGTCACCAACTCTCTATTAGTTCGCATGAACGTCTCGACGTCTGGATTCAATGCCATCGGTTGATTGATAGGTGGAGCTTGGTAAACTTGAGAATTTCCTTGAGTTGGGTATGGGTTTCTTTGGGATTGATATTGATTGTTAGCACGAGGTTGGGATTGGTTGTTTCGGTTATAGCTTTGTTGTTGATTTTGGTTTGAAGGAGGGAAACCGGGTGGAGCAAGATAATTGTTTGAACGATAACTTAGCAAGCTACGGTCTCCTTGAGGACGAGCTTGATAGCCTCCCGTGGGGTAAGTACCGTATGCCGCGTTAACGTCTTCAGAAAAATTGCCTTGAGTAGAAGGACAATCATTGTAGGAATGAGGACCACCACATGTGTCACAAGAAATAGCAACGACTTTAGCTTGTTGAGTTTGGTTAGAAGTCAAAATTTTGAGACTTTTGTTAATATCAAGAATAGCACGTTCCATGACGGACATGTTGGTGGTGGAAGAAGTAGATGAAACATTGACTCTCTGATTAGATCTTGAGGATGCGGATGAATCCCAATTCTTGTGGTGAGTAGTCATGTTTTCAATCAACTCTCTACACTCCTCCGGTCTCCTTTTCATAAAAGTACCACCGACGGCGGCATTGATCGTGTCACGATCACGAAAAGTGAGACCATTGTAGAAAGTATCAATGAGAGTAACGGGGAGCATATTGTGATTTGGACAGCGGTCAATCAAATCATTGTATCGTTCCCAAGCATCGAAGAGCGATTCATCATTGTCTTGCATGAATCCACTAATTTGGTTACGAAGGCTTGTGACCATGGATGGTGGAAAGTAGCGCGATAAAAAGCGTTGAGTCATGTCATTCCACGTATGAATAGAATTCTTAGGAAGACGGTCAAACCATTTTTCGGCATGGTGAGAAAGCGAGTGGGGAAAAAGTTGAAGGCGAAGGTCATCCATAGAAACACCGGGGCACTTCATGCTTTGGGTGATGGTAATGAATTTATCGAGGTGTTTGTTGGCATCATCATCCGGAATTCCACAAAATGGGTTAGTTTGCACTTGTTGGATCATGTGATGCTTCAACGAAAACTCCTGAGCCGTGACGTGCATCGGCGCAATCGGGCCTCCGCGTCCGTTCATGGTGGGTTGACACAATTCCTCCATTGTTCGTAAATCAGGTAGGGGGACATTGTTGTTGTTGTTGTTGTTCAAATTGGGTAGAGGTGGGTTATTATTATTGTTATTAACACCAGCCATATCTAAATCTTCACGAGTCTCGGGCTCAGAATAGTTCGAAGATCTAGTACGCATACACATGCAGAAGAAGAAAAATATACACAGAGAGAATATCTATATAATCTTTTTGGTGCAAAAACTTTTTGGAAAGAATTTCTTTTTATGATTTTTTAATGTTTTTGTATTTTTGAAGAGTTTTATATTTTTTATGGATTTTGAAAAATTTTTAAAACAAGGAAAATAACGTTCAAAGAACGGATCCCAAAATTCAATGCGTCTCTCACTAGAAACCGTTAATCTTAACGAAAAGAGCCGGCAACGTCACCATTTAATACTTAGGTTTTACCAAGTATGAAAGTTCGTTGAACCGATCTCTTCGAATTGAATACCGGTAAAAAGTGCGACTCAATTGTCTTTTGGTGAACAAGAGAATGGTTTGGTTTGTTTTCTATTTTAAGCTAATAGCAAATAATTAAGTGTCGTTGAGTAAAGTAGAAGTTAAAAGATTATACAAGTTAAAAAAATAAATGGTTAAAAATCTAAAGGCAATATAATAAAAGATACTTGAACACTAAATAAATCTAACACTTAGAAACTTTGTAAAAATACAAAACTAAAACCATCGGAAAGCAAGATGTAACTCTGATCGGAATATGTGGTCGGAAAGTGAGACAATCGGAATATCCACAAAAAGTGGCCAGATCGGAATATATCCAGATCTTGTTAATCGGAATGTGGGACTGAGTCTCAATCGGAATGTCACTTAAAGCCCACGATCGGAATAATATGCGAAAACCTCCTAATCGGAATATTGAACAAAGCCACAATCAGAATATGTTAAACCCTTATCCAATCTGATGGATCGGAATAATGATGGTGCAAATCGGAATGTGTAGAAACCCTTTTCCGATTTGCCAATCGGAAAAAGGGGAAGGGTGCTTGGTCGGAATAAGTAGATCGGAAAGGGGTTTAAACCCTTTCCGATATATATGGGATTCGAAATAAGCTAATGAATAAGCTATATTGGTAAGCTTATCACTAAAACTTGAACGAATCAACACTGAACCGGATCTAATAAGCACTTGTATCAACTTATCTAAATTTAAAATAAACAAACTTTTAAATCAAACCATAAAAATTTGAACCTTTTAAGAAAACTTTTTATAAGTAAATAAGCTAAACATGTAAATAAGCCAATAAGCACAAGAATCTTAAAGCTTAATCAAATAAAAGCTTATGTAGAAACAACAAGATAAACTTTTTAAGCACAAAAACATCAAGATCAACACGGATTTAATGAATTATGCACCAAAGTTAATCTAAAATCAAAGAAAGGTAGAAGGAGATTAAAGATTAAAAGCTTAAATAGAACTTGATTAATGAAATAAGCAATACACAAATGTTAATCTTGAAAGATTAAAAGAAAAGATGAAACATAGTGAGAGAAAGTGGAGAACTTTCTCTCTCTAAAACTAGAAAGAAAAGTGCAAAATGAAAAACTAAAAATTAAAGACTAATCACCCTCCTAATGTGTATTAGGAGGGTATTTATAGGAAAATAGAAGGAGTGCATGTGTTGCATCTTCTTTCTTTCTTCACGTCTTCTCGACTCGATTTAATTCTTTGTCTTTCTCGATGTCGTCTCGGGATTAATTAAACTCGTCTTAACATTTCTTCATTTATTTAGACTCGAGTTCTTCGACTTCATTAAACTTCCGTCTTTAGACTTGTTCTTCGATAAATCTTCAGAATAGGCCTTGGACTTCCGTTCTTTTTGCACTCTTGATCTTTTGACTTCGTCTTTTCCCGTTTTCTTCGATAAAAGCCCGTGAAAGCCCGTGTTTTCTTCCTTTTTCATATTTTGGTCCTAAAACACAATAAAACACAAACCACGCATAATTCCGAATTTTACGACATAAAATACACGTTTTGGTCTTGTTATTATTGGAAATAAGTGGTAAAAGGATAAGTGTTTTCAAACTTATTATATGTCTGTAATCCACGATCAAACCTATCCAACATACTCACATCTGCAGATGCTATGTCAGGTCTCGTGCAGACCACCTGATACTCCTGGCTTCCAACTACATATATATATGACCACTTACTATTCTTTTTCACATCACAATCCCCTAATAGACTATCCTCCAACGACAGTATGGAGTGTTCCTTCAACAAAGTTTGTACTAACTTTCCGTTGTAAAACCTGGACCGTGACACCCTCAGAGTATTGCCACTATGATTCCTGATGATCTTAATACCAAGTATATTTCCCTTTGTATTAACCAGCAAACCCTTGGTAACCGAGATCTCAGCCTTGCATCCGCAAGAAAATACCATACAATCTATATAGAGAAATAGATGTATGAACATACCTGGTGTATACTCCCAGTAATAACCGTATCTGTCATCACTGCTTTTTCTGCAACCGTTGCTGAGCACATGCACATCTAACCGAGTATCCATTTCTTCTTTCAATCCAGCCATCCACTTGGAAAAACCCTCACAAGCAACTGTATCATTGAAAGTCAATGACTCATGTGCATAAATCTTCTCCACTGCAGCAACTACAAAAGCAGACTCATTACTGTCTTCTCTATACTTGAATAGTTCATGTGCTAAGTGTTGCTCCCTATCACGTGTTAGATGATAGTATATCAAATCTTGAGTTTGTACTTTCTTTGAAACATCTACATGATCAACATTCCCAAGAGGTTCCACCTCAAATGCATGATCCTCCCGATATTCCACCTCAAACTCAACTCCTTGCAACACCTGCAATGAACTTGTACATACACCAGAACTAATGAAAGTTTTCTTGTATTGCCCACTTTCATTGAAACCCATATTCCTGTAAAGCACTCCCTTTAAAATAACGTCATCTAACCTCCAAAGTTGATCAACATTCATACCTTTACGGTATCCCTGGAATATGCACTTGAACTTAACCGGTTCAAGCATCACTTGCTCAATACTAGCAAGCCAACCAAAAACCCCAAACATATCTATAATCTTCTTGAATCCAATCGCTGCTGATGGTGACCTATTATCTAGATATGTAGACATGGTTGTATCCTCTGTCCAAAAAACCTTGGACAGGCCAGACTTAATCAGAAAACAGCGTACCTTATCCAAGAGTGTCACGTTTGTCTTCTCAACCAACCCATTCTGTTGTTTTAACCCTGCAACATCCAAATGTTTGGCGACCTCACTCTTCATAAATTGTTGTGTTGACTTCTGATTACAAGAATCAAGAACATCACATGTCTTGATCTTCCACCCAGTCTGAAATTTTCCTAACTGCTTCCTACCCTTCATTGTCTTCCCGGTCAAAGCCTGACCGTTCAAGGTATATACGCAATTAGCCCTTCTGGTTCCTGATAGTATCACCAGTGAACCCTTAATAACCTTGATCTTTCCCGACCGCATCTTCACAGTAAAACCCTCTTTTTCAATAGTGCCCAACGATATAAAGTTTCGTCTTAATTCCGGAACATATCTGACGTTGTCCAACACGAAAGTTGATCCATCCCTCATTCGTACTCGAACCTTTCCTGTCCCTCGTACATGGCATTCCCTACCATCACCTAGTAGTACATTACCACCGTTATACTCCATAAAATCAACCAAGTAATCTTTCCTGTGTGTCATATGGTATGAGCCCCCTAAATCCATGATCCAGTTCAAAAGTTCATCAGCACTCATAGCCATCATAACATCAGCATTGTCATACCCACCAGCTCTGAAACCGGATACCTGATCTTTACTCCTGACAAAACCTTGAGATTTCTTGTGATTATACGTGGGACAATCCCTCTTCAAATGATCCTCAGACTGACATATATAACACCTGAGTTTATTGCTCCTTCCTTGTGACCTTGACCACGAACTATTTTCACCTTGCTCCATATCTCTCTAATTAGATCTCTCCCTCACATACAACCCTTCACCACCATCACCCTTTGCTTCCGTCATCTTCTGAAGTTCCCTAGAATTAAGTGTCGCGAGCACGTCTTCTAGCTTCAAAGTATCCCGACCATATAGCAAAGTCTCCATGAGATTATCGTAAGACGATGGTAAAGAAGTGAGTAATAATAATGCCTGATCCTCATCTGATATAGCAGTATCTATAGCCGCTAAGTCACATACGAGCTTATGAAACTCATCAATATGTTCAGACTGACTCTTACCTTGATGCATTTGAAAAGTATATAACTTTTTTTTTCAAGTACAAACGACTAGCTAAAAACTTTGTCATGTATAAAGTCTCTAACTTTTTCAGAATCCCCGCTGCAGTCGTCTCCTTGATGATCTCCCGTAGGACCCTATCATCCAAACACAAGATCAATGCGCTGTGAGCCTTTTTCTGAATGACGTTATTGTAAGCCACTATTGTGGTGGCGGGTAATTCTTCCAATGCTGCATCTAATTCCAGATGTTCCAGCAAAGCCTTCATCCTTACCTGCCATAACCCAAAGTCATTCTTCCCATTGAATTTATCGATGTCAAATTTTCTTAGCGTCATCTTATTTTAACCCTTTGCTAACCGTTTAATCTTTTGTGAATTTACCTACATAAAAAATATGATCTAGCAAAGTATCCCGTGTGTAAAACACTACCCTTGCTTTATCGATATAACCCTAAGATAAAAATCTTAGTAATCGATCAAACCAAGTAACCTTTCAAAAGAAAAACCTTTCCTTACTCAAATATCGACTGAACCTTGGAAATTAACCTATCCAATAAATCGACAATCCTTGAATCAAGAAAGTACCCGGCTCCTTTTGAAGTAACCCTTGTCATACTTATAATTATGCAAACTGATCTCTAATAACCTAAGAAATCTTGCAACCTCGACAAGTCTTGAACGCTTCTTTATCCCTTTATTAATTTGCTAAACCTTGTGATAAACCCTCACAATCACAAATTAACAAAGTCCATTCGATAATTCGCTAAACCTTGTGATAAATTAAACCTCACAATCATGAATTACGAAGTCCCCTTGTGTAAACACTACAAAGTAACCTTTGTTTTAAAAACAAAATTACCTTTGGCCCAATACATGTATTATAACCCAAAGTGATGATAAATCAAAACCTTGACCCAATTTAGTTTTGGCCCAAAATAATACACTGGCCCAACAAAATCAAAACCCGTCGTAGTGTTTTGTACGTAGTTGACTTTGGATAAAATAAAACCACAACCATCTTCTTCTTCCTTGTATCAATGGCGACCAAAACAAACAGCCACCACCTGCAAATCTTTTCTTCACTGATTGAACTCTACAAGAAGAAATCCATCTTTTGTCGATCGTTGCTGCTGCTCCTTTGATGTTCGATAATCTCAAACACCAATCCTTCTTCGATCGATCCTAGTAACCAGCGAGACTCCGAACCCGAGCTCTGATACCACTTGTAATAGTCGGTTCCCCCTCATCTCTATAAAAGGAGGTGAGGGGGAACAAACCAATAACGCATTCTTTATCAATACTAATCGGTTCGATTAGGGACATACCTTGTGGGTTCTTTTTCTGTCGATGGCTTCTTGGATCGTGGTTTCCGCAGCTAGTAACTAGGTTGTAGTCGATAACTATCCTCTAGACACGACTTACGCTAATAAAGACTAAATATATAACATTAACTTTTTATCTAATCCGTTTGAGATATAACATATCCCAAATCAACCATTATTAGTAATTATGAGATTGGTTTGTGATATAACATATATAATCACATACCTAATGGTAGAGCCTTCGTTTAGCATGCAAATTAGGGATGTAGCTCAGATGGTAGGGCACTTGCTTAGCATGCGAGAGGTATGGGGATCGGTACCCCGCATCTCCACTTTTTAAATCGTTCTTCCTTTTTGTCTATTACTTTTGCATTGTGACCATCTTTGCATATTTGACCTTTCGCGCAGTCGTTTGGAGAACCCATAATATATGTACTAAAGGTTAGCGTGCGTGTATCGATTTCTTTTGTCAAGTAAGGCAAATGAACCTCATTGCAAACACCAGTAACTTCGTACACGTTTTCTTAGTTCAGGTACCTACCTGCAACACTACATTGAGGAGTAGTTCATTTGTGCTCATTGCTTAGTTGAGTGCCTTTCACCTTGTGCAGCTTGTTTATTATATACATTTTGCCTCTCTCTCAACTTCCACTTCCCAAGCGATGTGGGATAAACCCAACACCAACTTGTCGTTTGTGGAATAATACAATCATATACGCTTTCCACAACTCCATTTGGCTTTACTTTGGATAGAAATTTTTGCAGAAACAACTAAGTTTTTGCATATCACCATTTCGCCTTGTGGAATAAACAATTCTCATCTATAATAAATTCTGGTCAAGTAGTTCTGTGTTATTAAGTCACGAATGATAAAAAATGTGTTCTGGTTATGCCATCTGTTGACTTAATGGTGATATGTTAAACGTATGGTCTTCTGCTAAAGGTAATCTCGCTGTTAAAGGAGAGGAAGGCATGCAAAAACTATGTAGTTAATGGTGTTAAAAACCGCCACCGCTGATACGTGGGCGTTTGGCTGTACTGTGTTTGAGATGTTGATTGGTAAACAGATTTGTCTTTCATCAAACACTCGCCAAGTGGTCCAAGTGCATCAACGAATTAACACATACGTAGAGTTTACACAGCCATTTGGATGATTCTCATACCACCAAGTACAAAACTAGCATCAACAAATCTACCGAGCAAAATATAAACATTTAACAACTGTCTAGAATCCCACATTCCCTTCATTAATATGGTTTTGGGTACTAATCTCTTAACGAGTGAGCTGTTTTACCTTCGAGTTTTCAATGTAGCACAAGGGGGCATTTTGCCGATCATACACCTAGCTTTAATCTAAAAAAGTGAGTGATGCTGTTGTAGATACTTAGTTGCTAGTTAAGTAGGAAATTTATTTGTTTCATAAACTAAGATTTATTTGTTAAGGAGAGACATGGGTTACTGTCTCTTGAGGACTCAAGTATACTCTTTTCAAATAAGGTCGCGACTGCTGGCTTGCTTGTGGTCTTTGTAAACTGCTTTTCATTTATACTCTCCAGCACTGTGGGGGATGAAACATCATACAACTATTGCCCTGAGTATTATTTTTCTTTGTATTTAGTTACCCGTTTCTTATCTCTACTACTTGAATCAACATTATCACAATATATAATATGGTTAATATCCCTATAGCCTGGAGCGCATGGCTGCATATATGTTCATAATTATGGCCGTCAATCCTAGAAGGAAAGCTCTCGCCCTCTACCCCGTTTTACTCATGTATGTGTCTGTTGGTTTCCTTATCATTTCAATCGATTAGCTTCCATGGAAATCAACACTTTGTTATACAAAATTCTTTTATGACTTAATGAATGCTCGTTGTTGTGTCTGATGTGGATTCCTACTCTCTGGTATGTGTAACAAAGTTTTGACTGAAACATTGTGATGACACTTGGTTAAAAAGAGGATTATATGTACTCGCAGGCAGTTGTGTTCCATCATATTTTAGTGAGAAGAAACATTCTCGCCCTCTGCCCCCAAGTTACTCGTGTATGTGCCTGCTGGTTCCTTATCATGAAAACTGAAGATAAGTTTTAAATAGTGTAAATTGGAACAAAAAAAAAGCATCCAGGTTGTTGTTAGTGGTGGAATCTACAATTTTGAAAACGAACACACACGCAGTTCTGGTGAGTAACTATCGTGTGCAATTCCTACCGGTGATGGAGCTAGGCGGTATGCCGAGTCACTAGACCTGATGGAATTTTGATGCGTAGTACAAGTTTTTAGAATTTGTATTTCTAATACTCGGTTATTAGCATTGTTAACTGAAAATTGAGCTCAACAGAAGTATGTGGTTCAAAAAATTATGTCTTCTGATTTCGCCTCTAATTATTAGAATGTTGACATCGTCGTCCATATTGACCATATTCATGCTTTGTAACGTTTAAACCTTGAAGAAACACATTTTGAGTCTTAACAAGCGCGTGTGTAATTCCACAAACAACAAAACCCGATTTTAGAATTAAACCTAAAAATTTGCACATCAAGTACATCAAATTAACATTATAATACCTATCTAAGTTTTGATTATTTTATTATCATACACAAAACTTTATATGTTAAGACAAGTTTTAATTATTTTAGGGAATTGATATATACACATAGCAAATTGATTCATACACATACATTTATTACGCGTGGACTATTATGCCCTTTTAGTTATTAACAACACTTTCTTTACCCTAACACATCTGTCGCCTTTTTCCTTCATCGCCAATTACTATTATAATTTATAAGTTTATAACAATTAATAACTCACATGTATATATGTCGTTGATTTACTTGTCAAGTTATATAATAGTATATAAACTTTTAATACGGTAGTCAATTAAACATATATGGCTAAGCAAGTGGCTTCTCTGTTGAATTTGGTTGGAGAAAATTTTAGGTGAGGCAAATTAATGTGGATGTTTTGAACGAATGTTAAGCGAGTGAAGTGCCCCGTGGGCACTCTTATTCATCTATAAATCAAAGGTGTTAAAAAAGATTGAACTAAACTTCTGACTTGCTTTGCTTCATGAGAGAATCTTTAAAAATAAAGATGTTATCTTTTATAAAGTAGAGATAATTAGATGGAGGAAGATTGTAGCTTATACATCGCATGTATACGAGCATATGATATACAGTTCAAGCATTTAACTCGATATGAGCATCTGATTATTATTGCAAATCATCAAAATGACATGGCGGTGAACTTAAGGCCATCGAAGACGAGTAATGGTCAATTACGAAGGTAGTTAAATTAGGCGGTTGGAAATAGCGATGATAATACTCTGTATGATTGAGGATATAATTCAGTGGAAAAGGTCAAATGATGATCGGGAACAATTACGTGACAACATGCGAAAATAAAGGGCAAGTTTGATGCAATACTTGAGATGAAAAGCTAAAACGTTGATAAATATTAACATGGGCATAAAAGTCTATTTACATTTTAAAAAATGTGTATGAATCAAATTTTCATGTGTATATATCAACTCCTTTATTTTATTGTTTTATACAAATTTTAAAATCATAGATCTGAACTATTTTCATCTTAAAAATATTATTTTATTTTTAGGGTTTTGCTAACTAATGCCCACTGGACAAAGTTTAACGTGCATTTATTACACAAAAATTTACCTAATTAACAAAAAATACATTAAATCTTTTTCTTTGTAAAGCAAAACCTAAAGTAAGGACTTTTCTAAGAGATTCTTTCCTTAATATGAAATAATTATTTTATTTATTCCCTTAAAAAGTGTAATTGTTCCTTTATTTAGTAACAATAGTCTAATTTTCGTACTTATGTTTATTGAAATTAAAAATTCTGGTAAAAGATATATGTGTTAAAAACGTAATGAAAAAACTTACAAAAAACCGGGTAGAAAATTATAGAAGTTAAGGGTTAAGTCTATCAGTTATAAAACTTTAGGGGGTTATATCTGAATTTTTTAAATCTTTTATCCCAAAAGAGAAAAACAAACTCATCAAACCACCACCATCCGTCTGAACACCACCACAACATCAACTACCGTCCGCCTGAACATGAATTTGGATCTCATCGAAACCACAAAGGAGGCTAATGATAATAACACAAATGAGCTCACCCACACTGTCACAAACAATTTCACCAATTACAAATCTTAATTAAGATTAATTAAAATACTTTTACTATTTGGTCAGGTTTTAAATCATGGAATCTGCAATTACTCTAATTATTTTGCTTCCTATACAAATTTTCTAGGAGTAATCCATCTCTCATCTTGGGTCAGCAAAGCTAATTATGATCTTCAAAGGATTGTCAACTGGGGCTTTACTTCACCGATATTTTAAGGTAATCATAACTAATCTTTTAGATTATTTATTTCACATGATGTACATTTCAATGGAGGCCTGGAAGGAAGGTCAAATTAAAGTTGCATTTACATTCATATTTTCTTATGCTGATCAATATGATGATTAAGTTTTGATTGTTCATTCCTTTATTTTCATTAGGAATAGATAATAGTTTGTGGACTGGTTTCTTTAAGTAGATTGGTATTTCATCTATAGAACAGTTACATTCATGTTTCATATGTAGTGTTTGGGATAGAAGGATCTGCTAATGATCTTGATAAAAGAATGTGGAATTGTTACTTGGAGTGGTGGATGTTTGACATAAGAATTTTAGTCTTTCATTAGATTGCTATAAATGTAATACATGGGAAGAATAACCCTTTTGATAATATTTATGCATTAATATGCTACAGGTGCGAGAGCACGCAACTGCGATTTAGTTGGTGCATTGAAGGGTGAAGTGGATAATTGTCAAAATGCTTTCGTGTATGAGCTTACAGCGAGTCTAAGAACCTTCAAAAGAGACGCAAACAGAGGTCAGTGTTATCTGACTTTATAATCATATATATGGGCAATTCTCAAGGTGTTTGCACTCTTCACTTGGAAATATCTTAATAGTTGTATCCATGGGTGTCTTAGACTGTTTTTAATTGTTGAAATGTTAGATGCAACTTATATGAGCGATATTGTAAAAGTGTGTCAGGTGAAGAATTGAGGGCATGATTATGAGGGATATTGTGTATTGTAAGGTGATTTTGAGATTTTGATGCTTACAATATTTTCTCGCTAATTGTTTACCCGGACTTTCCAATCCCCTAAACCGTACATTAAAATCATCAACACAAACCCCTACACAATTCGATTCTAATGAGTTTACGGTATCTTTATCAATTATATGTTGATTTTTAATTTGTTACAGTATAACTTTTTTTACAGCGATTCCAAAGATAATATTCATGATTTCATGAAAGAATAAGAACTTTTCGATAGCTTTAAGGTATAAAATTTAATATCTAATTTCTTGATTTTGATTAAAATATATATACGAATCTTAGTTATATTTTTAATATGTTTGAGATTTTACTTTTTAATTTTGGGAAAAATTTAAGGTTTGATTGAACTTCTAAATTAGTGATTTAATCGAAATATACATGTTTGGCTTCTCCTTTAATCTAATGTTTTTATTGTTTTTTAGGGTGTTCTAATTTTTTGGGTTCTTGCTTTCGTTGGTATAATCAACTCATGGGTATATTTTTCTAATACAATTTTTTTTAACTGTTCACGTGAGTGTGTGTGTGCCCGTGCATGTACGAACAAGTTAATGAAATCTGCAAATTAGTCAACTAGCTTTTTTTTGTAACAGTTTTGAGTTAATTCATGTTGAGGCGAGAATTGATAAGAAACATAGGAGGGTTGTGAAATAGGTTTTGCACAGGCAGGTTATGGTCAAGGATTTATTGGATGCGGATATCAATGACAAGGTTTCCTGAGGTTCATTTTAGTCCCTTACATGTTTATGTACGTGTTATATGTATTAGAAGTTATGATCCTAGCATGAACTGAGGCAACACTAATTAAATTAGCTAAAAAACAATAATAGTGAAACTAGAAGGATATTATTAGGTTGGGTCTTGGGAAGATTTCAGGCATGACCAACTTGACAAAATATATTAGTCAAATGGCTCTCGACCTGTAACTATTATGCGGTTTAGGATCACAATGACCCGTGTAGGATTTGAGGTTTTGTTTGGATTGGAAAGAATTTCTTCATCTTAGGGTCAACTTGAACATGTCAACCCGTCCTAATACAACAGCTGCCTCTGTAACTTGAAAGAAAACGATCATTGTAGGTTGTTAATCTGGAAACAGGTTATTAGATGATGTACATGTATAGTTACTTATAGCTGATTCAAAGTGTGCACTAAGTAGTTTTATAAATACTCCCTATTAGGTGTATAAGTTTGGCATATTTGAACAAAATGCTTTGTACAGGATGATGTTGATATATATGAAAATGATTTATAGTATACAAGGTAATGAGGTATATAGTGGATGGTACGTGCACGTCGGGAGATAGGTAAAAACGAACAGATCCGATACATGGCAAAATAGGTTGGGTTGGGTTGACCACAATCACTTTTGGTCCACTTATCATGTTTTTGAATGCTAATTAGTGTGCCAAATATGGTTATAGTAATTTGATTATTCGAATAATAAATGTTTTAAAGAAACCTTAACTTATAGATGTCTCTTAGGAATACACAATGAAACTGCTTATCTACAGACAATGATGGTATTTTGTTGTCGATTAGAGTTCATACAATTTGTGATAGACTTCACTTATTAGCTTAGATGTGGAGTCATTATACATAATGTGTGGACTAGACAAATGGGATCATCAATAAAAATGTGCAGCTAATATTATAAGTAGTAGCCAAACTTTAATTTCAATATTTAATTTATATAACATTTAAGAAATGTACAGACTATAGACACAATGAATTTCATATGCTAAAAACTATATCTTTCTTCATTTTGGACAATTATGAGTAAGTGGAATCTGCAATATGTTGTTAGTTATTTATATAGTTACAATACGTTATTAACATGAAAACACACTGCAAACATGCAAGATTACTCTATAGTTCATCTGATGAATGTGTTTGTAAAATTGCAGGAACCAAAAATCTGGCAATAATTCTGAGGTGTGAAGGCTTTGAATGTAAAGTACACGCAACTGTAGAATTGGCAAGGGATCAAGATGTAGAGCTTTACAACCATGATGTTTTGTATGGCCCATCTTATTCATGCTAATATTTTTTAGGGATAATTATCAAAAGAGTCTTTCAATTTTGAGCAATTCGTGATTGAGTCTAAAAACATGTTTTTCCTGATACGATCCAAGACAACAAGAATATAGGGCAACAACCATTCAGATTTCGACAAGTGTCCAAAGAAATAGGGCAATTTTGACAGATTGCCCCAAGATATAGGGCAACAGAGGACACATGGTGCATTCTGCATCCAGTTGCCCTATTGCCCCCAAAAAAATAGACCATTTCTAAAAAAAGAAAATTTTAGGTGTTTTTTGGGAAGAGAATAATGGGCAACAGACATTTTTAATAATTTTTCCTATTTTTTAGTTTGACCCATTAAAAATGAAAGAATATGGGGTCAAGAGATCATGTCATAAAGAGGTGGTGATTAGGCAAAATAAGCAGCGAGTGAACAAGATTTAAGTTTGCAAATAAATTTAGGACAAGATGGCGGTGCGCTTATTTGGAAAATTAGAAATCGTGTACGATAGAATGTTATAATATTTTTTAAGAGCATAGATGAATACTTTGTGACTCAAATTCTCAAATTATGCGACTTTGAGCTATTTGCATAATTTAATGGTCAAATGGATTAATTATAATCTTATGAATATTGAAAGAACGTAGAAGTGCGGTGGATAAAGATATTTTATGGATACATATTATAAATGTCCAAGTATATTCTCAATAATAACTCCAACATGAAATTGTATATTAGTACTTTGATTTATTTAACTTTTTTTGGTTACAATTAAAATTTTAAGTCAAATTTAGATATGTTTGTCAAATTTAGGAAGAAGAAAGTAACAAAATGTTAATATGTTTTTTTATCATTTATTAATACTAACATGAAAATACATTATTAAAAAATTCATAAAAAAACTTGTGCGCGCACGGGTATTATAACTAGTACACATTAAATGAACTTGTAAAATACCATATTTAAACATTATTACTGGTTCATTTAATGTGTATTTAATGTGATTTGTGATAAATTAAGAAAGTTTATGTGTATTAAATACATACTAAGTTCCGCCAATGGGCAGAGTTTAACAAAAAAAGTAGCCAAAATTTAAAATTTTAAAAATTATGATAATTAGATGTCTATACAACCAAAAAGAAGATGGAACTAAAGTTATGACTTTCTCTTCAAACACTCGAATTAACAAGACAAACTTCGAACTTAAACATTCGACATTTCTTTGATTCTTTTTTGATTCTCTTTTGATCAAAGATAACTTGAGATTCAGATATAAGTCAAGAGTGTATAACTTTGAGCATTGGAGATCTATTCTAAGTTAATTGTAGTAATTCCTAAGGATTTGTTCAATTCAAAGACTTTGTTGTTTTGAGACACAATGAGAAAAATGCCCCCTTAGTGACCCCTGTCCAATATATTACGCTCAACTATGAAGCAATTGATACTTGATAGCGACGACTAAAAGACGTTTATATTCTGGTTGTTTGTAGGGTGGTCATATAATCTTCTTCCAAAGTCTCAGTCTGTTGGGCTACTGTCTGTTCCCATTGGACGTTGGTGCTTAATTCTGCATGTTAAAGGACAATGTCATTTTAAAGATTGTGGTGGTATGTGTGACATTAGCTTGGAGTGCATGGGCTGCATATCCTTTCATAAGTATGGCAGTCAATCCTAGAAGGAAAGCTCTCGCCCTCTACCCCGTTTTACTCATGTATGTGTCTGTTGGTTTCCTTATCATCGCCATCGATTAGCTTCCACGAAAATCAACACTTTGTTAAACAAATCGACTTGACCTAAACGAGTCGACTTGACCTAAATGAGTCGAGGTTGAGTTCTTTTGGACATCTTGCACTTTATGTTAGAATCGTAAAACCCCATAAATATTTATGTATTATTGAGTGACCATTTATAATGGTAATTACATGAAACCCTAATGGACCGTAAACCCGTAAACCAGGCCGGGGCATATTCATCCACTAATGCTCCCCCGTAGTTCGAGCGACGAAATCGCAAAAGCTCGAACTGGAGTAGTAAACTAGAAAAAAAACAAAAAAAACATTAATAAGGCCCTGCACTTTCGATTGTCTTCCTTAAACTCCAACCAAATCAACACAAATCCACAAAGCCCTGCACAACTTTTGATTCTTCCTCATAAACATCAACGGTGGATTGTGACCTTTGCACAAACATCCAACAAAATAGACAACCGTGTGGATTTGTGACCTTTGCACAAATCACCAACACACGAAGATGAAACAAAAGAGTTTAGTTTTTTTAGAATTGAGCGAAAGATTGAAAACTTTAAGGTTATTCGAATCGAAAAAGAAGTACAAACACAAACATAAAACAAAAACAAATAACATTTAAAAAAAACAGTAGGTATAAAATAGGAGAAACGTTTAAAGCTTTTGTATTCTTAAACCTTTTTCTTCAAACATTATTAGCGACTCGTCAACACAATGTATCAATTGCCTCTTGAACATGTGTATTGTTGATGAGCATATTGGCACCTGACATAATACCATCTCTTCTTGATTGAGGTTTGGAGAAAAAGTTTAAGAATTTTATGTAGGGTTTGATCGGTGATTGAGGAAAAGGGTTTTTTTTTTGAACACACGGTTGTTTTAAGGATAGGTGTGTGTTGATGGGGGTGGAGGCAGCGGGTTATTGGATCTAACCTTCTGATACTATGTTAGAATCATAAAACCCCATAAATATTTATGTATTATTGAGTGACCATTTATAATGGTAATTACATGAAACTCTAATGACCCTAAACCCGTAAACCGGGCCGGGCCATATTCATCCACTAATAGTGAGGGCCACGGCCCAAGACACCGCATTGACTCGCGCGTTATGGCGTGGCGTTGTGAGTTTTTTATTCTTGCATATCAATCCACACATTCTGAAAGAAGCTATACAAAGATTAACCCAAAATAAGTACAATCATGCAAAAACAAAGAAACTTGAGTTTTAAAAATAATAAATGGCACAAAAATGTAGAAGTTATGTAAATTTGATTTTGAGTTAAAAAAATATAAAAGGAAGCTATGTAAAAGAAAAAAAAAGCTTATGTAAGGAGAGCTGGTTCGAACATTGGCAATCTTTTCAAATCACAACAAAAGCTCCACTACACATTAACCTGCATGTACTCTCAACTTTTTAGTATTTTTTATTTTAACCCACCGCGTGGGCGCTGGTGGCCACGGCGCGAGGCCCTTGGCGCCTGTGCCAAAGCAAAAACTCGCGCTATATGTTGGCGCTAGACAAACACGCGAGGGCTCCAAGTGCAGCTATTGGATTTACTTTACTACTTCATATCGAGGGACGATTTTGTTCATAACAGACCCGGTCTTGACACACAATCAGGTTGCAGAGGTTGTGGTTCGAGACGGGAGGAATTCATATCTTATAAGTACATTGTTATTTACTGTAAGTATCTTCCTCCATTGAAGGAAGCTCATTCATATCAAAGTCGTTCAAGTTCAAAAATCATGTTAATTGAAACCCCACGGCTTTTATTCGAGCATCTAGTCGAAATAGTTTGTTGACCGGTTTGCCAACACACATACAATATTCTCGAACCATGTTGTGTTATGGTTGTAGTTTCTTGAACGATTCCATATTGATCTGCTGCATCGACGAATTTACATGTGCCTTCGGGTTTGGATGAGATGCAGAACAAAAAGTCCTTAACAGGTAAATCTTCATTCAATCCATGAAAAGTGTAAGACGGTGTTGTTTAGTTTTCGTGAACTTTAGAAAAAATAAGAAAGAGTTCACTTATTTGAAGGCCAACTGTTCTAACTTCTTAACGTGACGTAGAAGATTTAATTCGAACTTTGTCTTGTTAACAGCGTTTGTTTCTACACAGACTTTTGCATATTTGCATTTTTGCTATTCTGAGTGAGCAAATGGTCAAGAAAGAGATGAATATAAAAGGATATGTCTGTTGTTGTGTTAAGCATAATTCAAATGACATGTATAACTATAAACATCTAAATAGTATGATGTTAGAAATTTTAAACCTTATCACATCTTTACTCAAAAATAATACAACATTTTTTAGTAGAATTTTATTAAGGTTTATAATTTTAATATTTGTATAAAACTATGAAATAATTAAGTTATTTTAACATAAAAGTTTTCTAGAACAATAAAATAATTAAAACCCCATCAGAGATAAATTTCAAGTCGCTAGTTACTTGGGCTGATAATATTGGTCTTAATGCCGAGTTGAAACACGTTTTTGATGCTGTTATTATGGTTTCTTTTTGGACTACATGGAGTTTCCGTATAATAAGCTCATTTTTGAAACGAGTAAGCCTCGTAAGGATGACATCTTTGATAATATTCGATCTGTTTCTTATTTTTGGATTAGTAATAGACACAAGAAATGTAAGATGTCATGGGATTGGGATTGGTGGTTTCATGTTACGTTTGAATATTCTATAAAGGCTATAGCTTTTGTCGCTGTCTATTACGAACAACAAATAAACAAATTGAGAGACCACAAAATTAATATTGCGAACGCGCGTTGATACTATATTGCCAATGGAGATGAAATTCTACAGCTTGTATCTGTCTTTTCAGGAACAGTGAAGCAAAGCCCGTAAGCGGTTTTTGGAATGCAATATAGTTTCTAAAGGGTACAAACAATTTAGAGGGCTCGGAGTCTTGGCACCGTGGGGTGCCAAACCCACGGCGCGATTGGCGCGATTGCTCCCCAAACAACAAAAACCCACGGCGTTGGGTCTTGCCGTGAGTCAAACCACTCGGCGTGAGTCATGTTTCAGATTTTTTTTTTTTTTTGTGTGTGTATTGTGTGTGTGTATTGGGGAAGAAGAAAGGGGTATTGTGTGTATTGTGGGATCCACATTCACCCATCACTTGGAGTGACGACTCCCCACTTTTTTTCATGTGAGTGAGTGGGTGAGTTTCGATGACGTGGCACCCGAAAAACCCATCACTCCAAGTGATCGATCACTCCTTGTGCTCTTAGTATATTTTACTTTAAGATGAACTCCTGTGCACGTTAATAATTGAGATGTACAAATCGCCTTCTTATTAGCTTACGTCAATCTAACAACATATAAGTACAATGACGATTACTCTCGCTTAGTGGCGTACATATATGGATAACGACATTTTACACACTTCTGTATCGCTCATAGTTCAATCTAATAGACTTGGTTATTCACGATAATGAACTATATTAGTGATGTGTTTGCGAGAAGGTGATATGATTAAGGTTACCACTTTGGGATTTCTTAAGAATTCAATCCAAACATTTTTACACTAACGATCTACTCACCATATATATGCTTGACGAGATTCACATGGCATATGCGAAACTGGCCAAGTAAGAAAACACATGGCTCTTATAATTCCGAGTTTATGATGTTAGAAATTTACCTCTGGCAGAGAACCGATAAAGCAAATATGCTAAGAAAGAAATGTGAAACAAGTACCGGCCAAAGAAATGGCACCCGTGATAAAGAAAATGCTCGTAAAAGACATGGCAGAACAGGTGCGAGTCTTTCAATGTGGATGTCATATTAGTATGTGAATTAACACTTAATGCAACCCCAATCCGTTCAACTTTGATATGAACACTGCCTATCTCTTATGATGGACTAGAAATTGCAGTTAGCGCACTTAGCTCCAGCCCATTATTTGCAATCAATGTAGAAAAACCATACTTCAGTTTCAAATACCAAAAAAGTAGTCACGGTTGACCGAAATAGATCTTGTATTTGTGCCATAGAGGTTCGATGATCAAAACAGCCCCACCCGGGGCAGCCAAATAATTCTGACACGCATGCCAAATTTTTAGTTGGGCGTGCATTAAAAAACAAATAATAAAGCCTTCAGCGAGCCTGCAGGATTAGGCAAGTCTTCGGTCCTCGACCTAAGGAATAGTTTTGACGGATAATCTGGATTCCACATCGGGGGTTGATGATAATAGTTAAGTGATCATAAGCAACCAGTGGTTTTTCCATATCCGGTTATAACTTCCCTCTTCGGTGGATCTTATAACCAATTTTTTTTAACTTCACTATAGATTTCGTCTATAACAGGTTTGAACCCATTTTGATAATGGCCATGTCTCATATTCACCCAGTAGTTGCTCTAGTAGTATTAAACTCCGAATAAAAAGTCCCCAAGTATCAGGATTTCTTAGGCAGAACTTAAGCCATTTAAGACTACACAGGAACGTGAATGAGTAAATCTTAACCCAACGTAGAAGATTTAAATTCCAAGTTTGTCTTGTTAACGAGTGGGAGCAAGGACATTTTCTCGAAAAGCCTTTTCATTTTTTCTATCCCACATCGTCTGATTGACACAAATGGTCAAGCAAGTGATCCATATAAAAGGACATGTCGATTGATGAGTTAAGCATAACTTTACTGCCATCTTTCTATGGTTGTATGGACATCTAATTAGTATAATTTTTAAAATTTTAAACCTTTCCATTGGTTATCTCAAAAATAAAATAATAATTTTGAGGTAAATTTTGTTGAGGTTTATGATTTTTGAATTTGTATAAAACAATAAAGAAATTAAAACTTATCTTAACATATGTAAAAGATTTTGTGTAAGACAATTAAATAATCAAAACTTACGTAAATATATCTAAGTTTTATGCTGCTAATTGACGTATTTGATGTGATTTTTAGGTTAAATCTTAAAATCTAATTTTGTCGTTTGTCGAATGGTAGACGCACTCATTAAAACTCATCGTGTTTCGTGAAGGTTTAAATGTTACAAAGCGTGTATATGGACGACTATGTGAGCCTTGTGCAAGCCTACTACATACATCCTACACAGGATACAAACTTACAATACTTACGATGACCTGATCAACTGTCATAAGAGCCGCTAAGTCCTGTTCTTTCATACAGTAATGACCAATGACTAGGCAGTTGCAAAATTCATTACATTACTCTTACAAATCTATGCAAGACAATTTGGATATGCAATCAAAATTTCACATTGTACAAAAGTCGTTATTAGCACAAACCATATTGTCATACAAAACATAAAAAATCTATGACTACACAAATGTGTTTAATAACTAAAATCATGGTGCCACTCACATAATCATCACCCCATTTTTCTCATGTGTGTCTCATAAAAACAAAGTCTTTGAATCTTGAGTTATCTTTGATTAAACGGGAATCAAAATGAAGAATTAAAGAAAAATGCCTACAAAGGAATGTGAGTGAGTAAATCTTAATTTGATGTAGAATATTTAAGTTCGAAGTTTGTTTTAATAATATGATTTTTTGATTTTTGCTATCCCACATCGTCTGATAGAGCCAAAAGGTCAAGAAAGGGATAAGTATAAAAAAGGAAATATCAACTGTAGAGAGAGTTATACCTTTACATCCATTTTCTCTTAAATTTGGAGGACTTTCCTATAAAAAATAAAATAATATTTTTGAGATGAAATTAGTTCAAGTTTATGATTTTAAAATTTATATAAAACAATAAAATAATCAAAACTTGTCTTAATAGTGTAACCCAACATTCCAACTTTTTTACCTTTACTCAACTGGAATAACATAGATTATCTTGATGATAACTGCTGCAAATAGACACTCACTAGTCATTATACTAAAAAGTAAGAGAGAAATATATAAGTAATGCATTTTTCTTAAACACATTAATTTTTTGTCGAAAAACATTAATTTTGGGACGGAGGGAGTAAAGGGTTTTTCTATCTTGCATCTATTTCAAAATTTCTTAGTTCCACATTGTTTGGTTGAGCAAAATGATCTAGCAAGAGATCACTATAAAAGGAAATGCCAATTGTTATGTGAAGAATCATTGCTTTACTGCCATTTTTGTTATGGTTCTGTAACTATGTCGTGTAGTTAAGCTGTATAAAATTCTGTTATAAATTCATTTGAAGTGCTTGACTTTTTTCTTTGACAAAATTGTTAATTTTGTCATTAAAAAAGTTACACTGTGTTGATTTTTAAAATAAATTTGTTTAAAATAATAAAATATTTAAAATTTGTTTGTCATAAAAGTTCTATATTTTCAATTTGACGTATTAGATGTGGTTTTGGCATGATCAGGTATTGTGACAACTTTGCTAAAGCAATGTTTTTTTTCAAAGAAACGGCTCTTATTCCCTTATTCCCTTATTCCCGAAAAAGTTGCAGCATGTCTAAAACTGCTGGAAGTTGATTCTCCTGAACTGTTTCCTGATGGTTGAAGTTTCACATTAGCATTAAAATGGATGGAAAAGGAAAGTCATGAGTCAAGTATGGATCTGAATGTTAACTTATGCTTCTACTACTCTCTGTAGATGGTTTCACCACAAGCAAAAACTTACCAAAGGGAGCGAGCTCTTGACTCATGTTTGGCAGTCGGTGGCACATTTGGGCATGCACCGAGCAGTTCCAGGTGTCTCAAGGTCTTGCTATAGAGAGATGAAGTGCTTCACCTAACCAACCTGAAATTCGTTAAATAATTAAAAGTTAAGTATTAAACGACCGTTATAGAATCTAATAGAAGCTAAAAGAAGGAGTCGGAAAAGTTCCAGAAACCCCATTGTGGGCTTGTTAATATCCGGCCAAAGAGAGATAAAAGGAAGGAGAAAAGATTTTGTTTCCTTAAACTTGTTTAACCTTGGAGGAAAAGTTTTTCCAAGGTGTATATAAACAAACGAAGACTTTCATAATTTTTTCACTCTTCCTCTCTCTCTTGCTCTTAAACCGCCAGCCAAAACACCCCAATTAGGGTTCTTCTTTGTTCTTCAATTAAGCTATTGTAGATCTAGTCCTAGCTCCTCTCTAGGGTTGTTGGGTAGATCCTCCATAGACTTGGAAGCTCGGTTTTGTTCGTGCTAGACTCACGATTAACTCGCCGCATTACGTGTGTATAAGATCGTGATATAGTCTTGCTTTTGACCATATCCTGGTGGTGTTCGTGATGTATCTTTACCGGTGACCGTTCCGTTGTCTTGTAGATCTTGATAGGATAAAGTTATGTAACTCTAATCTTGGTTAATTATAATTGTGTTAATTATGATCTTGTTAATTGCTTCCGCTGTATGTGCTTTGATCTATATTAGGGTTTCTAATAATTGTTATGATACATATATAAACCTTCAGTTTGAACAAAACATTGCGTAATTTTGTACAATGTCTTTATTTTCATGGCAACTAAGGCAATGATAAAGAACCAGCAGACACATACATGAGTAAATTGGGACAGAGGGCGAGAGTTTTTCTTCTAGGGTTGACTGTCATACTAATGATGGGATATAAAGCCCATGTGCTCCATGTTAATGAGGGGCGACCTACGGAAATGGTACTAGGTGTCTAAGAACCACCTTAGACACCGAATTTGTGTAGAAGTGATGTATAAAATTATTTGGGACCTATCTTAAAAATAAATGAGGAACCATCTTAGATAAAAATGGAAAAGAAAAGAAAGAAAAAATAAGAATTCCGTTCATGCAATGGCCGGTGAAGATGAAGGTTAAACCTTTTCAAAAAGAAGAAAAACTACTGAATGCCTTTCATCTATTGGGTGGAAGAAAAGTAAATATGCATTGAAAAATCAGGTAAAATCCGGCAATGTAAAGTCAACAAGGGCAGAGCCATGCTTTCATTAGGCACCGTTTCATGTAGTATAAATAGGATAAACTTCTGTAAATCAAAGTAACCCTTTATTCATATAATATCAGTTATTTTAGGTTCATAATCTTCTGTTATTATTTTATGATGATGATATGATGATTGTTTCATGATGATTTCTTGATCATTCGATCCTGGAAAACCCGATACAAGACCTGTACAACATGTATGGTGGAATTGGCATGTCAGATGATGGACTAGTTAACTCATGTTGAACCTTTTTTTAACAGCAGAAACAACTTTGTTAAGACTAGCAATAAGCTAACAAGGATTACATAAGTTTAAAAAGAGCAATACAAGGGTTACAAATCAATTTAATCCAGTTTGGTTTGATTTTCTCTTGCCTAAAAGTGATGCAATTGTGAGATGAGAGTTTGATGTTACTTAAGATGAGGTGCTTGTTGAGTCGTTTTGTAGAAAAAACTCATGTTGAACTGGGTGGTCAAATTTGCATGTGCTCCAAACTTGTAGATCTTGATAGGATAAAGTTATGTAATCCTAATCTTGGTTAATTATAATTGTGTTAATTATGATCTTGTTAATTGCTTCGATGCATATTAAGGTTTTTAATAATTGTTATGATATATATATATATAAACCTTCAGTTTGAACAAAACATTGCGTAATTTTGTACAATTTCTTTATTTTCATGGCAACTAAGGCAATGATAAAGAACCAGCAGACACATACATGAGTAAATTGGGGCAGAGGGCGAGAGTTTTTCTTCTAGGGTTGACTGTCATACTAATGATGGGATATAAAGCCCATGTACTCCATGTTAATGAGGGGCGACCTACGGAAATGGTACTAGGTGCCCAAGAACTACCTTAGACACCGAATTTGTGTAGAAGTGATGTATAAAGTTCTTTGGGACCTATCTTAAAAATAAATAAGGAACCATCTTAGATAAAAATGGAAAAGAAAAGAAAGAAAAAATAAGAATTTCGTTCAAGCAATGGCCGGTGAAGATGAAGGTTAAACCTTTTCAAAAAGAAGAAAAACTACTGAATGCCTTTCATCTATTGGGTGGAAGAAAAGTAAATATGCATTGAAAAATCAGGTAAAATCCGGCAATGTAAAGTCAACAAGGGCAGAGCCATGCTTTCATTAGGCACCGTTTCATGTAGTATAAATAGGATAAAATTCTGTAAATCAAAGTAACCCTTAATCTTCTGTTCTTATTTTATGATGATGATATGATGATTGTTTCATGATGATTGCTTGATCATTCGATCCTGGAAAACCCGATACAAGACCTGTACAACATGTATGGTGGAATTGGCATGTCAGATGATGGACTAGTTAACTCATGTTGAACCTTTTTTTAACAACAGAAACAACTTTGTTAAGACTAGCAATAAGCTAACAAGGATTACATAAGTTTAAAAAGAGCAATACAAGGGTTACAAATCCATTCAATCCAGTTTGGTTTGATTTTCTCTTGCCTAAAAGTGATGCAATTGTGAGATGAGAGTTTGATGTTACTTAAGATGAGGTGCTTGTTGAGTCGTTTTGTAGAAAAAACTCATGTTGAACTGGGTGGTCAAATTTGCATGTGCTCCGAACTTGTAGTGTCCATTTTGCATTTTTGCATGTAAAAATTGCAAGGCTCCGCATCGTGGTCAAATAGCTGTGACATGGTTTTCTACTATTCGTCACAGCTATACTAATGGTCAAATAGCTGTGAGATGGTTTTCTACACAGCTATACTAATACTACACAATAGCACACACCGTTTGCATCTAGCACTTAATGAAGCTGCACATGATATATTTTATCCCATCCATCTTTGATACCGACCTTTTCCAATATGTTACGAGTATGAGTTATGACTTATGATGCACAAACAAAGGGATTTAGCATTGCCCATTCTTAGCAATAAGTTTAGAAAGTATGCATTAGACTTCAGTTTTAAACACTAAAACAATGGGCACAAGAGACTAAAACAAATCCAGTATGCACAATACAACCACAGCCCATATCGCAAATTGAGAGATGTGTCAAAACCAAAAAAAATTATCCTATGTGATATGGCGACGACAAATAGAAAGATGTGTCAAAACAGGATACAAAAAATGATAGAACATACTATAAAAGGCTATTTTTGCCTAAAAAAGTTATTGTAAAGCTAAGAAATACCCTAGCTCTTAACCATCCAAATAACACGTTATCAAGATTTGCTCAAATGAACTATAAAATAATCACTTTGGTTTAATGTTTTGGCGATGTGGGAAGAGGCTTCTTAATAAAATAACTATAATCATCAATATGATTCGTCTAAGACTATCTTCTCTAAGAGGCAATGCAAATTTTTGACACACCAATATGATTTTCACCACGGGATCTGTACGACTATATGGTTTTTTGGACCAGACAGAACTTATAAGTTGCTTACATAGAGATTGGTTAGATGTGACTTGATGAACACTTAAAACAATTAGCGTTGATTAGTTTGAGTCGTATTCTCAATGGAACGCATTTTATAGTCTCTTTTGCTATATAACGTGTGTGGTTACTTATAGTTGAATGTAGCCTTGTCAATATACCTCTGGCACTGAAGCTATAGAGAACTGATAAAGCAAATATGCTAAGAAAGAAATGTGAAACAAGTACCGGCCAAAGAAATGGTTCCCATGATGAAGAAAATGCTCGTAAGAGACATGGCCGAACAGGTGCGAGTCTTTCTAATGTGGATGTCATATACGTATGCAAAGTAGCACTTAATGCAACCGCGATCCGTTCAACTTTGATATGAACCCTGCCTATCTCTTAGGATGGAACAAAAATTGCACCTGGCACTTAGTCCCAGCCCAGTATTTGCAATTAATGTTCAAAAACCATACTTTAGTTTCAAATACCAAAAAAGTAGTCACGGTTAACCGAAATTGATCTTGTATGCTATTTGTGCCTTTGTGGTTTGATGATCAAAACAACAACACCCGTACTGGAACTGGGAAGCCAAGTAATTCCGACACGCATGCCTAATAATCAGTTGGGTGTGCATGAAGAAACAAATAATAAAGCCTTCAGCAGTGAGTTAACATGAAGGATTGGGCAAGTCTATCTTCGGTCCTCAAGCTAAGGAATAGTTTTGAAGGTTAATTTGGATTTTACATCGGTGGTTTGGTTGATGAAAATAGTTAAGTGCTTATAGCTTCCCACTTCCGTGGATCTTATATGCAAATTTTTTCACATCCGAGCTCCTTCGATATTTCTTCCTCAAGTTATGAGTGAATTCTTCTTTTACATATAACAAAAGAAGAATCAAAGAAAGACGCTACAGAGGAACGTGAATGAGTAAATCTTAACGTGACGTAGAAGATTTAATTCGAACTTTGTGTTGTTAATAACAGCGTTTGTTTCTAGACAGACTTTTGCATTTTTTCTATCCCACATCGCCTGAGTGAGCAAATGGTCAAGAAATAGATCAATATAAAAGGATATGACTGTTGTTGTGTTAAGCATAACTCAAAGACATGTTTTCTGTCGTTGTATAACTATAAACATCTAATTAGTATAATTTTGAAATTTTAAACCTTATCACATCTTTACTCAAAAATAATATTATATTTTTGAGAAGAATTTTGTTAAGGTTTATAATTTTAAATTTTGTATAAAACAAGAAATAATTAATAGATATTTTAACATAAAATTTTTTTCTAAAACAATAAAATAATTGTCAAGTCGCTAGTTACTTGGGATGATAATATTGGTCTTAATGCCGAGTTGAAACAGGTTTTTGATGCTCTTATTATGGTTGCTTTTTGGACTACGTCACGTTGAGATTTTCTCATTCACATTCCTCTGCAGCGATTTCTTTGATTCTTCATTTTCGATTCCCATTTGAAGGAGCTCACCTACTAACATCTTTTATTTTATGTAAAAGAAGAATTAGCTGATAATAACTTGAGGAAGAAATATTGATGGAGCTCGAACGCGACAAAGATAACTTAAGATTCAAATACAAGTTAAGAGTTTATAACTTTGAGCATTGAAGATCTATACTAAGTTGTAGTTGCTTAAGTCTTGCCTAACAAAATTCGCTACTTAGGGACGTTTGATTGGGAGTTTAACACTACTACATGAGCAACCACTGGGTGAATATGAGACATGGCCATTATCAAACAAGTCCAAACCTATTATAGACGAAATCCATAGTGAGTTATAAAAAATTTGGTTATAAGATCCACAGAAGCTGGAAGCTATAACCGGATGCTTATAAACACTCGACTATTTTCATCAACCACCGATGTGGTATCCAAATTTCTCTGTCAAAACTATTCCTTAGGTCGAGGACCAAAAAGACTTGCCCAATCTTTTATGTTCCCTCACTGCTGAAGGCTTTATTATTTGTTTTTTCATGGACACCCAACTGATAATTTGGCATGCGTGTCGAAATTATTTGCCTGTCCAATACGGGTGAGCTGTCTTGATCATTGAACCAAAAAGGCACAAATTGCATACAAGATCTATTCGGTGGTCAACCGTGACTACTTTTTTGGTATTTGAAACTAAAGTATTGTTTCTCTACATTGATCGCAAGTAATGGGCTGGGACTAAGTGCTAACTGCAATTTCTGGTCCATCATAAGAGATACGCAGGGTTCATATCAAAGTTGAACGGATCGGGGTTGCATAAATTGTTACTATGCATACGTATTATTTGATATCCACATTATAAAGACCCGTGCATGTTCTGTCATGTCTTTTACGAGCATTTACTTCATCACGGGAACCATTTCTTTGGCCGGTACTTGTTTCACCATTTCTTTCTTAGCATATTTGCTTCATCGGTTCTGTATAGTTGTCACACCCCCAAATTTCACTGCAGCGGAAGACTGGATTTGGGTTGCGAATTCATGGCGTGAAGAGGACTTGATTCGAGAGAACGACCTAGACATGCCAAAACAACAATGCAGACTCCGTATAGTAGCATACCTGAGAAAAACATTGCTAAAGTGTCTACACAAAGTTGGTGAGTTCCTAGGTTTGAGTTTATGAAAACAATAAAAATCATTTTAATGAACCACAAGATTCGTATCCACCCGTGACAATATACCACATACATAGTCACACAGTTTATCTTTACTACTATTTAAGCTCATAACACCAATGCGTTAACGAGTCTAACTTGCTTCGTTTGTGTGTGCCCATGTAGGTGACTAACCCAAGTCACCCGTCGTCTTCAAATGAAATTGTATTGACTTAAACGCACCCATTCAAAGTAAATAGGAGTGTCAACTCCGATAGATTTATCCATAACATTCGCGCTCACTTTGCTGTAACCCAGCTAGGTGACTAACGGTTCATGATTTGTGGGCAGTTATCATTTGGGGAGGTCAACTAGTAAATAATAGTTCACTTGTGTTCACGCGTTTAGAAATCAAGGAATGTTGTCACCCCAAAAGATGATAAAACAGATTTAAAGAAAGAAGGGCTAGTAACTCACAGTTTGATAAAATAATTTATGATCGGGGCTAGAGAACTCATAATTTGAATAAACAGTTTAAGAAATGGCTAGAAAACTCACTGTTTGAATAAATAATTTAAGATAGGGGCTAGAGAACTCACCTTGTTGATAGAAAACTTTTATAGGACAAAGTAGAATTTTACCAATAACCTAATAAGAATAATGTTCATTTAAACCATGTGTAAAATAAATATATGTACATGTATAAACCCTTTCTTAGTTGGTGCTTTAGGTTGGAATAATAATAAATAAAGTGTTATAAAACGTTTTCAGCTATTAATTAATTTAATTATTTAGAGTCGGGTTTTATCTTTTTAAACTAGGCTTTCATCAATTATTATCATTTTAGATTGTCATGTTTATGCATTATAAAATAATTGATAGGTTCATATGAATTCATGTAAAAGTAATTTAAATTTATTAAATTTTGCTAATAAATTAACAGTTAAACTTTACGTATGTTTTAATAAGTAAAAAAATCAAGTTTTACGGTTTCAGCTTTCATATTTATTTCTTAATCATTTTAATTATTATAAAGGCATGTCAATATTTAAAAAAAATGAAATGTAAAATTTACCAGTTTAACATGAGATTTCATTTAACAATTTCATGAGTTATATAATATAAGCAGATTTTCATAAAAATATCATTTTTACGTGTAGTAATCGTTTATTAATTGTGAACTCGTTTTTAATCCTTCTACTATGATTCTTTTTGCAGAGATTGATTCATATTATGATCTTACCATTTCATTAAGAAATTCATATTAGTGACATTCTAATGATTTTAAAGTTTACCATTTTACATGCATACAATTTCATTAATTTCATATAAAATCATAAAATTTAAAGTGTGATAACTAATTCATTTTTAGGTCTTTTAAATTGGTTCAAAGAGCATTAGAAAACTTATGAAAAATGAAATATGAATATTTAGAGTAAGAATTGCGTGACCAATATTGGATGGTCGGCTACTTTTACCACTTGATCAAATAACATTACCTACCGAGTTTAACCAACATAAACTAATTACTAACATCATTTATAAGTAACAAACACTAAAATTTAGTTCATATTTAAGTTAAGCAAAATTATGGCACGGTTTTTCCCCGTAAGTCCCGTTAGGGCTCGTTTTTAACCATTTAGCCAATTACGTGTTACTTTTAAACTTTAGGCATTACTAGGTCAGGGTTTAACATGTAATAAGAGTTACTTGTACTAGGTAAATCAGATCTTACAAAGTGATTGGTGGGTTGAGCAAAATCGAACTAGTAAACCCTACAAAGAGCTCAACTAGGATTTTGCTTGCACAACCCGTACACGAAAACTTAGAGGACTTAAGAACTTGTACTCGAACTACTTGGAAGATCAGAATTAATGTCAAGAATATTTTTAAGTGACAAGAACACCAGCAGCAACAACAAGCAGAAATCAAAATTAGGGTTTCTTAGAAAACGTTAAATCAATTTTGACTAGAATTTCGTCTAGGGTTCTTCACACTTGCTGAGCTTCTAGGGCAGAGACCAAGGGTCCTTGGTGGATATTTAGAAGTTCTTGAGTACTTGTGGTGGTGGTGATGGTGGTGT
Organism: Glebionis coronaria; assembly: GCA_025667525.1. Lineage (NCBI taxonomy): Eukaryota > Viridiplantae > Streptophyta > Magnoliopsida > Asterales > Asteraceae > Glebionis > Glebionis coronaria. The sequence continues at coordinate 311,325 of JANFOE010000623.1, read as the reverse complement.
GATGATGGTGGTGGTTCATGACAGAAAACAACCACAAGGAAGGATTTGATTGACTTTGGTTTGATGTTTCGATATTTTGGTGATTCAAGCCATGGTATTAGCTTCCTTTTTATATAAATATTGAAGCCTTATCATCATAACATCAATCATCCATGAAAATTTCAAGTTATGGCTGAAAATTATTTACTGTAGGAGGAGATGAGGAATAGTCGACTATGGGAGGATTTTTAGGGATATATAAATGTCATTGTTTAATAATGAAGTTGTATGGGTCGAATTATTTGTGCCAGGGAAGATATATGCATTATTTTGGCAAGTAGATAAGTTGAGTGGTATGGGCTGTGTCCTAACCGAAATTTACTTATTATGGGTCATTAGGGCCTTAATTTGGGTTTAGGTGCGTTTAGTTGGGTTTAATTTGGGTTTACGCGCTTTTTAAAAATAGTTACGGGCCTATTTCTTGTCGTTTAATTATTTATTTAAGCTCGTACAATTTATTTTGAAGTTTACAAATTAATTTTATTAGTTCTTAGTTGATAAAATCAATTTACATATTTTCGTGATCATTTTTCTATTAAAACGATATTTTATAATTAAATAATAAATAAATTAGGATTACCTCGATAAATTATCCGAAACCTTGAAAATACAACAAAAGTGATAAATATATTATATATCGACTTCTTATAGTCCGTCATATATCGTTTTAAAGAAATCGCGAGTTGAAAATGCTTATATAACTTTCTATTAATAATTAACGTTGATTTTGATAATTTACGAACTATTAAAATAAACTATCAGTGACGTTTATATGACCTATAAACTTAAAATAATTCATTTATCCTAAAAGATATAAAACACATATACTTTTAGTTGGATGGCACCCAGTTAGAGTAAATCACGGTTTTTAGATAACACAATAACTATTTTCTACTTTGTAGTAATTAAACATGTAACATATAAATTTCTATATAACCATAATAATCATATAGTCCTTCGTATGTATTATTAGTGATAATATCATTTGTTAATTTTTAGATATCTTCCTGTTTATGATTTATAGTATTTTATTAAAAAAATTTAGTGATAATTATTTTATTCTTTGGATTAATAATGAGTTCAAATTTACGGGTTGTGACATTCACCCCATCTTAGAGGATTTCGTCCCGAAATCAATACATCGTATACATTATGTTATTTGTAGAGAAGAAGTTCAAAGTGGTGAGTGTATTCTAGACCTTTTAGAATTTATGCTTTCTCCCATACGTTTAGTGTATGGTATAAAAAATATTACTTTTATTATGAGTGAGTTTTATTCATTTTGATATTTGTGGTAACTACTACGAGCATACTATTGTCCCATCTAACTATACATAGGTGATCAGCTATGTATATTCTAGATACACCATATAGCATCCTCCTTTTCGTCACCTATTTTGTTTGTATCATATTTTAGCTATATCTTACCATTAATTAACAGTTAACTAGATAGAGCATGGCATGATGTGTACTATTGTAATACTAGATCTCAACCCACTAGGTTAAGTCATCCCACACCCTTGGGTGACCATGCATAGTTCTAAAAACATGTTTTTCAAAGTGAAACTTAGTAGTTTAATAAATGAAAATAACATGTCAAACAATTTAGCTTTTGATAAGGATCTAACAGTAGATGCTTGGTATGTTATTTTATCATGCAATTTAGAGCCGATTATAGTCTAGAGTTACTAATGCAACCTTGTTCTCTATAACCAAGGGATCTGATACCATTATGTCACACCCCCAAATTTCACTGCAGCGGAAGACTGGATTTGGGTTACGACTTCATGGTGTGAAGAGGACTTGATTCGAGAGAACGACCTCTACATGCCAAAACAACAATGCAGACTCCATATAGTAGCATACCTAAGAAAAACTTTGCTAAAGTATCAACACAAAGTTGGTGAGTTCCTAGGTTTGAGTTTATGAAAACAATAAAAATCATTTTAATGAACCACAAGATTCGTATCAACCTGTGACAGTATAACACATACAAAGTCACATAGTTTATCTTTAATACTATTTAAGCTCATGAAACCGATGCGTTAACGAGTCTAACTGACTTCGTATGTGTGTGCCCATGCAGGTGACTAACCCAAGTCACCCGTCGTCTTCAAATGAAATTGTATTTACTTGAATGCACCCATTCAAAGTAAATAGGAGTTTCAACTCCAATATATCTATCCATAACATTCACGCTCACTTCGCTGTAACCCAGCTAGGTGACTAACGGTTCATGGTTCGTGGGCAGTTATCATTTGGGGAGATCAACTAGTAAAGAATAGTTCACTTGTGTTCACGTGTTTAGAAATCAAGCAATGTTCTCACCCCAAAAGATGATAAAACAGTTTTAAAGATAGAAGGGCTAGTAACTCACAGTTTGATAAAATAATTTATGATCGGGGCTAGATAACTCACAGTTTGAATAAACAGTTTAAGAAACTCACTGTTTGAATAAATAATTTTAGATAGGGTCTAGAGAACTCACGCTGTTGATAGTAAAGTTTCGTAGGACAAAGTAGAATTTTACCGGTAACCTAATAAGAATAATGTTCATTTAAACCATGTGTAATATAAATATATGTACATGTATAAACCCTTTTTTAGTTGGTGCTTTAGGTTGCAATAATAACGACTAAAGTTTTGTAAAATGTTTTTAGCTATTAACTAATTTAATTATTTAGAGTCGGGTTTTATCTTTTTAAACTAGGGTTTCATCAATTATTATCATTTTAGATTTTCATGTTTATGCATTATAAAATAATTGATAGGTTCATATGAATTCATGTAAAAGTAATTTAAATTTATTAATTTTTGCTAATAAATTAACAGTTAAATTTTATGTAGCTTTTAATAAGTAAAAAATTCATGTTTTACGGTTTCAGCATTCATATTTATTTATTAATCATTTTAATTACTATAAAGGCATGTCATTATTTAAAAAAATATGAAATGTAAAATTTACCAGTTTAACATGAGATTTCATTTAACAATTTCATGAGTTATATAATATAATCAGATTTTCTTAAAAACGTCATTTTTACGTGTAGTAATCGTTTATTAATTGTGAACTCGTTTTTAATCCTTCTACTATGATTCTTTTTGCAGAGATTGATTCATATTATGATCTTAAAATTTCATTAAGAAATTCATATTAGTGACAGTCTAACTATTCTAAAGTTTACCACTTTACATGAATACAATCTCATTAATTTCACATAAAATCATAAAATTTAAAGTGTGATAACTAATTCATTTTTAGGTCTTTTTAATTTTTTTAAAGAGTATTAGAAAACTTATGACAAATGCAATATGAATATTTAGAGTAAAAATTTAATGACCAATATTGGATGGTCGGTTATTAACAAAAGTTTAGGCGGTTTTAAGCTAATTTAGCAACGAGAGTTTCGGCTACTTTTACCACTTTATCAAATAACATTACCTACCGAGTTTAACTAACATAAACTAATTACTAACATCATTTATAAGTAGGAAACACTAAAATTCAGTTCATATTCAAGTTAAGCAAAATTATGGCACGGTTTTTCCCCGTACGTCCCGTTAGGGCTCGTTTTTAACCATTTAGCCAATTACGTATTACTTTTAAACTATAGGCATTACTAGGTCAGGGTCTAAAATGTAATAAGGGTGAATTGTACTAGGTAAATCAGATCTTACGAACTAATTGGTGGTTTGAGCAAAACCGAACCTAGTAAACCCTACAAAGAGCTCGGCTAGGATTTTGCTTGCACAACCCGTACACGAACACTTGGAGGACTTAGGAACTTGTACTTGCACTACTTGGAAGATCAGAATTAATGTCAATAATATTTTTATGTGACAAGAACACCAGCAGCAACAACAAGCAGAAATCAATATTAGGGTTTCTTAGAAAATGTTAAAATCGATTTTGACTAGAATTTCGTCTAGGGTTCTTCACACTTGCTGAGCTTCTAGGGCAGAGACCAAGGGTCCTTGGTGGAGGTTTAGGAGTTCTTGAAAGTACTTGTGGTGGCGGCGATGGTGGTGTGATGATGGTGGTGGTTCACGGCAGAAAACAACCACAAGGAAGGATTCGATTGACTTTGTTTTGATGTTTCCATATTTTGATGATTCAATTCATGGTATTAGCTGCCTATTTATATAAATATTGAAGCCTTATCATCATAACATCAATCATCCATGAAAATCTCAAGTTATGGCTGAAAATTATTTACTGTAGGAGGAGATGAGGAATAGTCGACCATGGGAGGATTTTTAGGGATATATAAATGTCTTTGTTGAATAATGAAGTAGTATGGATCGAATTATTTGTGCCAGGGAAGATATATGCATTATTTTGGCAAGTAGATAAGTTGTAACTGAATTAAAATAGGTTTCCTAAAGTATATATATTTTAAAATTTGGTTTAAGGGTGGTATTGGCTGTGTCGCAACCAAAATTTACTTATTATGGGTCATTAGGGCCTTAATTTGGGTCTAGGTGCTTTTAGTTAGCTTTAATTTAGGTTTACGGGCTTATTAAAAATAGTTACGGGCCTATTTCTTGTCGTTTAATAATTTATTTAAGCTCGTACAATTTTTTTTGAAGTTTACAAATTAATTTTATTAGTTCTTAGTTGATAAAATCAAATTACACATTTTCGTAATCATTTTTCTATAAAAACGATATTTTATAATTAAATAATAAATAAATTAGGATTCCTCGGTAGATTATCCGAAACCTTGAAAGTTCATTAAAAGTGATAAATATATTATATATATACTTCTTATAGTCCGTCGTATATCGTTTTAAAGAAATCATGAGTTGAAAATGTTTATATAACTTTCTATTAATAATTAACGGTAATTTTGATAATTTACGTTAACTATTAAAATAAACTATCATTGACGTTTATATGACCTATAAACTTAAAATAATTCATTTAACCTAAAACATATAAAACACATATGCTTTTAGTTGGATGGCCTCCAGTTAGAGTAAATCACGGTTTTTAGATAACACAATAATTATTTTCTACTTTGCAGTAATTAAACATGTAACATATAAATTTCTATATAACCAAAATAATTATATAGTCCTTCGTATGTATTATTAGTGATAATATCATTTGTTTATTTTTAGATATCTTCCTGTTTATGATTTACAGTGTTTTATTAAAAAAAATTGTAGTGATAATTATTTTATTCTTTGGATTAATAATGAGTTCAAATTTAAGGGTTATCACAATAGCGAAGTGCAGGAGGTAATTTCTAACATCATAAACTCGGATTGACATAATCACACTGACTTAAGATCCAAAATTAACCATAAAAACTATTTATCCTAAAGGAACTAAAAGAGGGTTGTGCAAGTCAAACAGAGCACAAAGCCAACCACATCAAGTTTGCAATCCAGCTTCAACATTCAAGCAAGTTCCAAATTACTTCAAAGTAAAGAATAGGTACAAGGAGATTTAGCTATATTAACCATATTTTACCTTATAATACCAAAAAAGTCATATTTTGAAGCTTTATAGAACACTTTCTGAGTTGAACCGCCTCTGCCTCAGATTATTATTATTAACTTACAGTATTGTGCTTAGAATATGTTGGTTAGTCAGTATTAAGTGAAACTTGAGCAATTTAGCTCAGTAGAATTACTGTTCAAACAAAAGTTCCTTCTGGTTCCGCCTCCGCCTCAAACAAAAATGCTTTCTGGTTCCGCCTCTGCCTCTGATTATTATTAACTACTCCTAAAATGCTGACAATGTCGACCAGATTCACGCTTCATCACATTTTAAAGCTTTATAGAACACTTTAAAGCTTTTGATACATGCTTTTGTATGGTTCAATTTTACTCTCGATATCCTCTCGAATTGATCTAAGTCTTAAGTGGAATGATTGTTCTTGGTTACTAAAGAAAAGGGTTTTGGTTATCTAATCTAATAAAAAGTGGAAATGAAAATTTAAATCAAAGACAATTAATTGAATGATGATTAACAAAGACTTGTATTAAACTCAAGATTTAAAATTAAGATTAAAATTGAATTTAAAATTAAAGTTCAGTAAACATAAAGAAACAGTAAAGTAGACAAACAGTAAACAAACAGTAACCTAAAGGGAAGACTTGATTCGGAACTTTTAAACCTTGATTCGGAACCTACTCATGCGGAACTTACTGATTCGGAAGTAACTATTCATTCATTCGGAACATGCTCATCCGGAACCTTCCGAATGAAGGTTGTTGATTCGGAAGTTTTGAAACTTCCGAATGAAGTACTGGTTCGGAACTTTCTGGCTGATTCGGAACTTTCCGAATGAAGGATGTTTTCTCTTGATTCGGAACTTTTGCTTGACTCGGAACTTTCCGAATGAAGGGTTGATTCGGAACTTTTTGTATACCCAGATACAGTAGCAGATTTAGCGAAGAACACGGAACACTAAGTTTAATCAAAATCAAACCCAATACTTAAAAAGGATTTACCAAATTAAACACAAATCATTTAGACACCATAAGCAACGAATCCCACTAATAAAAACGCAAATCCAAACAACTTTTGAAGATCAAATCAAGAAAAATAAAACTTAAGAACTTGAAGATAAAGATGATGATAAACAAGATGAAATGAAAGATTAAACAAGAACTTAGTATTGAATGATTGATGTTTTGACAAGATGAAACAAAGATTAAAATTACAAGATTGTAAAGACAAAGATAAAAATCACCAATCACCCTAGTGGTGATGGTGTTCTACGAACCAGGAAGAAAAGTGGGGAAGAAGAGAAAAAAATAAAAGCTCTCCTAAAATGTGTGAGGGGAAGGCTATTTATAGTCTTGTCCTTTGGTTGGTGAGTGGGCTTTCTCCCGTTCTTTTTGTCTTTTCGTCTTTTCAGAAAAGTTTCCGTTTTTGATTCTGATTCGGGATTTGTCGTCGATTAAGTTCAACTCGTCTTTTAATTTCTTCGTTTAATAGACTTGAGTTTCTTCGACTTATATAAATCTTCCATCTTTGGTCCTTTTCTTCGATAAATCTTCGAATAGGCCCAGTGACTTCAAATCTTTTGCATCTCTTGGACAATAGACTTTATCTTGAGTCTTTTTCTTCAGTAAAACCCATGCAATCCCATGTTTTCTTCAATATTCATCCGGTTGGCTCTGAAAACACAATAAACACAAAAACCACGCATAATTCAAAACAAATGATATTAAATACGTGTTTTGGTCTCGTTTTAGCCCGAATTAAGTGGTAAAAGGATGGGTGTTTACACACCTATCAAATCCCCTACACTTAACCATTGCCATGCCCTCATGCAATGCTTAGTGATAAAACAAGCTTACACTCTTCTCATAATCAATCAACCTTGACCTTATTTAGATTTCTACTAAACAAAAATTAAAGAAATAAAACTTCAAAGATAACAAGGGAATAGAAAACCATTTTCACTTGAAAATAGCTACATGGAAATAACTTGCAAAGAAATCGATGACTTACATTAGGGCTTTGGTGCTGCGAAGATTTATCACCCTCAAGTTTCACGTTCCCCAAACTAAGCTTAAAAACGAGATCATTGTTATTATAAGTTAGCAATTCAAACACTTACACACATGGTTAAATTAAATGCTTAAACTCCCTTATTCCTAGGTGTATCTCTTATATTTTATTTTTGTCTTAGAATGATCATGAAGATGCATTTTTGGACTTATTTCGATAGTTTATTAGGGCTGAAAGCAAAGTAGGACGATTTGATCAATAGTTAGCTAAAGGACAAAATCTCTTAAAACTGCTTCTCGGGATATCAAAAAGTTCATATCTTGGCATAACTTGGTTCACGATTTGAGACCTTTCTCGGGCCGATATTTGGCATGTACTTCATACTTCATATCTTCGAGAGACGTTCTTGAGATAATGGTCTTCTCATCATAATAGAGTTTCTTCGCTTGGAGACTTTTGAGGGGTACTCCAACTTTGTTGACCACGACTTCATGATTATTTCTTCAATCTCTAATTAGGATTTTGAGATACAACGATCCGCCTCCTTTTCGGACTTGGATCTATTTATCCTCATACCTTGTTAGGGTCTTTTCGGATAGACTTCTCCATGATCTTTATGGGAGTTGATTGCTTTTCGTCGTGAGTCTTGATCCTTCATATTGACTTTAGGAATAATGCTTTTCACATCACTTTGGATCTTCAGCAATAAAATTGAATCCTCATGCCTTGTTAGGGCCTTTTCGGACTCGCCAATCTTCGCGCCCCGCTTCATAAGTTATGCCTTGGCTATGAACTCTTATCATTACCGAGCAACTTTTAAACGATCTTGGGCTAGAAGCTAAGTAACTTTTCAAATCGTAAGACCTTACTTATTGCAGATAAATTATTAGCAAGTGATGGGAGAATAGGCAAATAATTACACCAAGTGAGCTTGCGCAAGAATACCGACTTATAATTGACTCTATCATTTCTCGTCCTCCACAATTTAAAATCTCAAGTAATGAGACTCGTGGATACTTAGCCTAATAAACCAATTAAGGTCTACATGGTTAAGGATACTAGCTAGAATAAACTTGGATAAGTCTATTCGGGTTGAGTCAAAATAAACGCAACGGGCCTAATAGATCAAAGACTTCTAAACTAGCTACACCACTTTATTAATATTTTTGACTTTATTGCGGGATATATACATATGAAAGCAACGATAAAAATTTAAAAATTACGACTAAATGGCCAAAGTTAATAAAAAATTTGAAAAATGTTGAAAAATATGATTTTCCGGTTAATTGAAGGCATTTTCATGGAAAAGTCCACTTAAAACTTCGATAGAAGTCCCCCCTACACTTAAGATAAACATTGTCCTCAATGTTTAAGCATGTGGGAAAGGTTTCCCCTACACTTATGACATTGTGCACGTTGGTTAACTCAAGTTAAGGAAGAGACGACTAAAGTGATCAATTTCAAATGTGAGTATGAAGAAAATTGAATCACGATAGTTGAGAGATAGAACCGGATTTCGGATAAACACGGGAGCACGGTTCTTCAAAGATTCCAAGAGTGCACTTATCCCTGTAATCACACCATACAAAAACAAACGCATATACAAGTCCCCCCCTACACTTAGGGGATTAAAACATATAAGGATAGATACTCGGGCTGCCTCCCGAGGAGCGCTTGTTTTTGATAACCGAGTCACGAGCCTAATCAAATGAAAGCTTATGTAGAAACAACAAGATCAACTTTTTAAGCACAAAAACATCAAGATCAACACGGATTTAATGAATTATGCACCAAAGTTAATCTAAAATCAAAGAAAGGTAGAAGGAGATTAAAGATTCAAAGCTTAAATAGAACTTGATTAATGAAATAAGAAATACACAAATGTTTAATCTTGAAAGATTAAAAGAAAAGATAAAACATAGTGAGAGAAAGTGGAGAACTTTCTCTCTCTAAAAACTAGAAAGAAAAGTGCAAAATCAAAAACTAAAAATTAAAGACTAACCACCCTCCTAATGTGTATTAGGAGGGTATTTATAGGAAAATGGAAGGAGTGCATGTGTAGCATCTTCTTTCTTTCTTCTCGACTCGATTTAATTCTTTGTCTTTCTCGAAGTCGTCTCGGGATTGATTAAACTCGTCTTAACATTTCTTCATTTATTTAGACTCGAGTTCTTCGACTTCATTAAACTTCCGTCTTTAGACTTGTTCTTCGATAAATCTTCAGAATAGGCCTTGGACTTCCGTTCTTTTTGCACTCTTGATCTTTTGACTTCGTCTTTTCCCGTTTTCTTCGATAAAAGCCCGTGAAAGCCCGTGTTTTCTTCCTTTTTCATATTTTGGTCCTAAACCACAATAAAAACACAAACCACGCATAATTCCGACTTTTACGACATAAAATACACGTTTTTGTCTTGTTATTATTGGAAATAAGTGGTAAAAGGATAAGTGTTTTCACACTTATTAAATCCCCTACACTTGACCATTGCAATGCCCTCATGCAATGCATTAATTTTAAAGCACGGTTTACATTTTCCATCATAAATAACCTACCTTGGCCTTTATTAAATTCTAAACATAAAAAGATAAAAACAAGTAAAGAAATTAAAGACTTATATTGGGTTTTGGCAGCCATGAACGTTTATCATCCTCAAGTTTCACGTTCCCCATACCAAGCTTAAAAACGAGATCATTGTTATTATAAGTTAGCAAACTATCGCGAACTCATGTGGGCCAATTATTCAATTAGACTCCCTTATTCCTAGGTGTATCTCTTATATTTTATTTTTGTCTTGAATGATCACGAGGATGCATTGTTTGACTTATTTCGATAGTTATTTAGGCCGAAAATAAAGTGAACGATTTAATCAATAGTTAGCTAAAGGACAAAATCTTTTAAAAATGCTTCTCGGGACCTCATAAAGTTCATATCTTGGCATAACTCGCTTCACGATTTGAGACCTTTCTCGGACCAATATTTGGCAGCGACTTCACACTTCAAATCTTTGAGAGACGTTCTTGAAATTATGGTCTTCTCTTCATAATAGGAATTTCTTCACTTGAAGTTCTGAGAGATTCATACTTGGACCATGACTTCTTCATTTTTCTCCAATCTTTATTTTGGACTTTGATATACAACGATCCGCCTCCTTTTAGGACTTGGATCTATTTATCCTCATACCTTGTTAGGGCCTTTTTGGATAGACTTCTCCATGATCTTTAGGGGAGTATTTGCTTTTCGTCGTGTGTCTCGATCCTTCATATTGATTTCCGATAAATGATTCTTCACATCACTTTTGGATCTTTAGCAACAAAATGTAGCCCTCATGCCTTGTTAGGGCCTTTTCGGAATCGCCAATCTTCGCATCCCGCTTCAATAAGTTATGCCTTGGCTATGAACTCTAATCCATACCGAGCAACTTTTAAACGATCTTGGGCTAGAAGCTAAGTAACCTTTTAAATCGTACAACCTTATTTATTGCAGATATATTTATTAACAAGCGAAGGGAGAATAGGCTTATAATTAACTCACATAAATTCACGAAAGAATACCAAACTTATAATTGACTCTATCATCTCTCGTTCTCCACAGTTTAAAATCTCAAGGAATGAGACTCGTGGATACATAGCCTATTAAATCAAAGTTTTGGGTTTTCGAGTCATCTATAGGATCTTGCAAATTCTTGGACTTTTTCAAGTTTAGAAATCGCATTTTAAAGTTCCCTTGATAAACAACTCTCTAGGATCAATTATAGGAACTTGCGAAAAGTTGTTGTTCTTAACCCGTGAGAGTTAAGACTTTCACGTTTTATAGCTCCTTATATAAAAGCCTAGCAAAACTTGACTTAAACACGTTAAGGATACTAGCTAGAGTAAACTTAGATAAGTAAACTCGGGTTGAGTCAAAATGTTCACGACTAAGAAAAATTTAAAACCACTTTATTGAAAATTTATTCTAGCAAGGAAAGAACATAATAAAGGTAAATACAACTATACAACTAGGCCAAAATAGATTAAAAATTTTGAAAAATGTCGAAAAATAAAATTTTTCGGTTAAAATGAGGGCAAATTCATGGAAAAGACCACTTACTTTGATAGAAGTCCCCCCTACACTTGAGATAAACATTGTCCTCAATGTTTAAGCATGTGGGAGTAAACTCCCCTACACTTAGGACATTGTGCACTTTGTTTAAATCTTGCTAAGGGAAGGACAACTAAAGTGAATTCAATGTGAACATATAAAATATGAAATATTGAATCACAAGAGTTTAGCATAGAACCGGGAAGATGGGAACACGGTATCACGGTTCGTCAAAAGTCATCAAGGTGGATCTTTGAAGCTTTAATCCCTGCACAGCACAAGAAACAAGACAACAAACACATACGGGGCTCCCCCCTACACTTATTATGAAAGCAGTAAATGATAGATCACGGGTTGCCTCCCGAGAAGCGCTTGTTTTTGTTCAGCGAGTCACGAGCCTGACTCGACCCAAATTTAGTTCATGGGAAACGTGGTGAGGGATGGAATCATCTCATGGGAGATGTCCTTACCAAAGTACAGCTTTAGACGCTAGCCATTCACCTTGAAATTGGGCCCATTAGGCTGGGAAAGCTCAATGGTCCCATATGGAAAGACTTTGGCGACGGTGAATGGACCAGACCAGCGGCTCTTCAACTTGCCAGAGAAGATCTTCAACCGAGAGTTAAAAAGTAATACTTGATCACCGACGTGGAACTCTCGGTTCTCAATCCTTACGTCATGAATGATCTTGGTCTTCTCCTTGTAGATCAGTGAGTTCTCGTAAGCTTCATTCCTTAGTTCGTTGAGCTCGTTGAGTTGAATCTTGCGATGATCACCGGCTTTGTTGATGTCGAAGTTAGCCCACTTCAAGGCCCAGTGCGCCTTATGTTCCAGCTCGATGGGAAGGTGGCATGCTTTCCCGTACACAAGACGATAAGGTGTACAACCGATCGGGGTCTTATAAGCGGTACGGAAAGCCCACAGAGCATCATCTAACTTATCAGCCCACGCGGGGCGATGCTCTCCCACAGTACGCTCCAAAATTCGCTTCAATCCACGGTTGGCAATCTCGGCTTGCCCATTGGTTTGGGGATGATAGGCGGTGGAAAGACGGTGATTGACACCATACTTAGCCATGACTCTAGAAAATTGATCATTGCAAAAATGAGTCCCGCGGTCACTGATAATAGCACGAGGAACGCCGAATCGAGCGAAAAGCTGCTTCAAAAAGTTCACAACCACCCTCGCATCGTTCGTAGGGAGAGCCTTGGCTTCAACCCATTTAGAAACGTAGTCAACTGCGACGAGGATGTACTTGTTCCCTTTGGAGGATGGAAATGGCCCCATAAAGTCGATGCCCTGTACATCAAAGATTTCACATTCTTGTATGAAATTTTGAGGCATCTCATCTTTATGTGTGATCTTGCCTTGGCGTTGGCAAGCATCACAATGCTTAACCATTTCGTGAGCATCACGATAAATGGTGGGCCAATAGAATCCAGAGTCAAACACTTTCTTAGCGGTGTAGTTGGGACCAAAGTGACCACCGGTGGGTCCTTTGTGGCAAGCCTGGAGAATGTCAAAAGCTGTCGGTCCGTCAACACAACGACGAATGATCAGATCAGCACATTGTTTGAATAGATAAGGGTCATCCAAAAAGTAAGTCTTAACATCATTCAAGAAATTCTTCTTTTTTTGGGATGTTAACCCTTTGATGAGAATACCACCCGCTAAGTAGTTTGCAATGTCGGCAAACCACGGGGTGTCATCAAGATTGAGATTTATAGACTTTAAGGTCTCAAGGGGGAAAGAGTCATTGATCTCTTTGTTCGTATGATCCCCTTGATATGGATCCTCAAGTCTGCTCAGATGATCCGCGGCTAGGTTTTCAGCACCTTTCTTGTCACGAATTTCAATGTTGAATTCTTGAAGGAGTAAAACCCAGCGAAGAAGTCTTGGCTTAGAGTCGTGCTTAGTCATCAAGTACTTCAACGCGGAATGGTCCGTGTATACGATGGTGGTGGATAAAACAAAATAGGGGCGGAATTTTTCAAAAGCATAGAGAACAGCTAAAATCTCTTTTTCGGTTGTCGTATAATGCAATTGAGCCCCCGTCATTGTTTTGCTAGCATAGTGGATTGGTTGGAAGTGTTTGTTGATCCTTTGTCCCAAACCGCACCAATAGCAAAGTCGCATCGCACATCAATTCAAAGGGTAGCTCCCAATTAGGGGTAACCAAGACCGGTGCCTTAGTTAGCTTATCCTTAAGAAGATTGAAGGCTTCGATACACTCTTTAGAAAAGATAAAAGGAGTATCTTTTTCCAAGAGGTGGGTCATCGGGCAAGCGATTTTAGAGAAATCCTGAATGAATCGGCGATAGAAGCCCGCATGACCCAGAAAACTTCTCACACCCTTCACGGTTGAAGGTGGAGGTAATTTGGCTATGACATCTACTTTAGCACGGTCGACTTCATGACCGGCTTTAGAGATTTTGTGTCCTAGCACAATGCCTTCTTTTACCATAAAATGGCATTTTTCCCAATTCAGAACAAGGCGAGTGTCTTCGCACCGCTTAAGCATACGTTCTAAATTGGCAAGGCAGGAAGAGAAGGAATCCCCAAAGACCGAGAAATCATCCATGAAGACTTCCATGGTTTGCTCAACCATGTCATGGAAGATAGCCAACATGTACCTTTGGAAAGTCCCGGGGGCATTGCATAAGCCAAAAGGCATTCTTTTGTAAGCAAATATGCCATAGGGACAAGTGAATGTTGTCATCTCTTGATCTTGGGGGTCGATGGGTATTTGGAAATAACCAGAGAAACCATCAAGAAAGAAGTAATATTCATTACCCGCTAAACGTTCAAGCATTTGGTCCATAAAAGGTAGAGGGAAATGATCCTTTCTCGTGGCATCATTGAGTTTACGGTAGTCTATACAAACTCTCCACCCAGTAACGAGACGTGTAGGAATCAACTCGTTTGTTGCATTGGGCACAACGGTGATGCCGCCTTTCTTAGGTACACAATGGACTGGACTAACCCATGGTGAATCCGAAATAGGGTAAATCATACCCGCATCAAGAAGTTTGATAACCTCTTTTTTGATGACTTCATGTATTTTAGGATTCACCCTTCGTTGGCTTTGAATTATGGGCTTAAAGTCGTCCTCCATGAGAATTTTATGTGTGCAAAAGTGAGGATCAATTCCGCGAATGTCGGAGATTTTCCAAGCGATAGCTCTTTTATGCTGCTTCAACACGGCGATAAGTCGAGCTTTTTCTTCTTCTTTCAGGTCCTTTGCGATGATGACCGGTAACTTCTCGTTGTCTTCAAGGAAAACGTACTCAAGATGAGGAGGTAGGTCCTTAAGCTCGAGAGTGGGAGGTTCCTCAATGGATGGTGTAACTAACGATGGATCATAATTAGTTACAACTTTAGGAGAAGGAGGAGAAAACGGGTCTTCATTGAGAAGTCTCTCAATAGTACGATTGTCTTCATCTCAATCAGTGGAAGAATCATCATACTTAATATCAAGAGGACCCAAACTAGCTTCGAAATCATCCAAGTCACTTTCTCCAAAAGGAGTCAATGCCGGAGCAATTGAGGCAACGGTCTCGACATTGGGTAGAGAAGAAAGAGTACTTTTGCAAGCATCATGAAAATGTTCTTCACAAGCCTCATCGAGAACATCAATAGCATTAACACTCTCATATGAATAAGGTTGCTTAGAAATCTTACCCATGTTGAAGACAATTTTATCGTCACCAACTCTCATGATTATTTCGCCCGTGGCTACATCAATGAGAGTGCGACCGGTCCTCAAGAAGGGACGTCCAACGATTAATGGAACACGAGGATCCATCTCGTAGTCAACGACAACAAAATCCGCCGGGAAGGTGAATTTGTCAACGCCAACAAAGACATCTTCGGCTATCCCCACTGGATAAGCAACCGTACGGTTAGCTAATTCCAAAGTCATTTTGGTGGGGACTAGCTCGGAGAGAGATAATTGCTTCCAAACACTTAAAGGCATTAAGTTTATACTGGCACCTAAATCGGCTAGGGCCATGCAATTCTCTACTCCCGGGAAGTTGCAAGGAATCAAAAAGCGACCCGGATCACCAAGTTTGGTGGGCAATTTCCTTAAGAGCACTACGGAGCAGTTCTCATTAAGTTGGGTCTGAGCAATGTCAAGAAGCTTCTCCTTGTCACTAAGAAGATCTTTAAACATCTTCGCGTATTTGGGCATGTGAGCGAGAACCTCGGCAAAGGAGATGTTAAAATTCAATTTTTTAAACATTTTAAGAAAGTTTGAAACTTGAATATCATCCTTGCTCTTTTGCTTCTCTTTACTCAACCTTGAAGGATAAGGTATATTGGATGAAGAAGAAGGCTTTTGGGGAGTAGGATCACTCACAACCACGGGTGGTGGGGAAATGGGGATAGAAGGTGAAGGAAGTGAGGAAAGTTGCTCTTTTTCCTTGTTCACAATAACGGGTGGAGGTGTAGGAAGCCCAGTGCCGTATAACCTTTTCAACTACGAGTGGCGATTGCTTTCATCTCCCCTCTTGGATTCGCAACGGTGTTACTCAGAAGAGTACCCGAAGAAGAGGGTTGATTACCTTGGATGAGCGAACCAATCATATCACGAATATTAAGCGATTGAGTACTGAAAGAGTCTCTGATGTCTGCACGAATTTCATTGCTTTGTTTTGCCATGTCATTCCTTAGCTCGGCTCGAATATCGTTCCCTTGTTTCGCAATTTCTCCCTTCAAGTTGACGACTTGACTCTGAAGATTAGTCACCAACTCTCTATTAGTTCGCATGAACGTCTCGACGTCTGGATTCAATGCCATCGGTTGATTGATAGGTGGATCTTGGTAAACTTGAGAATTTCCTTGAGTTGGGTATGGGTTTCTTTGGGATTGATATTGATTGTTAGCACGAGGTTGGGATTGGTTGTTTCGGTTATAGCTTTGTTGTTGATTTTGGTTTGAAGGAGGGAAACCGGGTGGAGCAAGATAATTGTTTGAACGATAACTTAGCAAGCTACGGTCTCCTTGAGGACGAGCTTGATAGCCTCCCGTGGGGTAAGTACCGTATGCCGCGTTAACGTCTTCAGAAAAATTGCCTTGAGTAGAAGGACAATCATTGTAGGAATGAGGACCACCACATGTGTCACAAGAAATAGCAACGACTTTAGCTTGTTGAGTTTGGTTAGAAGTCAAAATTTTGAGACTTTTGTTAATATCAAGAATAGCACGTTCCATGACGGACATGTCGGTGGTGGAAGAAGTAGATGAAACATTGACTCTCTGATTAGATCTTGAGGATGCGGATGAATCCCAATTCTTGTGGTGAGTAGTCATGTTTTCAATCAACTCTCTACACTCCTCCGGTCTCCTTTTCATAAAAGTACCACCGACGGCGGCATTGATCGTGTCACGATCACGAAAAGTGAGACCATTGTAGAAAGTATCAATGAGAGTAACGGGGAGCATATTGTGATTTGGACAGCGGTCAATCAAATCATTGTATCGTTCCCAAGCATCGAAGAGCGATTCATCATTGTCTTGCATGAATCCACTAATTTGGTTACGAAGGCTTGTGACCATGGATGGTGGAAAGTAGCGCGATAAAAAGCGTTGAGTCATGTCATTCCACGTATGAATAGAATTCTTAGGAAGACGGTCAAACCATTTTTCGGCATGGTGAGAAAGCGAGTGGGGAAAAAGTTGAAGGCGAAGGTCATCCATAGAAACACCGGGGCACTTCATGCTTTGGGTGATGGTAATGAATTTATCGAGGTGTTTGTTGGCATCATCATCCGGAATTCCACAAAATGGGTTAGTTTGCACTTGTTGGATCATGTGATGCTTCAACGAAAACTCCTGAGCCGTGACGTGCATCGGCGCAATCGGGCCTCCGCGTCCGTTCATGGTGGGTTGACACAATTCCTCCATTGTTCGTAAATCAGGTAGGGGGACATTGTTGTTGTTGTTGTTGTTGTTGTTCAAATTGGGTAGAGGTGGGTTATTATTATTGTTATTAACACCAGCCATATCTAAAACTTCACGAGTCTCGGGCACAGAATAGTTCGAAGATCTAGTACGCATACACATGCAGAAGAAGAAAAATATACACAGAGAGAATATCTATATAATCTTTTTGGTGCAAAAACTTTTTGGAAAGAATTTCTTTTTATGATTTTTTAATGTTTTTGTATTTTTGAAGAGTTTTATATTTTTTATGGATTTTGAAAAATTTTTAAAACAAGGAAAATAACGTTCAAAGAACGGATCCCAAAATTCAATGCGTCTCTCACTAGAAACTGTTAATCTTAACGAAAAGAGCCGGCAACGTCACCATTTAATACTTAGGTTTTACCAAGTATGAAAGTTCGTTGAACCGATCTCTTCGAATTGAATACCGGTAAAAAGTGCGACTCAATTGTCTTTTGGTGAACAAGAGAATGGTTTGGTTTGTTTTCTATTTTAAGCTAATAGCAAATAATTAAGTGTCGTTGAGTAAAGTAGAAGTTAAAAGATTATACAAGTTAAAAAAATAAATGGTTAAAAATCTAAAGGCAATATAATAAAAGATACTTGAACACTAGATAAATCTAACACTTAGAAACTTTGTAAAAATACAAAACTAAAACCATCGGAAAGCAAGATGTAACTCTGATCGGAATATGTGGTCGGAAAGTGAGACAATCGGAATATCCACAAAAAGTGGCCAGATCGGAATATATTCAGATCTTGTTAATCGGAATGTGGGACTGAGTCTCAATCGGAATGTCACTTAAAGCCCACGATCGGAATAATATGCGAAAACCTCCTAATCGGAATATTGAACAAAGCCACAATCAGAATATGTTAAACCCTTATCCGATCTGATGGATCGGAATAATGATGGTGCAAATCGGAATGTGTAGAAACCCTTTTCCGATTTGCCAATCGGAAAAAGGGGAAGGGTGCTTGGTCGGAATAAGTAGATCGGAAAGGGGTTTAAACCCTTTCCGATATATATGGGATTCGAAATAAGCCAATGAATAAGCTATATTGGTAAGCTTATCACTAAAACTTGAACGAATCAAAACTGAACCGGATCTAATAAGCACTTGTATCAACTTATCTAAATTTAAAATAAACAAACTTTTAAATCAAACCATAAAAATTTGAACCTTTTAAGAAAACTTTTTATAAGTAAATAAGCTAAACATGTAAATAAGCCAATAAGCACAAGAATCTTAAAGCTTAATCAAATAAAAGCTTATGTAGAAACAACAAGATAAACTTTTTAAGCACAAAAACATCAAGATCAACACGGATTTAATGAATTATGCACCAAAGTTAATCTAAAATCAAAGAAAGGTAGAAGGAGATTAAAGATTAAAAGCTTAAATAGAACTTGATTAATGAAATAAGCAATACACAAATGGTAATCTTGAAAGATTAAAAGAAAAGATGAAACATAGTGAGAGAAAGTGGAGAACTTTCTCTCTCTAAAACTAGAAAGAAAAGTGCAAAATGAAAAACTAAAAATTAAAGACTAATCACCCTCCTAATGTGTATTAGGAGGGTATTTATAGGAAAATGGAAGGAGTGCATGTGTTGCATCTTCTTTCTTTCTTCACGTCTTCTCGACTCGATTTAATTCTTTGTCTTTCTCGATGTCGTCTCGGGATTAATTAAACTCGTCTTAACATTTCTTCATTTATTTAGACTCGAGTTCTTCGACTTCATTAAACTTCCGTCTTTAGACTTGTTCTTCGATAAATCTTCAGAATAGGCCTTGGACTTCCGTTCTTTTTGCACTCTTGATCTTTTGACTTCGTCTTTTCCCGTTTTCTTCGATAAAAGCCCGTGAAAGCCCGTGTTTTCTTCCTTTTTCATATTTTGGTCCTAAAACACAATAAAACACAAACCACGCATAATTCCGAATTTTACGACATAAAATACACGTTTTGGTCTTGTTATTATTGGAAATAAGTGGTAAAAGGATAAGTGTTTTCAAACTTATTATATGTCTGTAATCCACGATCAAACCTATCCAACATACTCACATCTGCAGATGCTATGTCAGGTCTCGTGTAGACCACCTGATACTCCTGGCTTCCAACTACATATATATATGACCACTTACTATTCTTTTTCACATCACAATCCCCTAATAGACTATCCTCCAACGACAGTATGGAGTGTTCCTTCAACAAAGTTTGTACTAACTTTCCGTTGTAAAACCTGGACTGTGACACCCTCAGAGTATTGCCACTATGATTCCTGATGATCTTAATACCAAGTATATTTCCCTTTGTATTAACCAGCAAACCCTTGGTAACCGAGATCTCAGCCTTGCATCCGCAAGAAAATACCATACAATCTATATAGAGAAATAGATGTATGAACATACCTGGTGTATACTCCCAGTAATAACCGTATCTGTCATCACTGCTTTTTCTGCAACCGTTGCTGAGCACATGCACATCTAACCGAGTATCCATTTCTTCTTTCAATCCAGCCATCCACTTGGAAAAACCCTCACAAGCAACTGTATCATTGAAAGTCAATGACATGTGCATAAATCTTCTCCACTGCAGCAACTACAAAAGCAGACTCATTACTGTCTTCTCTATACTTGAATAGTTCATGTGCTAAGTGTTGCTCCCTATCACGTGTTAGATGATAGTATATCAAATCTTGAGTTTGTACTTTCTTTGAAACATCTACATGATCAACATTCCCAAGAGGTTCCACCTCAAATGCATGATCCTCCCGATATTCCACCTCAAACTCAACTCCTTGCAACACCTGCAATGAACTTGTACATACACCAGAACCAATGAAAGTTTTCTTGTATTGCCCACTTTCATTGAAACCCATATTCCTGTAAAGCACTCCCTTTAAAATAACGTCATCTAACCTCCAAAGTTGATCAACATTCATACCTTTACGGTATCCCTGGAATATGCACTTGAACTTAACCGGTTCAAGCATCACTTGCTCAATACTAGCAAGCCAACCAAAAACCCCAAACATATCTATAATCTTCTTGAATCCAATCGCTGCTGATGGTGACCTATTATCTAGATATGTAGACATGGTTGTATCCTCTGTCCAAAAAACCTTGGACAGGCCAGACTTAATCAGAAAACAGCGTACCTTATCCAAGAGTGTCACGTTTGTCTTCTCAACCAACCCATTCTGTTGTTTTAACCCTGCAACATCCAAATGTTTGGCGACCTCACTCTTCATAAATTGTTGTGTTGACTTCTGATTACAAGAATCAAGAACATCACATGTCTTGATCTTCCACCCAGTCTGAAATTTTCCTAACTGCTTCCTACCCTTCATTGTCTTCCCGGTCAAAGCCTGACCGTTCAAGGTATATACGCAATTAGCCCTTCTGGTTCCTGATAGTATCACTAGTGAACCCTTAATAACCTTGATCTTTCCCGACTGCATCTTCACAGTAAAACCCTCTTTTTCAATAGTGCCCAACGATATAAAGTTTCGTCTTAATTCCGGAACATATCTGACGTTGTCCAACACGAAAGTTGATCCATCCCTCATTCGTACTCGAACCTTTCCTGTCCCTCGTACACGGCATTCCCTACCATCACCTAGTAGTACATTACCACCGTTATACTCCATAAAATCAACCAAGTAATCTTTCCTGTGTGTCATATGGTATGAGCCCCCTAAATCCATGATCCAGTTCAAAAGTTCATCAGCACTCATAGCCATCATAACATCAGCATTGTCATACCCACCAGCTCTGAAACCGGATACCTGATCTTTACTCCTGACAAAACCTTGAGATTTCTTGTGATTATACGTGGGACAATCCCTCTTCAAATGATCCTCAGACTGACATATATAACACTTGAGTTTATTGCTCCTTCCTTGTGACCTTCACCACGAACTATTTTCACCTTGCTCCATATCTCTCTAATTAGATCTCTCCCTCACATACAACCCTTCACCACCATCACCCTTTGCTTCCGTCATCTTCTGAAGTTCCCTAGAATTAAGTGTCGCGAGCACGTCTTCTAGCTTCAAAGTATCCCGACCATATAGCAAAGTCTCCACGAGATTATCGTAAGACGATGGTAAAGAAGTGAGTAATAATAATGCCTGATCCTCATCTGATATAGCAGTATCTATAGCCGCTAAGTCACATACGAGCTTATGAAACTCATCAATATGTTCAGACTGACTCTTACCTTGATGCATTTGAAAAGTATATAACTTTTTTTTTCAAGTACAAACGACTAGCTAAAAACTTTGTCATGTATAAAGTCTCTAACTTTTTCAGAATCCCCGCTGCAGTCGTCTCCTTGATGATCTCCCGTAGGACCCTATCATCCAAACACAAGATCAATGCGCTGTGAGCCTTTTTCTGAATGACGTTATTGTAAGCCACTATTGTGGTGGCGGGTAATTCTTCCAATGCTGCATCTAATTCCAGATGTTCCAGCAAAGCCTTCATCCTTACCTGCCATAACCCAAAGTCATTCTTCCCATTGAATTTATCGATGTCAAATTTTCTTAGCGTCATCTTATTTTAACCTTTTGCTAACCGTTTAATCTTTTGTGAATTTACCTACATAAAAAATATGATCTAGCAAAGTATCCCGTGTGTAAAACACTACCCTTGCTTTATCGATATAACCCTAAGATAAAAATCTTAGTAATCGATCAAACCAAGTAACCTTTCAAAAGAAAAACCTTTCCTTACTCAAATATCGACTGAACCTTGGAAATTAACCTATCCAATAAATCGACAATCCTTGAATCAAGAAAGTACCCGGCTCCTTTTGAAGTAACCCTTGTCATACTTATAATTATGCAAACTGATCTCTAATAACCTAAGAAATCTTGCAACCTCGACAAGTCTTGAACGCTTCTTTATCCCTTTATTAATTTGCTAAACCTTGTGATAAACCCTCACAATCACAAATTAACAAAGTCCATTCGATAATTCGCTAAACCTTGTGATAAATTAAACCTCACAATCATGAATTACGAAGTCCCCTTGTGTAAACACTACAAAGTAACCTTTGTTTTAAAAACAAAATTACCTTTGGCCCAATACATGTATTATAACCCAAAGTGATGATAAATCAAAACCTTGACCCAATTTAGTTTTGGCCCAAAATAATACACTGGCCCAACAAAATCAAAACCCGTCGTAGTGTTTTATACGTAGTTGACTTTGGATAAAATAAAACCACAACCATCTTCTTCTTCCTTGTATCAATGGCGACCAAAACAAACAGCCACCACCTGCAAATCTTTTCTTCACTGATTGAACTCTACAAGAAGAAATCCATCTTTTGTCGATCGTTGCTGCTGCTCCTTTGATGTTCGATAATCTCAAACACCAATCCTTCTTCGATCGATCCTAGTAACCAGCGAGACTCCGAACCCGAGCTCTGATACCACTTGTAATAGTCGGTTCCCCCTCATCTCTATAAAAGGAGGTGAGGGGGAACAAACCAATAACGCATTCTTTATCAATACTAATCGGTTCGATTAGGGACATACCTTGTGGGTTCTTTTTCTGTCGATGGCTTCTTGGATCGTGGTTTCCGCAGCTAGTAACTAGGTTGTAGTCGATAACTATCCTCTAGACACGACTTACGCTAATAAAGACTAAATATATAACATTAACTTTTTATCTAATCCGTTTGAGATATAACATATCCCAAATCAACCATTATTAGTAATTATGAGATTGGTTTGTGATATAACATATATAATCACATACCTAATGGTAGAGCCTTCGTTTAGCATGCAAATTGGGGATGTAGCTCAGATGGTAGGGCACTTGCTTAGCATGCGAGAGGTATGGGGATCGGTACCCCGCATCTCCACTTTTTAAATCGTTCTTCCTTTTTGTCTATTACTTTTGCATTGTGACCATCTTTGCATATTTGACCTTTCGCGCAGTCGTTTGGAGAACCCATAATATATGTACTAAAGGTTAGCGTGCGTGTATCGATTTCTTTTGTCAAGTAAGGCAAATGAACCTCATTGCAAACACCAGTAACTTCGTACACGTTTTCTTAGTTCAAGTACCTACCTGCAACACTACATTGAGGAGTAGTTCATTTGTGCTCATTGCTTAGTTGAGTGCCTTTCACCTTGTGCAGCTTGTTTATTATATACATTTTGCCTCTCTCTCAACTTCCACTTCCCAAGCGATGTGGGATAAACCCAACACCAACTTGTCGTTTGTGGAATAATACAATCATATACGCTTTCCACAACTCCATTTGGCTTTACTTTGGATAGAAATTTTTGCAGAAACAACTAAGTTTTTGCATATCACCATTTCGCCTTGTGGAATAAACAATTCTCATCTATAATAAATTCTGGTCAAGTAGTTCTGTGTTATTAAGTCACGAATGATAAAAAATGTGTTCTGGTTATGCCATCTGTTGACTTAATGGTGATATGTTAAACGTATGGTCTTCTGCTAAAGGTAATCTCGCTGTTAAAGGAGAGGAAGGCATGCAAAAACTATGTAGTTAATGGTGTTAAAAACCGCCACCGCTGATACGTGGGCGTTTGGCTGTACTGTGTTTGAGATGTTGATTGGTAAACAGATTTGTCTTTCATCAAACACTCGCCAAGTGGTCCAAGTGCATCAACGAATTAACACATACGTAGAGTTTACACAGCCATTTGGATGATTCTCATACCACCAAGTACAAAACTAGCATCAACAAATCTATCGAGCAAAATATAAACATTTAACAACTGTCTAGAATCCCACATTCCCTTCATTAATATGGTTTTGGGTACTAATCTCTTAACGAGTGAGCTGTTTTACCTTCGAGTTTTCAATGTAGCACAAGGGGGCATTTTGCCGATCATACACCTAGCTTTAATCTAAAAAAGTGAGTGATGCTGTTGTAGATACTTAGTTGCTAGTTAAGTAGGAAATTTATTTGTTTCATAAACTAAGATTTATTTGTTAAGGAGAGACATGGGTTACTGTCTCTTGAGGACTCAAGTATACTCTTTTCAAATAAGGTCGCGACTGCTTATTTTATGTTTTGTTGTTTTCTGATTTTGTTATACTAGAATCTTTTTATATTTATCTTATACGAAAAAATAGGAAGTTTGTTATGTCTCAGATAATTCAGATATTTTCTGTTTGGAGTTTTTTAAATTTATTTTTATATAAAAAGAATAAAAAATGTAATGGTGAATTTATATTTTGGATGCTTTTTATGGATTATGAGAATAGTGTGCTTTTCTTCTATAATCAATAAAAAATCTCGGGAGATCACGCTTATTGCTAGAAACAAAATTGGCTTGACTAGGAAGTTCACTTCTTTTAGGGTAAGAATCACGTGAAGAATCGGGTAATGTAATGTTGTTACTCAAACTCGATCCACTAGCACACCATAGCAATACATTGCCAGTAAACTTTGATATACATCTAAAAGTTTCTTGAAGAGCAACATTTCCAGGGTTGAAAAAACGTCCAGAATGATAGGACGGATTATTATCAACTAATGAACTTATATGGTACAAATATCTACTAGGCGTAAGAGATTCTACTGGTAAGAACTTAGGCTGACCCTCGCGTAAATCCATAATGAACAAAATATTCTTCGCTCCCTTCTATAATTTGGAAGCCCGGTCAGAGAAAAAGAATTCTCAAATAATGAACCTCCTTTATTTTATTGTTTTATACAAATTTTAAAATCATAGATCTGAACTATTTTCATCTTAAAAATATTATTTTATTTTTAGGGTTTTGCTAACTAATGCCCACTGGACAAAGTTTAACGTGCATTTATTACACAAAAATTTACCTAATTAACAAAAAATACATTAAATCTTTTTCTTTGTAAAGCAAAACCTAAAGTAAGGACTTTTCTAAGAGATTCTTTCCTTAATATGAAATAATTATTTTATTTATTCCCTTAAAAAGTGTAATTGTTCCTTTATTTAGTAACAATAGTCTAATTTTCGTACTTATGTTTATTGAAATTAAAAATTCTGGTAAAAGATATATGTGTTAAAAACGTAATGAATAAACTTACAAAAAACCGGGTAGAAAATTATAGAAGTTAAGGGTTAAGTCTATCAGTTATAAAACTTTAGGGGGTTATATCTGAATTTTTTAAATCTTTTATCCCAAAAGAGAAAAACAAACTCATCAAACCACCACCATCCGTCTGAACACCACCACAACATCAACTACCATCTGCCTGAACATGAATTTGGATCTCATCGAAACCACAAAGGAGGCTAATGATAATAACACAAATGAGCTCACCCACACTGTCACAAACAATTTCACCAATTACAAATCTTAATTAAGATTAATTAAAATACTTTTACTATTTGGTCAGGTTTTAAATCATGGAATCTGCAATTACTCTAATTATTTTGCTTCCTATACAAATTTTCTAGGAGTAATCCATCTCTCATCTTGGGTCAGCAAAGCTAATTATGATCTTCAAAGGATTGTCAACTGGGGCTTTACTTCACCGATATTTTAAGGTAATCATAACTAATCTTTTAGATTATTTATTTCACATGATGTACATTTCAATGGAGGCCTGGAAGGAAGGTCAAATTAAAGTTGCATTTACATTCATATTTTCTTATGCTGATCAATATGATGATTAAGTTTTGATTGTTCATTCCTTTATTTTCATTAGGAATAGATAATAGTTTGTGGACTGGTTTCTTTAAGTAGATTGGTATTTCATCTATAGAACAGTTACATTCATGTTTCATATGTAGTGTTTGGGATAGAAGGATCTGCTAATGATCTTGATAAAAGAATGTGGAATTGTTACTTGGAGTGGTGGATGTTTGACATAAGAATTTTAGTCTTTCATTAGATT
Source organism: Glebionis coronaria (assembly GCA_025667525.1). NCBI lineage: Eukaryota > Viridiplantae > Streptophyta > Magnoliopsida > Asterales > Asteraceae > Glebionis > Glebionis coronaria. The sequence goes on along the minus strand of JANFOE010000623.1, from coordinate 284,909 downwards.
GGTATAAATGTAATACATGGGAAGAATAACCCTTTTGATAATATTTATGCATTAATATGCTACAGGTGCGAGAGCACGCAACTGCGATTTAGTTGGTGCATTGAAGGGTGAAGTGGATAATTGTCAAAATGCTTTCGTGTATGAGCTTACAGCGAGTCTAAGAACCTTCAAAAGAGACGCAAACAGAGGTCAGTGTTATCTGACTTTATAATCATATATATGGGTAATTCTCAAGGTGTTTGCACTCTTCACTTGGAAATATCTTAATAGTTGTATCCATGGGTGTCTTGGACTGTTTTTAATTGTTGAAATGTTAGATGCAACTTATATGAGCGATATTGTAAAAGTGTGTCAGGTGAAGAATTGAGGGCATGATTATGAGGGATATTGTGTATTGTAAGGTGATTTTGAGATTTTGATGCTTACAATATTTTCTCGCTAATTGTTTACCCGGACTTTCCAATCCCCTAAACCGTACATTAAAATCATCAACACAAACCCCTACACAATTCGATTCTAATGAGTTTACGGTATCTTTATCAATTATATGTTGATTTTTAATTTGTTACAGTATAACTTTTTTTACAGCGATTCGAAAGATAATATTCATGATTTCATGAAAGAATAAGAACTTTTCGATAGCTTTAAGGTATAAAATTTAATATCTAATTTCTTGATTTTGATTAAAATATATATACGAATCTTAGTTATATTTTTAATATGTTTGAGATTTTACTTTTTAATTTTGGGAAAAATTTAAGGTTTGATTGAACTTCTAAATTAGTGATTTAATCGAAATATACATGTTTGGCTTCTCCTTTAATCTAATGTTTTTTATTGTTTTTTAGGGTGTTCTAATTTTTTGGGTTCTTGCTTTCGTTGGTATAATCAACTCATGGGTATATTTTTCTAATACAATTTTTTTTAACTGTTCACGTGAGTGTGTGTGTGCCCGTGCATGTACGAACAAGTTAATGAAATCTGCAAATTAGTCAACTAGCTTTTTTTTGTAACAGTTTTGAGTTAATTCATGTTGAGGCGAGAATTGATAAGAAACATAGGAGGGTTGTGAAATAGGTTTTGCACAGGCAGGTTATGGTCAAGGATTTATTGGATGCGGATATCAATGACAAGGTTTCCTGAGGTTCATTTTAGTCCCTTACATGTTTATGTACGTGTTATATGTATTAGAAGTTATGATCCTAGCATGAACTGAGGCAACACTAACTAAATTAGCTAAAAAACAATAATAGTGAAACTAGAAGGATATTATTAGGTTGGGTCTTGGGAAGATTTCAGGCATGACCAACTTGACAAAATATATTAGTCAAATGGCTCTCGACCTGTAACTATTATGCGGTTTAGGATCACAATGACCCGTGTAGGATTTGAGGTTTTGTTTGGATTGGAAAGAATTTCTTCATCTTAGGGTCAACTTGAACATGTCAACCCGTCCTAATACAACAGCTGCCTCTGTAACTTGAAAGAAAACGATCATTGTAGGTTGTTAATCTGGAAACAGGTTATTAGATGATGTACATGTATAGTTACTTATAGCTGATTCAAAGTGTGCACTAAGTAGTTTTATAAATACTCCCTATTAGGTGTATAAGTTTGGCATATTTGAACAAAATGCTTTGTACAGGATGATGTTGATATATATGAAAATGATTTATAGTATACAAGGTAATGAGGTATATAGTGGATGGTACGTGCACGTCGGGAGATAGGTAAAAACGAACAGATCCGATACATGGCAAAATAGGTTGGGTTGGGTTGACCACAATCACTTTTGGTCCACTTATCATGTTTTTGAATGCTAATTAGTGTGCCAAATATGGTTATAGTAATTTGATTATTCGAATAATAAATGTTTTAAAGAAACCTTAACTTATAGATGTCTCTTAGGAATACACAATGAAACTGCTTATCTACAGACAATGATGGTATTTTGTTGTCGATTAGAGCTCATACAATTTGTGATAGACTTCACTTATTAGCTTAGATGTGGAGTCATTATACATAATGTGTGGACTAGACAAATGGGATCATCAATAAAAATGTGCAGCTAATATTATAAGTAGTAGCTAAACTTTAATTTCAATATTTAATTTATATAACATTTAAGAAATGTACAGACTATAGACACAATGAATTTCATATGCTAAAAACTATATCTTTCTTCATTTTGGACAATTATGAGTAAGTGGAATCTGCAATATGTTGTTAGTTATTTATATAGTTACAATACGTTATTAACATGAAAACACACTGCAAACATGCAAGATTACTCTATAGTTCATCTGATGAATGTGTTTGTAAAATTGCAGGAACCAAAAATCTGGCAATAATTCTGAGGTGTGAAGGCTTTGAATGTAAAGTACACGCAACTCTAGAATTGGCAAGGGATCAAGATGTAGAGCTTTACAACCATGATGTTTTGTATGGCCCATCTTATTCATGCTAATATTTTTTAGGGATAATTATCAAAAGAGTCTTTTAATTTTGAGCAATTCGTGATTGAGTCTAAAAACATGTTTTTCCTGATACGATCCAAGACAACAAGAATATAGGGCAACAACCATTCAGATTTCGACAAGTGTCCAAAGAAATAGGGCAATTTTGACAGATTGCCCCAAGATATAGGGCAACAGAGGACACATGGTGCATTCTGCATCCAGTTGCCCTATTGCCCCCAAAAAAATAGACCATTTCTAAAAAAAGAAAATTTTAGGTGTTTTTTGGGAAGAGAATAATGGGCAACAGACATTTTTAGTAATTTTTCCTATTTTTTAGTTTGACCCATTAAAAATGAAAGAATATGGGGTCAAGAGATCATGTCATAAAGAGGTGGTGATTAGGCAAAATAAGCAGCGAGTGAACAAGATTTAAGTTTGCAAATAAATTTAGGACAAGATGGCGGTGCGCTTATTTGGAAAATTAGAAATCGTGTACGATAGAATTTTATAATATTTTTTAAGAGCATAGATGAATACTTTGTGACTCAAATTCTCAAATTATGCGACTTTGAGCTATTTGCATAATTTAATGGTCAGATGGATTAATTATAATCTTATGAATATTGAAAGAACGTAGAAGTGCGGTGGATAAAGATATTTTATGGATACATATTATAAATGTCCAAGTATATTCTCAATAATAACTCTAACATGAAATTGTATATTAGTACTTTGATTTATTTAACTTTTTTTGGTTACAATTAAAATTTTAAGTCAAATTTAGATATGTTTGTCAAATTTAGGAAGAAGAAAGTAACAAAATGTTAATATGTTTTTTTATCATTTATTAATACTAACATGAAAATACATTATTAAAAAATTCATAAAAAAACTTGTGCGCGCACGGGTATTATAACTAGTACACATTAAATGAACTTGTAAAATACCATATTTAAACATTATTACTGGTTCATTTAATGTGTATTTAATGTGATTTGTGATAAATTAAGAAAGTTTATGTGTATTAAATACATACTAAGTTCCGCCAATGGGCAGAGTTTAACAAAAAAAGTAGCCAAAATTTAAAATTTTAAAAATTATGATAATTAGATGTCTATACAACCAAAAAGAAGATGGAACTAAAGTTATGACTTTCTCTTCAAACACTCGAATTAACAAGACAAACTTCGAACTTAAACATTCGACATTTCTTTGATTCTTTTTTGATTCTCTTTTGATCAAAGATAACTTGAGATTTAGATATAAGTCAAGAGTGTATAACTTTGAGCATTGGAGATCTATTCTAAGTTAATTGTAGTAATTCCTAAGGATTTGTTCAATTCAAAGACTTTGTTGTTTTGAGACACAATGAGAAAAATGCCCCCTTAGTGACCCCTGTCCAATATATTACGCTCAACTATGAAGCAATTGATACTTGATAGCGACGACTAAAAGACGTTTATATTCTGGTTGTTTGTAGGGTGGTCATATAATCTTCTTCCAAAGTCTCAGTCTGTTGGGCTACTGTCTGTTCCCATTGGACGTTGGTGCTTAATTCTGCATGTTAAAGGACAATGTCATTTTAAAGATTGTGGTGGTATGTGTGACATTAGCTTGGAGTGCATGGGCTGCATATCCTTTCATAAGTATGGCAGTCAATCCAAGAAGGAAAGCTCTCGCCCTCTACCCCGTTTTACTCATGTATGTGTCTGTTGGTTTCCTTATCATTGCCATCGATTAGCTTCTACGAAAATCAACACTTTGTTAAACAAATCGACTTGACCTAAACGAGTCGACTTGACCTAAATGAGTCGAGGTTGAGTTCTTTTGGACATCTTGCACTTTATGTTAGAATCGTAAAACCCCATAAATATTTATGTATTATTGAGTGACCATTTATAATGGTAATTACATGAAACCCTAATGGACCGTAAACCCGTAAACCAGGCCGGGGCATATTCATCCACTAATGCTCCCCCGCAGTTCGAGCGACGAAATCGCAAAAGCTCGAACTGGAGTAGTAAACTAGAAAAAAAACAAAAAAAACATTAATAAGGCCCTGCACTTTCGATTGTCTTCCTTAAACTCCAACCAGATCAACACAAATCCACAAAGCCCTGCACAACTTTTGATTCTTCCTCATAAACATCAACGGTGGATTGTGACCTTTGCACAAACATCCAACAAAATAGACAACCATGTGGATTTGTGACCTTTGCACAAATCACCAACACACGAAGATGAAACAAAAGAGTTTAGTTTTTTTAGAATTGAGCGAAAGATTGAAAACTTTAAGGTTATTCGAATCGAAAAAGAAGTACAAACACAAACATAAAACAAAAACAAATAACATTTAAAAAAAACAGTAGGTATAAAATAGGAGAAACGTTTAAAGCTTTTGTATTCTTAAACCTTTTTCTTCAAACATTATTAGCGACTCGTCAACACAATGTATCAATTGCCTTTTGAACATGTGTATTGTTGATGAGCATATTGGCACCTGACATAATACCATCTCTTCTTGATTGAGGTTTGGAGAAAAAGTTTAAGAATTTTATGTAGGGTTTGATCGGTGATTGAGGAAAAGGGTTTTTTTTTTTTGAACACACGGTTGTTTTAAGGATAGGTGTGTGTTGATGGGGGTGGAGGCAGCGGGTTATTGGATCTAACCTTCTGATACTATGTTAGAATCATAAAACCCCATAAATATTTATGTATTATTGAGTGACCATTTATAATGGTAATTACATGAAACTCTAATGACCCTAAACCCGTAAACCGGGCCGGGCCATATTCATCCACTAATAGTGAGGGCCACGGCCCAAGACACCGCATCGACTCGCGCGTTATGGCGTGGCGTTGTGAGTTTTTTATTCTTGCATATCAATCCACACATTCTGAAAGAAGCTATACAAAGATTAACCCAAAATAAGTACAATCATGCAAAAACAAAGAAACTTGAGTTTTAAAAATAATAAATGGCACAAAAATGTAGAAGTTATGTAAATTTGATTTTGAGTTAAAAAAATATAAAAGGAAGCTATGTAAAAGAAAAAAAAAGCTTATGTAAGGAGAGCTGGTTCGAACATTGGCAATCTTTTCAAATCACAACAAAAGCTCCACTACACATTAACCTGCATGTACTCTCAACTTTTTAGTATTTTTTATTTGAACCCACCGCGTGGGCGCTGGTGGCCACGGCGCGAGGCCCTTGGCGCCTGTGCCAAAGCAAAAACTCGCGCTATATGTTGGCGCTAGACAAACACGCGAGGGCTCCAAGTGCAGCTATTGGATTTACTTTACTACTTCATATCGAGGGACGATTTTGTTCATAACAGACCCGGTCTTGACACACAATCAGGTTGCAGAGGTTGTGGTTCGAGACGGGAGGAATTCATATCTTATAAGTACATTGTTATTTACTGTAAGTATCTTCCTCCATTGAAGGAAGCTCATTCATATCAAAGTCGTTCAAGTTCAAAAATCATGTTAATTGAAACCCCACGGCTTTTATTCGAGCATCTAGTCGAAATAGTTTGTTGACCGGTTTGCCAACACACATACAATATTCTCGAACCATGTTGTGTTATGGTTGTAGTTTCTTGAACGATTCCATATTGATCTGCTGCATCGACGAATTTACATGTGCCTTCGGGTTTGGATGAGATGCAGAACAAAAAGTCCTTAACAGGTAAATCTTCATTCAATCCATGAAAAGTGTAAGACGGTGTTGTTTAGTTTTCGTGAACTTTAGAAAAAATAAGAAAGAGTTCACTTATTTGAAGGCCAACTGTTCTAACTTCTTAACGTGACGTAGAAGATTTAATTCGAACTTTGTCTTGTTAACAGCGTTTGTTTCTACACAGACTTTTGCATATTTGCATTTTTGCTATTCTGAGTGAGGAAATGGTCAAGAAAGAGATGAATATAAAAGGATATGTCTGTTGTTGTGTTAAGCATAATTCAAATGACATGTATAACTATAAACATCTAAATAGTATGATGTTAGAAATTTTAAACCTTATCACATCTTTACTCAAAAATAATACAACATTTTTTAGTAGAATTTTATTAAGGTTTATAATTTTAATATTTGTATAAAACTATGAAATAATTAAGTTATTTTAACATAAAAGTTTTCTAGAACAATAAAATAATTAAAACCCCATCGGAGATAAATTTCAAGTCGCTAGTTACTTGGGCTGATAATATTGGTCTTAATGCCGAGTTGAAACACGTTTTTGATGCTGTTATTATGGTTTCTTTTTGGACTACATGGAGTTTCCGTATAATAAGCTCATTTTTGAAACGAGTAAGCCTCGTAAGGATGACATCTTTGATAATATTCGATCTGTTTCTTATTTTTGGATTAGTAATAGACACAAGAAATGTAAGATGTCATGGGATTGGGATTGGTGGTTTCATGTTACGTTTGAATATTCTATAAAGGCTATAGCTTTTGTCGTTGTCTATTACGAACAACAAATAAACAAATTGAGAGACCACAAAATTAATATTGCGAACGCGCGTTGATACTATATTGCCAATGGAGATGAAATTCTACAGCTTGTATCTGTCTTTTCAGGAACAGTGAAGCAAAGCCCGTAAGCGGTTTTTGGAATGCAATATAGTTTCTAAAGGGTACAAACAATTTAGAGGGCTCGGAGTCTTGGCACCGTGGGGTGCCAAACCCACGGCGCGATTGGCGCGATTGCTCCCCAAACAACAAAAACCCACGGCGTTGGGTCTTGCCGTGAGTCAAACCACTCGGCGTGAGTCATGTTTCAGATTTTTTTTTTTTTTTTTGTGTGTGTATTGTGTGTGTATTGGGGAAAAAGAAAGGGGTATTGTGTGTATTGTGGGATCCACATTCACCCATCACTTGGAGTGACGACTCCCCACTTTTTTTCATGTGAGTGAGTGGGTGAGTTTCGATGACGTGGCACCCGAAAAACCCATCACTCCAAGTGATCGATCACTCCTTGTGCTCTTAGTATATTTTACTTTAAGATGAACTCCTGTGCACGTTAATAATTGAGATGTACAAATCGCCTTCTTATTAGCTTACGTCAATCTAACAACATATAAGTACAATGACGATTACTCTCGCTTAGTGGCGTACATATATGGATAACGACATTTTACACACTTCTGTATCGCTCATAGTTCAATCTAATAGACTTGGTTATTCACGATAATGAACTATATTAGTGATGTGTTTGCGAGAAGGTGATATGATTAAGGTTACCACTTTGGGATTTCTTAAGAATTCAATCCAAACATTTTTACACTAACGATCTACTCACCATATATATGCTTGACGAGATTCACATGGCATATGCGAAACTGGCCAAGTAAGAAAACACATGGCTCTTATAATTCCGAGTTTATGATGTTAGAAATTTACCTCTGGCAGAGAACCGATAAAGCAAATATGCTAAGAAAGAAATGTGAAACAAGTACCGGCCAAAGAAATGGCACCCGTGATAAAGAAAATGCTCGTAAAAGACATGGCAGAACAGGTGCGAGTCTTTCAATGTGGATGTCATATTAGTATGTGAATTAACACTTAATGCAACCCCAATCCGTTCAACTTTGATATGAACACTGCCTATCTCTTATGATGGACTAGTAATTGCAGTTAGCGCACTTAGCTCCAGCCCATTATTTGCAATCAATGTAGAAAAACCATACTTCAGTTTCAAATACCAAAAAAGTAGTCACGGTTGACCGAAATAGATCTTGTATTTGTGCCATAGACAGAGGCGGAGCTAAAGGGGGGTCACAGGGGTCAAGTGACCCCCCGCCCCAAAAAATAATAGTGTAAATTTGTTACATATTTGAGATATTTTTGTAAATTGATCCCCCAGAAAAGTGTTGTTGTATCTAAATTGGAAGTCAGAATCAATTTTAAGACAACTTTTACAATATGAAATTGGTTTTTATTTGCTGGAAAGATGAGTAATAAGGAAGCCATGGATGTAAAAAGATATGCAGTGGGTGGATTGTAAGAAGATGATGAACAGGAAATTTAGAAAAAGTCAAAAAGTAGGTTTGTAGTGGAATGTCATGTGGGTTACAAAGTGACAACAACCTAGTTCTCTATTGTTTTTTTCTATTTTTAACTTAAATCTTTGTTGTGTCTAAATTAGTTTGGTTATAGATTACTAGATTTTTTTACCCTTATTTTTTAGCTGCTGTAAAAAAATTTTTGACCCCTGTCAATTTTTTTTCTACCTCCGCCCCTGGCCATAGAGGTTCGATGATCAAAACAGCCCCACCCGGGGCAGCCAAATAATTCTGACACGCATGCCAAATTTTTAGTTGGGCGTGCATTAAAAAACAAATAATAAAGCCTTCAGCGAGCCTGCAGGATTAGGCAAGTCTTCGGTCCTCGACCTAAGGAATAGTTTTGACGGATAATCTGGATTCCACATCGGGGGTTGATGATAATAGTTAAGTGATCATAAGCAACCAGTGGTTTTTCCATATCCGGTTATAACTTCCCTCTTCGGTGGATCTTATAACCAATTTTTTTTAACTTCACTATAGATTTCGTCTATAACAGGTTTGAACCCATTTTGATAATGGCCATGTCTCATATTCACCCAGTAGTTGCTCTAGTAGTATTAAACTCCGAATAAAAAGTCCCCAAGTATCAGGATTTCTTAGGCAGAACTTAAGCCATTTAAGACTACACAGGAACGTGAATGAGTAAATCTTAACCCAACGTAGAAGATTTAAATTCCAAGTTTGTCTTGTTAACGAGTGGGAGCAAGGACATTTTCTCGAAAAGCCTTTTCATTTTTTCTATCCCACATCGTCTGATTGACACAAATGGTCAAGCAAGTGATCCATATAAAAGGACATGTCGATTGATGAGTTAAGCATAACTTTACTGCCATCTTTCTATGGTTGTATGGACATCTAATTAGTATAAATTTTAAAATTTTAAACCTTTCCATTGGTTATCTCAAAAATAAAATAATAATTTTGAGGTAAATTTTGTTGAGGTTTATGATTTTTGAATTTGTATAAAACAATAAAGAAATTAAAACTTATCTTAACATATGTAAAAGATTTTGTGTAAGACAATTAAATAATCAAAACTTACGTAAATATATCTAAGTTTTATGCTGCTAATTGACGTATTTGATGTGATTTTTAGGTTAAATCTTAAAATCTAATTTTGTCGTTTGTCGAATGGTAGACGCACTCATTAAAACTCATCGTGTTTCGTGAAGGTTTAAATGTTACAAAGCGTGTATATGGACGACTATGTGAGCCTTGTGCAAGCCTACTACATACATCCTACACAGGATACAAACTTACAATACTTACGATGACCTGATCAACTGTCATAAGAGCCGCTAAGTCCTGTTCTTTCATACAGTAATGACCAATGACTAGGCAGTTGCAAAATTCATTACATTACTCTTACAAATCTATGCAAGACAATTTGGATATGCAATCAAAATTTCACATTGTACAAAAGTCGTTATTAGCACAAACCGTATTGTCATACAAAACATAAAAAATCTATGACTACACAAATGTGTTTAATAACTAAAATCATGGTGCCACTCACATAATCATCACCCCATTTTTCTCATGTGTGTCTCATAAAAACAAAGTCTTTGAATCTTGAGTTATCTTTGATTAAACGGGAATCAAAATGAAGAATTAAAGAAAAATGCCTACAAAGGAATGTGAGTGAGTAAATCTTAATTTGATGTAGAATATTTAAGTTCGAAGTTTGTTTTAATAATATGATTTTTTGATTTTTGCTATCCCACATCGTCTGATAGAGCCAAAAGGTCAAGAAAGGGATAAGTATAAAAAAGGAAATATCAACTGTAGAGAGAGTTATACCTTTACATCCATTTTCTCTTAAATTTGGAGGACTTTCCTATAAAAAATAAAATAATATTTTTGAGATGAAATTAGTTCAAGTTTATGATTTTAAAATTTATATAAAACAATAAAATAATCAAAACTTGTCTTAATAGTGTAACCCAACATTCCAACTTTTTTACCTTTACTCAACTGGAATAACATAGATTATCTTGATGATAACTGCTGCAAATAGACACTCACTAGTCATTATACTAAAAAGTAAGAGAGAAATATATAAGTAATGCATTTTTCTTAAACACATTAATTTTTTGTCGAAAAACATTAATTTTGGGACGGAGGGAGTAAAGGGTTTTTCTATCTTGCATCTATTTCAAAATTTCTTAGTTCCACATTGTTTGGTTGAGCAAAATGATCTAGCAAGAGATCACTATAAAAGGAAATGCCAATTGTTATGTGAAGAATCATTGCTTTACTGCCATTTTTGTTATGGTTCTGTAACTATGTCGTGTAGTTAAGCTGTATAAAATTCTGTTATAAATTCATTTGAAGTGCTTGACTTTTTTCTTTGACAAAATTGTTAATTTTGTCATTAAAAAAGTTACACTGTGTTGATTTTTAAAATAAATTTGTATAAAATAATAAAATATTTAAAATTTGTTTGTCATAAAAGTTCTATATTTTCAATTTGACGTATTAGATGTGGTTTTGGCATGATCAGGTATTGTGACAACTTTGCTAAAGCAATGTTTTTTTTCAAAGAAACGGCTCTTATTCCCTTATTCCCTTATTCCCGAAAAAGTTGCAGCATGTCTAAAACTGCTGGAAGTTGATTCTCCTGAACTGTTTCCTGATGGTTGAAGTTTCACATTAGCATTAAAATGGATGGAAAAGGAAAGTCATGAGTCAAGTATGGATCTGAATGTTAACTTATGCTTCTACTACTCTCTGTAGATGGTTTCACCACAAGCAAAAACTTACCAAAGGGAGCGAGCTCTTGACTCATGTTTGGCAGTCGGTGGCACATTTGGGCATGCACCGAGCAGTTCCAGGTGTCTCAAGGTCTTGCTATAGAGAGATGAAGTGCTTCACCTAACCAACCTGAAATTCGTTAAATAATTAAAAGTTAAGTATTAAACGACCGTTATAGAATCTAATAGAAGCTAAAAGAAGGAGTCGGAAAAGTTCCAGAAACCCCCTTGTGGGCTTGTTAATATCCGGCCAAAGAGAGATAAAAGGAAGGAGAAAAGATTTTGTTTCCTTAAACTTGTTTAACCTTGGAGGAAAAGTTTTTCCAAGGTGTATATAAACAAACGAAGACTTTCATAATTTTTTCACTCTTCCTCTCTCTCTTGCTCTTAAACCGCCAGCCAAAACACCCCAATTAGGGTTCTTCTTTGTTCTTCAATTAAGCTATTGTAGATCTAGTCCTAGCTCCTCTCTAAGGTTGTTGGGTAGATCCTCCATAGACTTGGAAGCTCGGTTTTGTTCGTGCTAGACTCACGATTAACTCGCCGCATTACGTGTGTATAAGATCGTGATATAGTCTTGCTTTTGACAATATCCTGGTGGTGTTCGTGATCTATCTTTACCGGTGACCGTTCCGTTGTCTTGTAGATCTTGATAGGATAAAGTTATGTAACTCTAATCTTGGTTAATTATAATTGTGTTAATTATGATCTTGTTAATTGCTTCCGCTGTATGTGCTTTGATCCATATTAGGGTTTCTAATAATTGTTATGATACATATATAAACCATCAGTTTGAACAAAACATTGCGTAATTTTGTACAATGTCTTTATTTTCATGGCAACTAAGGCAATGATAAAGAACCAGCAGACACATACATGAGTAAATTGGGACAGAGGGCGAGAGTTTTTCTTCTAGGGTTGACTGTCATACTAATGATGGGATATAAAGCCCATGTGCTCCATGTTAATGAGGGGCGACCTACGGAAATGGTACTAGGTGTCTAAGAACCACCTTAGACACCGAATTTGTGTAGAAGTGATGTATAAAATTCTTTGGGACCTATCTTAAAAATAAATGAGGAACCATCTTAGATAAAAATGGAAAAGAAAAGAAAGAAAAAATAAGAATTCCGTTCATGCAATGGCCGGTGAAGATGAAGGTTAAACCTTTTCAAAAAGAAGAAAAACTACTGAATGCCTTTCATCTATTGGGTGGAAGAAAAGTAAATATGCATTGAAAAATCAGGTAAAATCCGGCAATGTAAAGTCAACAAGGGCAGAGCCATGCTTTCATTAGGCACCGTTTCATGTAGTATAAATAGGATAAACTTATGTAAATCAAAGTAACCCTTTATTTATATAATATCAGTTATTTTAGGTTCATAATCTTCTGTTATTATTTTATGATGATGATATGATGATTGTTTCATGATGATTTCTTGATCATTCGATCCTGGAAAACCCGATACAAGACCTGTACAACATGTATGGTGGAATTGGCATGTCAGATGATGGACTAGTTAACTTATGTTGAACCTTTTTTTAACAGCAGAAACAACTTTGTTAAGACTAGCAATAAGCTAACAAGGATTACATAAGTTTAAAAAGAGCAATACAAGGGTTACAAATCCATTTAATCCAGTTTGGTTTGATTTTCTCTTGCCTAAAAGTGATGCAATTGTGAGATGAGAGTTTGATGTTACTTAAGATGAGGTGCTTGTTGAGTCGTTTTGTAGAAAAAACTCATGTTGAACTGGGTGGTCAAATTTGCATGTGCTCCAAACTTGTAGATCTTGATAGGATAAAGTTATGTAACCCTAATCTTGGTTAATTATAATTGTGTTAATTATGATCTTGTTAATTGCTTCGATGCATATTAAGGTTTTTAATAATTGTTATGATATATATATATAAACCTTCAGTTTGAACAAAACATTGCGTAATTTTGTACAATTTCTTTATTTTCATGGCAACTAAGGCAATGATAAAGAACCAACAGACACATACATGAGTAAATTGGGGCAGAGGGCGAGAGTTTTTCTTCTAGGGTTGACTGTCATACTAATGATGGGATATAAAGCCCATGTACTCCATGTTAATGAGAGGCGACCTACGGAAATGGTACTAGGTGCCCAAGAACCACCTTAGACACCGAATTTGTGTAGAAGTGATGTATAAAGTTCTTTGGGACCTATCTTAAAAATAAATGAGGAACCATCTTAGATAAAAATGGAAAAGAAAAGAAAGAAAAAATAAGAATTTCGTTCAAGCAATGGCCGGTGAAGATGAAGGTTAAACCTTTTCAAAAAGAAGAAAAACTACTGAATGCCTTTCATCTATTGGGTGGAAGAAAAGTAAATATGCATTGAAAAATCAGGTAAAATCCGGCAATGTAAAGTCAACAAGGGCAGAGCCATGCTTTCATTAGGCACCGTTTCATGTAGTATAAATAGGATAAAATTCTGTAAATCAAAGTAACCCTTAATCTTCTGTTCTTATTTTATGATGATGATATGATGATTGTTTCATGATGATTGCTTGATCATTCGATCCTGGAAAACCCGATACAAGACCTGTACAACATGTATGGTGGAATTGGCATGTCAGATGATGGACTAGTTAACTCATGTTGAACCTTTTTTTAACAACAGAAACAACTTTGTTAAGACTAGCAATAAGCTAACAAGGATTACATAAGTTTAAAAAGAGCAATACAAGGGTTACAAATCCATTCAATCCAGTTTGGTTTGATTTTCTCTTGCCTAAAAGTGATGCAATTGTGAGATGAGAGTTTGATGTTACTTAAGATGAGGTGCTTGTTGAGTCGTTTTGTAGAAAAAACTCATGTTGAACTGGGTGGTCAAATTTGCATGTGCTCCGAACTTGTAGTGTCCATTTTGCATTTTTGCATGTAAAAATTGCAAGGCTCCGCATCGTGGTCAAATAGCTGTGACATGGTTTTCTACTATTCGTCACAGCTATACTAATGGTCAAATAGCTGTGAGATGGTTTTCTACACAGCTATACTAATACTACACAATAGCACACACCGTTTGCATCTAGCACTTAATGAAGCTGCACATGATATATTTTATCCCATCCATCTTTGATACCGACCTTTTCCAATATGTTACGAGTATGAGTTATGACTTATGATGCACAAACAAAGGGATTTAGCATTGCCCATTCTTAGCAATAAGTTTAGAAAGTATGCATTAGACTTCAGTTTTAAACACTAAAACAATGGGCACGAGAGACTAAAACAAATCCAGTATGCACAATACAACCACAGCCCATATCGCAAATTGAGAGATGTGTCAAAACCAAAAAAAATTATCCTATGTGATATGGCGACGACAAATAGAAAGATGTGTCAAAACAGGATACAAAAAATGATAGAACATACTATAAAAGGCTATTTTTGCCTAAAAAAGTTATTGTAAAGCTAAGAAATACCCTAGCTCTTAACCATCCAAATAACTCGTTATCAAGATTTGCTCAAATGAACTATAAAATAATCACTTTGGTTTAATGTTTTGGCGATGTGGGAAGAGGCTTCTTAATAAAATAACTATAATCATCAATATGATTCGTCTAAGACTATCTTCTCTAAGAGGCAATGCAAATTTTTGACACACCAATATGATTTTCACCACGGGATCTGTACGACTATATGGTTTTTTGGACCAGACAGAACTTATAAGTTGCTTACATAGAGATTGGTTAGATGTGACTTGATGAACACTTAAAACAATTAGCGTTGATTAGTTTGAGTCGTATTCTCAATGGAACGCATTTTATAGTCTCTTTTGCTATATAACGTGTGTGGTTACTTATAGTTGAATGTAGCCTTGTCAATATACCTCTGGCACTGAAGCTATAGAGAACTGATAAAGCAAATATGCTAAGAAAGAAATGTGAAACAAGTACCGGCCAAAGAAATGGTTCCCATGATTAAGAAAATGCTCGTAAGAGACATGGCCGAACAGGTGCGAGTCTTTCTAATGTGGATGTCATATACGTATGCAAAGTAGCACTTAATGCAACCGCGATCCGTTCAACTTTGATATGAACCCTGCCTATCTCTTATGATGGAACAAAAATTGCACCTGGCACTTAGTCCCAGCCCAGTATTTGCAATTAATGTTCAAAAACCATACTTTAGTTTCAAATACCAAAAAAGTAGTCACGGTTAACCGAAATTGATCTTGTATGCTATTTGTGCCTTTGTGGTTTGATGATCAAAACAACAACACCCGTACTGGAACTGGGAAGCCAAGTAATTCCGACAAGCATGCCTAATAATCAGTTGGGTGTGCATGAAGAAACAAATAATAAAGCCTTCAGCAGTGAGTTAACATGAAGGATTGGGCAAGTCTATCTTCGGTCCTCAAGCTAAGGAATAGTTTTGAAGGTTAATTTGGATTTTACATCGGTGGTTTGGTTGATGAAAATAGTTAAGTGCTTATAGCTTCCCACTTCCGTGGATCTTATATGCAAATTTTTTCACATCCGAGCTCCTTCGATATTTCTTCCTCAAGTTATGAGTGAATTCTTCTTTTACATATAACAAAAGAAGAATCAAAGAAAGACGCTACAGAGGAACGTGAATGAGTAAATCTTAACGTGACGTAGAAGATTTAATTCGAACTTTGTGTTGTTAATAACAGCGTTTGTTTCTAGACAGACTTTTGCATTTTTTCTATCCCACATCGCCTGAGTGAGCAAATGGTCAAGAAATAGATCAATATAAAAGGATATGACTGTTGTTGTGTTAAGCATAACTCAAAGACATGTTTTCTGTCGTTGTATAACTATAAACATCTAATTAGTATAATTTTGAAATTTTAAACCTTATCACATCTTTACTCAAAAATAATATTATATTTTTGAGAAGAAATTTGTTAAGGTTTATAATTTTAAATTTTGTATAAAACAAGAAATAATTAATAGATATTTTAACATAAAAAATTTTTCTAAAACAATAAAATAATTGTCAAGTCGCTAGTTACTTGGGATGATAATATTGGTCTTAATGCCGAGTTGAAACAGGTTTTTGATGCTCTTATTATGGTTGCTTTTTGGACTACGTCACGTTGAGATTTTCTCATTCACATTCCTCTGCAGCGATTTCTTTGATTCTTCATTTTCGATTCCCATTTGAAGGAGCTCACCTACTAACATCTTTTATTTTATGTAAAAGAAGAATTAGCTGATAATAACTTGAGGAAGAAATATTGATGGAGCTCGAACGCGACAAAGATAACTTAAGATTCAAATACAAGTTAAGAGTTTATAACTTTGAGCATTGAAGATCTATACTAAGTTGTAGTTGCTTAAGTCTTTCCTAACAAAATTCGCTACTTAGGGACGTTTGATTGGGAGTTTAACACTACTACATGAGCAACCACTGGGTGAATATGAGACATGGCCATTATCAAACAAGTCCAAACCTATTATAGACGAAATCCATAGTGAGTTATAAAAAATTTGGTTATAAGATCCACAGAAGATGGAAGCTATAACCGGATGCTTATAAACACTCGACTATTTTCATCAACCACCGATGTGGTATCCAAATTTCTCTGTCAAAACTATTCCTTAGGTCGAGGACCAAAAAGACTTGCCCAATCTTTTATGTTCCCTCACTGCTGAAGGCTTTATTATTTGTTTTTTCATGGACACCCAACTGATAATTTGGCATGCGTGTCGAAATTATTTGCCTGTCCAGTACGGGTGGGGCTGTCTTGATCATTGAACCAAAAAGGCACAAATTGCATACAAGATCTATTCGGTGGTCAACCGTGACTACTTTTTTGGTATTTGAAACTAAATTATGGTTTCTCTACATTGATCGCAAGTAATGGGCTGGGACTAAGTGCTAACTGCAATTTCTGGTCCATCATAAGAGATACGCAGGGTTCATATCAAAGTTGAACGGATCGGGGTTGCATAAATTGTTACTATGCATACGTATTATTTGATATCCACATTATAAAGACCCGTGCATGTTCTGTCATGTCTTTTACGAGCATTTACTTCATCACGGGAACCATTTCTTTGGCCGGTACTTGTTTCACCATTTCTTTCTTAGCATATTTGCTTCATCGGTTCTGTATGGTTGTCACACCCCCAAATTTCACTGCAGCGGAAGACTGGATTTGGGTTGCGAATTCATGGCGTGAAGAGGACTTGATTCGAGAGAACGACCTAGACATGCCAAAACAACAATGCAGACTCCGTATAGTAGCATACCTGAGAAAAACATTGCTAAAGTGTCAACACAAAGTTGGTGAGTTCCTAGGTTTGAGTTTATGAAAACAATAAAAATCATTTTAATAAACCACAAGATTCGTATCCACCCGTGACAATATACCACATACATAGTCACACAGTTTATCTTTACTACTATTTAAGCTCATAACACCAATGCGTTAACGAGTCTAACTGGCTTCGTTTGTGTGTGCCCATGTAGGTGACTAACCCAAGTCACCCGTCGTCTTCAAATGAAATTGTATTGACTTAAACGCACCCATTCAAAGTAAATAGGAGTGTCAACTTCGATAGATTTATCCATAACATTCGCGCTCACTTCGCTGTAACCTAGCTAGGTGACTAACGGTTCATGATTTGTGGGCAGTTATCATTTGGGGAGGTCAACTAGTAAATAATAGTTCACTTGTGTTCACGCGTTTAGAAATCAAGGAATGTTGTCACCCCAAAAGATGATAAAACAGATTTAAAGAAAGAAGGGCTAGTAACTCACAGTTTGATAAAATAATTTATGATCGGGGCTAGAGAACTCATAATTTGAATAAACAGTTTAAGAAATGGCTAGAAAACTCACTGTTTGAATAAATAATTTAAGATAGGGGCTAGAGAACTCACCTTGTTGATAGTAAACTTTTATAGGACAAAGTAGAATTTTACCAATAACCTAATAAGAACAATGTTCATTTAAACCATGTGTAAAATAAATATATGTACATGTATAAACCCTTTCTTAGTTGGTGCTTTAGGTTGGAATAATAATAAATAAAGTGTTATAAAACGTTTTCAGCTATTAATTAATTTAATTATTTAGAGTCGGGTTTTATCTTTTTAAACTAGGCTTTCATCAATTATTATCATTTTAGATTGTCATGTTTATGCATTATAAAATAATTGATAGGTTCATATGAATTCATGTAAAAGTAATTTAAATTTATTAAATTTTGCTAATAAATTAACAGTTAAACTTTACGTATGTTTTAATAAGTAAAAAATTCAAGTTTTACGGTTTCAGCTTTCATATTTATTTCTTAATCATTTTAATTATTATAAAGGCATGTCAATATTTAAAAAAAATGAAATGTAAAATTTACCAGTTTAACATGAGATTTCATTTAACAATTTCATGAGTTATATAATATAATCAGATTTTCATAAAAATATCATTTTTACGTGTAGTAATCGTTTATTAATTGTGAACTCGTTTTTAATCCTTCTACTATGATTCTTTTTGCAGAGATTGATTCATATTATGATCTTACCATTTCATTAAGAAATTCATATTAGTGACATTCTAATGATTTTAAAGTTTACCATTTTACATGCATACAATTTCATTAATTTCACATAAAATCATAAAATTTAAAGTGTGATAACTAATTCATTTTTAGGTCTTTTAAATTGGTTCAAAGAGCATTAGAAAACTTATGAAAAATGAAATATGAATATTTAGAGTAAGAATTTCGTGACCAATATTGGATGGTCGGCTACTTTTACCACTTGATCAAATAACATTACCTACCGAGTTTAACCAACATAAACTAATTACTAACATCATTTATAAGTAACAAACACTAAAATTTAGTTCATATTTAAGTTAAGCAAAATTATGGCACGGTTTTTCCCCTTAAGTCCCGTTAGGGCTCGTTTTTAACCATTTAGCCAATTACGTGTTACTTTTAAACTTTAGGCATTACTAAGTCAGGGTTTAACATGTAATAAGAGTTACTTGTACTAGGTAAATCAGATCTTACAAAGTGATTGGTGGTTTGAGCAAAATCGAACTAGTAAACCCTACAAAGAGCTCAACTAGGATTTTGCTTGCACAACCCGTACACGAAAACTTTGAGGACTTAAGAACTTGTACTCGAACTACTTGGAAGATCAGAATTAATGTCAAGAATATTTTTAAGTGACAAGAACACCAGCAGCAACAACAAGCAGAAATCAAAATTAGGGTTTCTTAGAAAACGTTAAATCAATTTTGACTAGAATTTCGTCTAGGGTTCTTCACACTTGCTGAGCTTCTAGGGCAGAGACCAAGGGTCCTTGGTGGAGATTTAGAAGTTCTTGAGTACTTGTGGTGGTGGTGATGGTGGTGTGATGATGGTGGTGGTTCATGACAGAAAACAACCACAAGGAAGGATTTGATTAACTTTGGTTTGATGTTTCGATATTTTGGTGATTCAAGCCATGGTATTAGCTTCCTTTTTATATAAATATTGAAGCCTTATCATCATAACATCAATCATCCATGAAAATTTCAAGTTATGGCTGAAAATTATTTACTGTAGGAGGAGATGAGGAATAGTCGACCATGGGAGGATTTTAGGGATATATAAATGTCGTTGTTTAATAATGAAGTTGAATGGGTCGAATTATTTGTGCCAGGGAAGATATATGCATTATTTTGGCAAGTAGATAAGTTGAGTGGTATGGGCTGTGTCCTAACCGAAATTTACTTATTATGGGTCATTAGGGCCTTAATTTGGGTTTAGGTGCTTTTAGTTGGGTTTAATTTGGGTTTACGCGCTTTTTAAAAATAGTTACGGGCCTATTTCTTGTCGTTTAATTATTTATTTAAGCTCGTACAATTTATTTTGAAGTTTACAAATTAATTTTATTAGTTCTTAGTTGATAAAATCAATTTACATATTTTCGTGATCATTTTTCTATTAAAACGATATTTTATAATTAAATAATAAATAAATTAGGATTACCTCGATAAATTATCCGAAACCTTGAAAATACAACAAAAGTGATAAATATATTATATATCGACTTCTTATAGTCCGTCATATATCGTTTTAAAGAAATCGCGAGTTGAAAATGCTTATATAACTTTCTATTAATAATTAACGTTGATTTTGATAATTTACGAACTATTAAAATAAACTATCAGTGACGTTTATATGACCTATAAACTTAAAATAATTCATTTATCCTAAAAGATATAAAACACATATACTTTTAGTTGGATGGCATCCAGTTAGAGTAAATCACGGTTTTTAGATAACACAATAATTATTTTCTACTTTGTAGTAATTAAACATGTAACATATAAATTTCTATATAACCAAAATAATCATATAGTCCTTCGTATGTATTATTAGTGATAATATCATTTGTTAATTTTTAGATATCTTCCTGTTTATGATTTATAGTATTTTATTAAAAAAATTTAGTGATAATTATTTTATTCTTTGGATTAATAATGAGTTCAAATTTACGGGTTGTGACATTCACCCCATCTTAGAGGATTTCGTCCCGAAATCAATACATCGTATACATTATGTTATTTGTAGAGAAGAAGTTCAAAGTGGTGAGTGTATTCTAGACCTTTTAGAATTTATGCTTTCTCCCATACGTTTAGTGTATGGTATAAAAAATATTACTTTTATTATGAGTGAGTTTTATTCATTTTGATATTTGTGGTAACTACTACGAGCATACTATTGTCCCATCTAATTATACATAGGTGATCAGCTATGTATATTCTAGATACACCATATAGCATCCTCCTTTTCGTCACCTATTTTGTTTGTATCATATTTTAGCTATATCTTACCATTAATTAACAGTTAACTAGATAGAGCATGGCATGATGTGTACTATTGTAATACTTGATCTCAACCCACTAGGTTAAGTCATCCCACACCCTTGGGTGACCATGCATAGTTCTAAAAACATGTTTTTCAAAGTGAAACTTAGTAGTTTAATAAATGAAAATAACATGTCAAACAATTTAGCTTTTGATAAGGATCTAACAGTAGATGCTTGGTATGTTATTTTATCATGCAATTTAGAGCCGATTATAGTCTAGAGTTACTAATGCAACCTTGTTCTCTATAATCAAGGGATCTGATACCATTATGTCACACCCCCAAATTTCACTGCAGCGGAAGACTGGATTTGGGTTACGACTTCATGGTGTGAAGATGACTTGATTCGAGAGAACGACCTCTACATGCCAAAACAACAATGCAGACTCCATATAGTAGCATACCTGAGAAAAACTTTGCTAAAGTATCAACACAAAGTTGGTGAGTTCCTAGGTTTGAGTTTATGAAAACAATAAAAATCATTTTAATGAACCACAAGATTCGTATCAACCTGTGACAGTATAACACATACAAAGTCACATAGTTTATCTTTAATACTATTTAAGCTCATGAAACCGATGCGTTAACGAGTCTAACTGACTTCGTATGTGTGTGCCCATGCAGGTGACTAACCCAAGTCACCCGTCGTCTTCAAATGAAATTGTATTTACTTGAATGCACCCATTCAAAGTAAATAGGAGTTTCAACTCCAATATATCTATCCATAACATTCACGCTCACTTCGCTGTAACCCAGCTAGGTGACTAACGGTTCATGGTTCGTGGGCAGTTATCATTTGGGGAGATCAACTAGTAAAGAATAGTTCACTTGTGTTCACGTGTTTAGAAATCAAGCAATGTTCTCACCCCAAAAGATGATAAAACAGTTTTAAAGATAGAAGGGCTAGTAACTCACAGTTTGATAAAATAATTTATGATCGGGGCTAGATAACTCACAGTGTGAATAAACAGTTTAAGAAACTCACTGTTTGAATAAATAATTTTAGATAGGGTCTAGAGAACTCACGCTGTTGATAGTAAAGTTTCGTAGGACAAAGTAGAATTTTACCGGTAACCTAATAAGAATAATGTTCATTTAAACCATGTGTAATATAAATATATGTACATGTATAAACCCTTTTTTAGTTGGTGCTTTAGGTTGCAATAATAACGACTAAAGTTTTGTAAAATGTTTTTAGCTATTAACTAATTTAATTATTTAGAGTCGGGTTTTATCTTTTTAAACTAGGCTTTCATCAATTATTATCATTTTAGATTGTCATGTTTATGCATTATAAAATAATTGATAGGTTCATATGAATTCATGTAAAAGTAATTTAAATTTATTAAATTTTGCTAATAAATTAACAGTTAAACTTTACGTATGTTTTAATAAGTAAAAAATTCAAGTTTTACGGTTTCAGCTTTCATATTTATTTCTTAATCATTTTAATTATTATAAAGGCATGTCAATATTTAAAAAAAATGAAATGTAAAATTTACCAGTTTAACATGAGATTTCATTTAACAATTTCATGAGTTATATAATATAATCAGATTTTCATAAAAATATCATTTTTACGTGTAGTAATCGTTTATTAATTGTGAACTCGTTTTTAATCCTTCTACTATGATTCTTTTTGCAGAGATTGATTCATATTATGATCTTACCATTTCATTAAGAAATTCATATTAGTGACATTCTAATGATTTTAAAGTTTACCATTTTACATGCATACAATTTCATTAATTTCACATAAAATCATAAAATTTAAAGTGTGATAACTAATTCATTTTTAGGTCTTTTAAATTGGTTCAAAGAGCATTAGAAAACTTATGAAAAATGAAATATGAATATTTAGAGTAAGAATTTCGTGACCAATATTGGATGGTCGGCTACTTTTACCACTTGATCAAATAACATTACCTACCGAGTTTAACCAACATAAACTAATTACTAACATCATTTATAAGTAACAAACACTAAAATTTAGTTCATATTTAAGTTAAGCAAAATTATGGCACGGTTTTTCCCCGTAAGTCCCGTTAGGGCTCGTTTTTAACCATTTAGCCAATTACGTGTTACTTTTAAACTTTAGGCATTACTAGGTCAGGGTTTAACATGTAATAAGAGTTACTTGTACTAGGTAAATCAGATCTTACAAAGTGATTGGTGGTTTGAGCAAAATCGAACTAGTAAACCCTACAAAGAGCTCAACTAGGATTTTGCTTGCACAACCCGTACACGAAAACTTAGAGGACTTAAGAACTTGTACTCGAACTACTTGGAAGATCAGAATTAATGTCAAGAATATTTTTAAGTGACAAGAACACCAGCAGCAACAACAAGCAGAAATCAAAATTAGGGTTTCTTAGAAAACGTTAAATCAATTTTGACTAGAATTTCTTCTAGGGTTCTTCACACTTGCTGAGCTTCTAGGGCAGAGACCAAGGGTCCTTGGTGGAGATTTAGAAGTTCTTGAGTACTTGTGGTGGTGGTGATGGTGGTGTGATGATGGTGGTGGTTCATGACAGAAAACAACCACAAGGAAGGATTTGATTAACTTTGGTTTGATGTTTCGATATTTTGGTGATTCAAGCCATGGTATTAGCTTCCTTTTTATATAAATATTGAAGCCTTATCATCATAACATCAATCATCCATGAAAATTTCAAGTTATGGCTGAAAATTATTTACTGTAGGAGGAGATGAGGAATAGTCGACCATGGGAGGATTTTAGGGATATATAAATGTCGTTGTTTAATAATGAAGTTGTATGGGTCGAATTATTTGTGCCAGGGAAGATATATGCATTATTTTGGCAAGTAGATAAGTTGAGTGGTATGGGCTGTGTCCTAACCGAAATTTACTTATTATGGGTCATTAGGGCCTTAATTTGGGTTTAGGTGCTTTTAGTTGGGTTTAATTTGGGTTTACGCGCTTTTTAAAAATAGTTACGGGCCTATTTCTTGTCGTTTAATTATTTATTTAAGCTCGTACAATTTATTTTGCAGTTTACAAATTAATTTTATTAGTTCTTAGTTGATAAAATCAATTTACATATTTTCGTGATCATTTTTCTATTAAAACGATATTTTATAATTAAATAATAAATAAATTAGGATTACCTCGATAAATTATCCGAAACCTTGAAAATACAACAAAAGTGATAAATATATTATATATCGACTTCTTATAGTCCGTCATATATCGTTTTAAAGAAATCGCGAGTTGAAAATGCTTATATAACTTTCTATTAATAATTAACGTTGATTTTGATAATTTACGAACTATTAAAATAAACTATCAGTGACGTTTATATGACCTATAAACTTAAAATAATTCATTTATCCTAAAAGATATAAAACACATATACTTTTAGTTGGATGGCATCCAGTTAGAGTAAATCACGGTTTTTAGATAACACAATAATTATTTTCTACTTTGTAGTAATTAAACATGTAACATATAAATTTCTATATAACCAAAATAATCATATAGTCCTTCGTATGTATTATTAGTGATAATATCATTTGTTAATTTCTAGATATCTTCCTGTTTATGATTTATAGTATTTTATTAAAAAAATTTAGTGATAATTATTTTATTCTTTGGATTAATAATGAGTTCAAATTTACGGGTTGTGACATTCACCCCATCTTAGAGGATTTCGTCCCGAAATCAATACATCGTATACATTATGTTATTTGTAGAGAAGAAGTTCAAAGTGGTGAGTGTATTCTAGACCTTTTAGAATTTATGCTTTCTCCCATACGTTTAGTGTATGGTATAAAAAATATTACTTTTATTATGAGTGAGTTTTATTCATTTTGATATTTGTGGTAACTACTACGAGCATACTATTGTCCCATCTAATTATACATAGGTGATCAGCTATGTATATTCTAGATACACCATATAGCATCCTCCTTTTCGTCACCTATTTTGTTTGTATCATATTTTAGCTATATCTTACCATTAATTAACAGTTAACTAGATAGAGCATGGCATGATGTGTACTATTGTAATACTTGATCTCAACCCACTAGGTTAAGTCATCCCACACCCTTGGGTGACCATGCATAGTTCTAAAAACATGTTTTTCAAAGTGAAACTTAGTAGTTTAATAAATGAAAATAACATGTCAAACAATTTAGCTTTTGATAAGGATCTAACAGTAGATGCTTGGTATGTTATTTTATCATGCAATTTAGAGCCGATTATAGTCTAGAGTTACTAATGCAACCTTGTTCTCTATAATCAAGGGATCTGATACCATTATGTCACACCCCCAAATTTCACTGCAGCGGAAGACTGGATTTGGGTTACGACTTCATGGTGTGAAGAGGACTTGATTCGAGAGAACGACCTCTACATGCCAAAACAACAATGCAGACTCCATATAGTAGCATACCTGAGAAAAACTTTGCTAAAGTATCAACACAAAGTTGGTGAGTTCCTAGGTTTGAGTTTATGAAAACAATAAAAATCATTTTAATGAACCACAAGATTCGTATCAACCTGTGACAGTATAACACATACAAAGTCACATAGTTTATCTTTAATACTATTTAAGCTCATGAAACCGATGCGTTAACGAGTCTAACTGACTTCGTATGTGTGTGCCCATGCAGGTGACTAACCCAAGTCACCCGTCGTCTTCAAATGAAATTGTATTTACTTGAATGCACCCATTCAAAGTAAATAGGAGTTTCAACTCCAATATATCTATCCATAACATTCACGCTCACTTCGCTGTAACCCAGCTAGGTGACTAACGGTTCATGGTTCGTGGGCAGTTATCATTTGGGGAGATCAACTAGTAAAGAATAGTTCACTTGTGTTCACGTGTTTAGAAATCAAGCAATGTTCTCACCCCAAAAGATGATAAAACAGTTTTAAAGATAGAAGGGCTAGTAACTCACAGTTTGATAAAATAATTTATGATCGGGGCTAGATAACTCACAGTTTGAATAAACAGTTTAAGAAACTCACTGTTTGAATAAATAATTTTAGATAGGGTCTAGAGAACTCACGCTGTTGATAGTAAAGTTTCGTAGGACAAAGTAGAATTTTACCGGTAACCTAATAAGAATAATGTTCATTTAAACCATGTGTAATATAAATATATGTACATGTATAAACCCTTTTTTAGTTGGTGCTTTAGGTTGCAATAATAACGACTAAAGTTTTGTAAAATGTTTTTAGCTATTAACTAATTTAATTATTTAGAGTCGGGTTTTATCTTTTTAAACTAGGGTTTCATCAATTATTATCATTTTAGATTTTCATGTTTATGCATTATAAAATAATTGATAGGTTCATATGAATTCATGTAAAAGTAATTTAAATTTATTAATTTTTGCTAATAAATTAACAGTTAAATTTTATGTAGCTTTTAATAAGTAAACAATTCATGTTTTACGGTTTCAGCATTCATATTTATTTATTAATCATTTTAATTACTATAAAGGCATGTCATTATTTAAAAAAATATGAAATGTAAAATTTACCAGTTTAACATGAGATTTCATTTAACAATTTCATGAGTTATATAATATAATCAGATTTTCTTAAAAACGTCATTTTTACGTGTAGTAATCGTTTATTAATTGTGAACTCGTTTTTAATCCTTCTACTATGATTCTTTTTGCAGAGATTGATTCATATTATGATCTTAAAATTTCATTAAGAAATTCATATTAGTGACAGTCTAACTATTCTAAAGTTTACCACTTTACATGAATACAATCTCATTAATTTCACATAAAATCATAAAATTTAAAGTGTGATAACTAATTCATTTTTAGGTCTTTTTAATTTTTTTAAAGAGTATTAGAAAACTTATGACAAATGCAATATGAATATTTAGAGTAAAAATTTAATGACCAATATTGGATGGTCGGTTATTAACAAAAGTTTAGGCGGTTTTAAGCTAATTTAGCAACGAGAGTTTCGGCTACTTTTACCACTTTATCAAATAACATTACCTACCGAGTTTAACTAACATAAACTAATTACTAACATCATTTATAAGTAGGAAACACTAAAATTCAGTTCATATTCAAGTTAAGCAAAATTATGGCACGGTTTTTCCCCGTACGTCCCGTTAGGGCTCGTTTTTAACCATTTAGCCAATTACGTATTACTTTTAAACTATAGGCATTACTAGGTCAGGGTCTAAAATGTAATAAGGGTGACTTGTACTAGGTAAATCAGATCTTACGAACTAATTGGTGGTTTGAGCAAAACCGAACCTAGTAAACCCTACAAAGAGCTCGGCTAGGATTTTGCTTGCACAACCCGTACACGAACACTTGGAGGACTTAGGAACTTGTACTTGCACTACTTGGAAGATCAGAATTAATGTCAATAATATTTTTATGTGACAAGAACACCAGCAGCAACAACAAGCAGAAATCAATATTAGGGTTTCTTAGAAAATGTTAAAATCGATTTTGACTAGAATTTCGTCTAGGGTTCTTCACACTTGCTGAGCTTCTAGGGCAGAGACCAAGGGTCCTTGGTGGAGGTTTAGGAGTTCTTGAAAGTACTTGTGGTGGCGGCGATGGTGGTGTGATGATGGTGGTGGTTCACGGCAGAAAACAACCACAAGGAAGGATTCGATTGACTTTGTTTTGATGTTTCCATATTTTGATGATTCAATTCATGGTATTAGCTGCCTATTTATATAAATATTGAAGCCTTATCATCATAACATCAATCATCCATGAAAATCTCAAGTTATGGCTGAAAATTATTTACTTTAGGAGGAGATGAGGAATAGTCGACCAGGGGAGGATTTTTAGGGATATATAAATGTCGTTGTTGAATAATGAAGTAGTATGGATCGAATTATTTGTGCCAGGGAAGATATATGCATTATTTTGGCAAGTAGATAAGTTGTAACTGAATTAAAATAGGTTTCCTAAAGTATATATATTTTAAAATTTGGTTTAAGGGTGGTATTGGCTGTGTCGCAACCAAAATTTACTTATTATGGGTCATTAGGGCCTTAATTTGGGTCTAGGTGCTTTTAGTTAGGTTTAATTTAGGTTTACGGGCTTATTAAAAATAGTTACGGGCCTATTTCTTGTCGTTTAATAATTTATTTAAGCTCGTACAATTTTTTTTGAAGTTTACAAATTAATTTATTAGTTCTTAGTTGATAAAATCAAATTACACATTTTCGTAATCATTTTTCTATAAAAACGATATTTTATAATTAAATAATAAATAAATTAGGATTACCTCGGTAAATTATCCGAAACCTTGAAAATTCATTAAAAGTGATAAATATATTATATATAGACTTTTTATAGTCCGTCGTATATCGTTTTAAAGAAATCATGAGTTGAAAATGTTTATATAACTTTCTATTAATAATTAACGGTAATTTTGATAATTTACGTTAACTATTAAAATAAACTATCATTGACGTTTATATGACCTATAAACTTAAAATAATTCATTTAACCTAAAACATATAAAACACATATGCTTTTAGTTGGATGGCCTCCAGTTAGAGTAAATCACGGTTTTTAGATAACACAATAATTATTTTCTACTTTGCAGTAATTAAACATGTAACATATAAATTTCTATATAACCAAAATAATTATATAGTCCTTCGTATGTATTATTAGTGATAATATCATTTGTTTATTTTTAGATATCTTCCTGTTTATGATTTACAGTGTTTTATTAAAAAAAATTGTAGTGATAATTATTTTATTCTTTGGATTAATAATGAGTTCAAATTTAAGGGTTATCACAATAGCGAAGTGCAGGAGGTAATTTCTAACATCATAAACTCGGATTGACATAATCACACTGACTTAAGATCCAAAATTAACCATAAAAACTATTTATCCTAAAGGAACTAAAAGAGGGTTGTGCAAGTCAAACAGAGCACAAAGCCAACCACATCAAGTTTGCAATCCAGCTTCAACATTCAAGCAAGTTCCAAATTACTTCAAAGTAAAGAATAGGTACAAGGAGATTTAG
The DNA here is from genome assembly GCA_025667525.1 of Glebionis coronaria. Lineage (NCBI taxonomy): Eukaryota > Viridiplantae > Streptophyta > Magnoliopsida > Asterales > Asteraceae > Glebionis > Glebionis coronaria. Next base: position 255,746 of record JANFOE010000623.1, on the reverse strand, counting down.
CTATATTAACCATATTTTACCTTATAATACCAAAAAATTCATATTTTGAAGCTTTATAGAACACTTTCGGAGTTGAACCGCCTCTGCCTCAGATTATTATTATTAACTTACAGTATTGTGCTTAGAATATGTTGGTTAGTCAGTATTAAGTGAAACTTGAGCAATTTAGCTCAGTAGAATTACTGTTCAAACAAAAGTTCCTTCTGGTTCCGCCTCCGCCTCAAACAAAAATGCTTTCTGGTTCCGCCTCTGCCTCTGATTATTATTAACTACTCCTAAAATGCTGACAATGTCGACCAGATTCACGCTTCATCACATTTTAAAGCTTTATAGAACACTTTAAAGCTTTTGATACATGCTTTTGTATGGTTCAATTTTACTCTCGATATCCTCTCGAATTGATCTAAGTCTTAAGTGGAATGATTGTTCTTGGTTACTAAAGAAAAGGGTTTTGGTTATCTAATCTAATAAAAAGTAGAAATGAAAATTTAAATCAAAGACAATTAATTGAATGATGATTAACAAAGACTTGTATTAAACTCAAGATTTAAAATTAAGATTAAAATTGAATTTGAAATTAAAGTTCAGTAAACATAAAGAAACAGTAAAGTAGACAAGCAGTAAACAAACAGTAACCTAAAGGGAAGACTTGATTCGGAACTTTTAAACCTTGATTCGTAACCTACTCATGCGGAACTTACTGATTCGGAAGTAACTATTCATTCATTCGGAACATGCTCATCCGGAACCTTCCGAATGAAGGTTGTTGATTCGGAAGTTTTGAAACTTCCGAATGAAGTACTGGTTCGGAACTTTCTGGCTGATTCGGAACTTTCCGAATGAAGGATGTTTTCTCTTGATTCGGAACTTTTGCTTGACTCGGAACTTTCCGAATGAAGGGTTGATTCGGAACTTTTTGTATACCCAGATACAGTAGCAGATTTAGCGAAGAACACGGAACACTAAGTTTAATCAAAATCAAACCCAATACTTAAAAAGGATTTACCAAATTAAACACAAATCATTTAGACACCATAAGCAACGAATCCCACTAATAAAAACGCAAATCCAAACAACTTTTGAAGATCAAATCAAGAAAAATAAAACTTAAGAACTTGAAGATAAAGATGATGATAAACAAGATGAAATGAAAGATTAAACAAGAACTTAGTATTGAATGATTGATGTTTTGACAAGATGAAATAAAGATTAAAATTACAAGATTGTAAAGACAAAGATAAAAATCACCAATCACCCTAGTGGTGATGGTGTTCTACGAACCAGGAAGAAAAGTGGGGAAGAAGAGAAAAAAAATAAAAGCTCTCCTAAAATGTGTGAGGGGAAGGCTATTTATAGTCTTGTCCTTTGGTTGGTGAGTGGGCTTTCTCCCGTTCTTTTTGTCTTTTCGTCTTTTCATAAAAGTTTCCGTTTTCGATTCTGATTCGGGATTTGTCGTCGATTAAGTTCAACTCGTCTTTTAATTTCTTCGTTTAATAGACTTGAGTTTCTTCGACTTATATAAATCTTCCATCTTTGGTCCTTTTCTTCGATAAATCTTCGAATAGGCCCAGTGACTTCAAATCTTTTGCATCTCTTGGACAATAGACTTTATCTTGAGTCTTTTTCTTCAGTAAAACCCGTGCAATCCCATGTTTTCTTCAATATTCATCCGGTTGGCTCTGAAAACACAATAAACACAAAAACCACGCATAATTCAAAACAAATGATATTAAATACGTGTTTTGGTCTCGTTTTAGCCCGAATTAAGTGGTAAAAGGATGGGTGTTTACACACCTATCAAATCCCCTACACTTAACCATTGCCATGCCCTCATGCAATGCTTAGTGATAAAACAAGCTTACACTCTTCTCATAATCAATCAACCTTGGCCTTATTTAGATTTCTACTAAACAAAAATTAAAGAAATAAAACTTCAAAGATAACAAGGGAATAGAAAACCATTTTCACTTGAAAATAGCTACATGGAAATAACTTGCAAAGAAATCGATGACTTACATTAGGGCTTTGGTGCTGCGAAGATTTATCACCCTCAAGTTTCACGTTCCCCAAACTAAGCTTAAAAACGAGATCATTGTTATTATAAGTTAGCAATTCAAACACTTACACACATGGTTAAATTAAATGCTTAAACTCCCTTATTCCTAGGTGTATCTCTTATATTTTATTTTTGTCTTAGAATGATCATGAAGATGCATTTTTGGACTTATTTCGATAGTTTATTAGGGCTGAAAGCAAAGTAGGACGATTTGATCAATAGTTAGCTAAAGGACAAAATCTCTTAAAACTGCTTCTCTGGATATCAAAAAGTTCATATCTTGGCATAACTTGGTTCACGATTTGAGACCTTTCTCGGGCCGATATTTGGCATGTACTTCATACTTCATATCTTCGAGAGACGTTCTTGAGATAATGGTCTTCTCATCATAATAGAGTTTCTTCGCTTGGAGACTTTTGAGGGGTACTCCAACTTTGTTGACCACGACTTCATGATTATTTCTTCAATCTCTAATTAGGATTTTGAGATACAACGATCCGCCTCCTTTTCGGACTTGGATCTATTTATCCTCATACCTTGTTAGGGTCTTTTCGGATAGACTTCTCCATGATCTTTATGGGAGTTGATTGCTTTTCGTCGTGAGTCTTGATCCTTCATATTGACTTTAGGAATAATGCTTTTCACATCACTTTGGATCTTCAGCAATAAAATTGAATCCTCATGCCTTGTTAGGGCCTTTTCGGACTCGCCAATCTTCGCGCCCCGCTTCATAAGTTATGCCTTGGCTATGAACTCTTATCATTACCGAGCAACTTTTAAACGATCTTGGGCTAGAAGCTAAGTAACTTTTCAAATCGTAAGACCTTACTTATTGCAGATAAATTATTAGCAAGTGATGGGAGAATAGGCAAATAATTACACCAAGTGAGCTTGCGCAAGAATACCGACTTATAATTGACTCTATCATTTCTCGTCCTCCACAATTTAAAATCTCAAGTAATGAGACTCGTGGATACTTAGCCTAATAAACCAATTAAGGTCTACATGGTTAAGGATACTAGCTAGAATAAACTTGGATAAGTCTATTCGGGTTGAGTCAAAATAAACGCAACGGGCCTAATAGATCAAAGACTTCTAAACTAGCTACACCACTTTATTAATATTTTTGACTTTATTGCGGGATATATACATATGAAAGCAACGATAAAAATTTAAAAAGTACGACTAAATGGCCAAAGTTAATAAAAAATTTGAAAAATGTTGAAAAATATGATTTTCCGGTTAATTGAAGGCATTTTCATGGAAAAGTCCACTTAAAACTTCGATAGAAGTCCCCCCTACACTTAAGATAAACATTGTCCTCAATGTTTAAGCATGTGGGAAAGGTTTCCCCTACACTTATGACATTGTGCACGTTGGTTAACTCAAGTTAAGGAAGAGACGACTAAAGTGATCAATTTCAAATGTGAGTATGAAGAAAATTGAATCACGATAGTTGAGAGATAGAACCGGATTTCGGATAAACACGAGAGCACGGTTCTTCAAAGATTCCAAGAGTGCACTTATCCATGTAATCACACCATACAAAAACAAAAGCATATACAAGTCCCCCCCTACACTTAGGGGATTAAAACATATAAGGATAGATACTCGGGCTGCCTCCCGAGGAGCGCTTGTTTTTGATAACCGAGTCACGAGCCTGACTCGACCCAAAATTAGTTCATGGGGAACGTGGTGAGGGATGGAATCACCTCCTTAGAGGTGTCCTCACCAAAGTACAATTTCAATCGTTGGCCATTCACCTTAAAATTTGGTCCATCAGGTTGAGCGAGCTCGAGAGTACCATATGGAAAAATTTGGGCAATGGTGAATGGGCCGGACCAACGAGATTTGAGCTTGCCCGAAAAGATTTTCAACCGAGAGTTAAAAAGTAAGACTTTGTCTCCAACATGGAACTCTCGGTTTTTGATCTTGGAGTCGTGAATGAGCTTAGTTCTTTCCTTATAGATCAAAGAATTTTCATAAGCCTCATTACGGAGTTCATTCAGCTCATTGAGTTGGATCTTGCGTAGGTCACCGGCTTTGTTTATATCAAAATTAGCCCACTTCAAGGCCCAATAAGCCTTGTGCTCCAACTCAATGGGGAGGTGGCACGCTTTCCCGTACACAAGACGATAAGGCGTACAGCCGATCGGGGTCTTGTAAGCAGTACGGAAAGCCCACAAAGCATCATCGAGTTTATCAGCCCAAGAGGCACGATGCTCTCCCACGGTCCTTTCAAGAATTCGCTTAAGACCTCGGTTGGATATTTCAGCCTGGCCATTAGTTTGTGGGTGGTAGGCTGTGGAAAGACGATGATTTACACCGTACTTAGCCATGACTCGAGCAAATTGGTCATTGCAGAAATGAGTCCCACGATCACTAATAATGGCGCGAGGCACACCGAATCTAGCGAAAAGAGCCTTCAAGAAGTTACAAACCACCCTTGCGTCATTAGTAGGCAAAGCTTTGGCTTCAACCCACTTTGAAACGTAGTCAACGGCTACAAGGATGTATTTGTTTCCTTTAGACGAAGGGAATGGCCCCATAAAGTCGATACCCCAAACATCAAAAATTTCACACTCTTGAATGAAATTCTGAGGCATCTCGTCTTTATGTGTGATTTTGCCTTGCTTTTGGCAAACATCACATCGCTTAACCATATTGTGAGCATCACGATATATGGAGGGCCAATAAAATCCCGAATCAAACACTTTCTTTGCGGTGTAGTTGGGACCAAAGTGACCACCGGTGGGTCCTTTGTGGCAAGCATCAAGGATGTCCGACGCTGCCGGTCCATCAACACATCGGCGAATAATCAGGTCAGCACATTGTTTGAATAGGTAAGGGTCGTCCCAAAAGTAAGTCTTAATGTCGGTAAAGAACTTCTTCTTTTGCTGGGACGTCAACCCTTCCTTGAGAATTCCACCCGCCAAGTAGTTTGCAAAGTCCGCAAACCACGGGGTTTCATTCGGCTTCGAGTTTATAGACATTAAGGTCTCCAAGGGAAAAGAATCATTGATTTCTTTGGTCGGATGATCCCCTTGGTAAGGATCCTCAAGTCTACTAAGATGGTCCGCGGCTAAGTTTTCTGCTCCTTTTTTATCGCGGATGTCGATTTTAAATTCCTGGAGCAGCAAAACCCAACGAAGAAGTCTTGGTTTGGAATCTTGCTTTGTCAACAAGTACTTCAACGCGGAATGATCGGTGTACACAATGGTGGTGGAAAGGACAAGATAGAGGCGAAACTTTTCAAAAGCATAGACAACAGCTAAAAGCTCTTTTTCGGTTGTCGTATAATGCAATTGTGCCCCAGTCATTGTCTTGCTAGCGTAATGGATCGGTTGGAAGTGTTTGTTCACTCTTTGTCCAAGAACCGCTCCAATAGCAAAATCACTAGCATCGCACATCAACTCAAAAGGAAGCTCCCAATTAGGGGTAACCAAGACGGGTGCCTTAGTTAGCTTATCCTTAAGCGAGTTGAAGGCTTCAAGGCACTCTTTGGAAAAGATAAAGGGAGTATCTTTTTCCAAGAGGTGGGTCATCGGGCGAGCGATTTGAGAAAAATCTTTGATAAATCGACGGTAGAAGCCCGCATGACCCAAGAAACTTCTCACACCCTTCACAGTGGAAGGTGGAGGCAACTTTGCTATAACATCAACTTTAGCACGGTCTACTTCAAGACCGGCTTTCGAAATCTTATGTCCAAGCACGACGCCTTCTTTTACCATAAAATGGCATTTTTCCCAATTTAGAACAAGGCGAGTGTCTTCGCACCGCTTTAGCATACGTTCTAAATTGGCAAGGCAAGCAGAGAAGGAATCCCCGAAGACCGAGAAATCATCCATGAAGACTTCCATGGTTTGTTCAACCATGTCATGGAAGATGGCTAACATGCACCTTTGGAACGTCCCGGGCGCATTACATAAGCCAAAAGGCATTCTTTTGTAAGCGAAGGTGCCATAGGGACAAGTGAATGTAGTCTTCTCTTGATCTTGAGGATCGATGGGTATTTGAAAATAACCCGAGAAACCATCGAGAAAGCAGTAATATTCATTACCGGCTAATCGTTCAAGCATTTGGTCCATGAAAGGTAGAGGGAAATGATCCTTTCTCGTGGCATCATTGAGTTTACGGTAGTCTATACAAACTCTCCACCCAGTAACGAGACGAGTGGGAATCAACTCGTTGTGTTCATTGGGAACAACGGTTATTCCGCCCTTCTTGGGCACACAATGGATTGGACTAACGCATGGTGAATCCGAAATAGGGTAAATCATACCCGCATCAAGAAGTTTGATAACCTCTGTTTTGATGACTTCATGGATTTTTGGATTCACCCTTCGTTGGCTTTGAATTGTAGGCTTAAAGTCGTCCTCCATGAGAATTTTATGTGTGCAGAAGTGAGGATCAATTCCACGAATATCCGAGATTTTCCAAGCGATAGCCTTCTTGTGAGCTTGCAACACAGCAACGAGGCGAGTCTTCTCTTCATCTTTCAAATCCGTTGCAATAATGACGGGCGACTTCTTGTTGTCGTCAAGGAACACGTACTCGAGATGTGGCGGCAACTCCTTAAGTTCCAAATCCGGAGGATTTTCGACGGGAGGCGTTTTCAAAGTCGTGGCATCGATAGCAATAACCGTGGGAGATGGAGGCGAAGGATTGTCTTCGGTGAGAAGATTGTCAAAGAAACTCATATCTTCATCCCCCTCGGTGGGAGAATCATTAGTAGCTAAATTCGCATCTCCCATGGCATCTTCAAGATTGTTCCAGAATAAATCACTATCTCCAAATAGAGACAACGATGAATCAATGGAGGACACGGTCTCAACAGTGGGAAGAGAGGTAGGAATACTTTTGCAAGCATCATTAAAGTGTTCTTCACAAGCCTCATCAAGAACGTCAAAACAATTAACGCTCTCATATGAATAAGGCTGTTTAGACAACTTTCCCATGTTGAAGACTACTTTGTCGTCACCCACTCTCATGATAAGCTCACCGGCTTCAACATCAATGAGAGTGCGACCGGTCCTAAGGAATGGACGACCAACAATGAGTGGCACACGAGGGTCCATCTCGTAGTCGACGACAACAAAATCGGCAGGGAAGGTGAATTTGTCGACTCCTACAATGACATCTTCGGCTATCCCCACTGGATAAGCAACCGTACGGTTGGCCAATTCCAAAGTCATTTTAGTGGGGACTAGCTCTGGGAGAGATAATTGCTTCCAAACACTTAGAGGCATGAGATTAATACTGGCACCTAGATCGGCTAGGGCCATGCAATTCTCTACTCCCGGGAAATTGCAAGGGATAAGAAAACGACCCGGATCACCAAGCTTGATTGGCAATTTCCTTAAGAGCACTGCAGAGCAGTTCTCATTAAGTTGGGTGTTGGCAATGTCGAGGAGCTTTTCCTTGTCGCTCAGAAGGTCTTTAAACATTTTGGCGTATTTGGGCATGTGAGCGAGAGCCTCAGCGAAGGAGATATTGAAATTCAGTTGTTTGAACATTTTAAGGAAATTCGAAACCTGAATATCATCCTTGCTCTTTTGCTTCTCTTTCCTCAACCTAGAAGGATAAGGTATATTGGAAGAAGAGGAAGGCTTTGGGAGTATAGGATCACTCACAACCACGGGTGGAGGAGGGGTAGAAAGAAGAGGTGGAGAAATTGGGGAAGGAGAAGGATGAGGAATAGGAGCAGGCGACTCGTTCTCCTTAGTCACAACCACCGGTGGGGGTATAGGAAGCTCGGGTTCCTTGGTACCTTTACCACTTCGAGTGGTGATTGCTTTCATCTCCCCTCTTGGGTTCGCAACGGTGTTACTCGGAAGAGTACCCGAAGAAGAGGGTTGACTATTTTGGAAGAAACTAGCCATCATGTTCCTCAGATCATTAGTCTGGCTATCCAACGTGTTTCTCATGTCAGCTCTCAAATCATTTCCTTGCTTGACCAAGTCTGCCTTCAAATTGCGTACTTCCTCTTGGAGATTTCCCACTATCACATCATTGGTCCTCATATAGGTGGCGACCTCTTGGTGTAATGCAGTGGTGGCTTGGTTGGGAGGAGCATTGTATGCAGGTGGTTGGTAAGCAGGTTGTTGGTAGACTTGATTGTTACGTTGAGGTGGTTGTTGTTGCTTGTGAGGAGGGATGTATGGTTGTCGAGGCTGTTGTTGTTGTTGAGTAGGGCGGTTAAGGTTTTGTTGTTGGTTTGGGTTGGTTGGAGGAAAGCCAGGTGGTGAAAGATAGTTGTTTGATCGATAGCTAAGCAAGTTACGGTCACCTTGAGGTCTAGCTTGATAAGCAGGTTGTTGGTAGGTGCCATATGCCGCATTCACATTCTCAGCAGGGTAATCTTGGGTGGCGGTACAAGTTGTGTAAGAGTGGGGACCACCGCATATCTCACAAGGTTGGCTAACAGCGTTCACTTGTGCATTTTTGGCGTTGTTGCTGTTGTTGTTGCTGACGGTGTGGGTGACAAGCGATTCAAGAAGCGTGGTGATTTTGTCAAGTCGCTTGTCGCTGTCATTAGTGCTAGCACTAGCAACATTGGTCCTAACACTCTTGGTTTGCACACGAGATTTGTTCTCAATGATATCCCAAGCAGCATTAGACGTCTTAGCCAATAAATTACCCCCCGAGGCACTATTTAGTGAATCTTGGTCACTCATGCTTAAACCATTGTAAAAAGTATTGATTTGATGTACTTTGGTAAAACCATGTTGTGGGCATTCTTAAAAGATCTTTAAAACGATCCCAAGATTCACTGAATGACTCATCGTACTTTTGTTCAAAGTTTATAATCTCATTCCGCAAAGCGGTAGTACGAGAGGGTGGAAAAAAGTAGTTGATAAACTTTGTTTCCAAATCCGTCCACGAGAGAATACTCTGCGGCGGTTCCTTAGCAAGCCAATGCCGGGCTTGTCCCTCTAAAGAAAAGGGAAAAAGTTGTAACCTTATCACTTCTTGTGAAACTCCATTGAACTTGACCGTGTTGGTGAGTTGTAGAAATCTCTTGATATGGTCATGTGGATCATCAATGGTTCGTCCCAAGAACGGTTGAGCTGAGACCATCTGGATAAAGCCTGACTTTAGCTCGAAATTGTTGGCGGCAATTGGTGGTATAACAATTGGATCCGTATTGCCATCGACATGAGCTTGCAGCAATTCAATCATTGGGCGATTATCCGGAAGGTGCTCATTGTTGTTCGGAGGTGGTATGTTATTGTTGTTTTGTACACCAGCCATGTCTAAGTTATCGAGAGGCTCGGGCTCTTGATAAGACGTGGATCGAGTGCGCATACACCTGCAAAAGTACGAACAAAGAAAAACAAGGCAAAAATATTTTTGGTTTTTATTGTTTTTTAATTTTTAGGATTTTTGAAAATTTTATATTTTTTAGTTGTTTTTGAAGATTTTTGATGAAAAAGAACGTTCACGGGGAACGGATCCCAAAATCCAAGTTCTCACAAAAACTTTTGATCTTAACGAGAAGAGCCGGCAGCGGCGCCATTTGATACATGCTTTTGTATGGTTCAATTTTACTCTCGATATCCTCTCGAATTGATCTAAGTCTTAAGTGGAATGATTGTTCTTGGTTACTAAAGAAAAGGGTTTTGGTTATCTAATCTAATAAAAAGTGGAAATGAAAATTTAAATCAAAGACAATTAATTGAATGATGATTAACAAAGACTTGTATTAAACTCAAGATTTAAAATTAAGATTAAAATTGAATTTGAAATTAAAGTTCAGTAAACATAAAGAAACAGTAAAGTAGACAAACAGTAAACAAACAGTAACCTAAAGGGAAGACTTGATTCGGAACTTTTAAACCTTGATTCGGAACCTACTCATGCGGAACTTACTGATTCGGAAGTAACTATTCATTCATTCGGAACATGCTCATCCGGAACCTTCCGAATGAAGGTTGTTGATTCGGAAGTTTTGAAACTTCCGAATGAAGTACTGGTTCGGAACTTTCTGGCTGATTCGGAACTTTCCGAATGAAGGATGTTTTCTCTTGATTCGGAACTTTTGCTTGACTCGGAACTTTCCGAATGAAGGGTTGATTCGGAACTTTTTGTATACCCAGATACAGTAGCAGATTTAGCGAAGAACACGGAACACTAAGTTTAATCAAAATCAAACCCAATACTTAAAAAGGATTTACCAAATTAAACACAAATCATTTAGACACCATAAGCAACGAATCCCACTAATAAAAACGCAAATCCAAACAACTTTTGAAGATCAAATCAAGAAAAATAAAACTTAAGAACTTGAAGATAAAGATGATGATAAACAAGATGAAATGAAAGATTAAACAAGAACTTAGTATTGAATGATTGATGTTTTGACAAGATGAAACAAAGATTAAAATTACAAGATTGTAAAGACAAAGATAAAAATCACCAATCACCCTAGTGGTGATGGTGTTCTACGAACCAGGAAGAAAAGTGGGGAAGAAGAGAAAAAAAATAAAAGCTCTCCTAAAATGTGTGAGGGGAAGGCTATTTATAGTCTTGTCCTTTGGTTGGTGAGTGGGCTTTCTCCCGTTCTTTTTATCTTTTCGTCTTTTCAGAAAAGTTTCCGTTTTCGATTCTGATTCGGGATTTGTCGTCGATTAAGTTCAACTCGTCTTTTAATTTCTTCGTTTAATAGACTTGAGTTTCTTCGACTTATATAAATCTTCCATCTTTGGTCCTTTTCTTCGATAAATCTTCGAATAGGCCCAGTGACTTCAAATCTTTTGCATCTCTTGGACAATAGACTTTATCTTGAGTCTTTTTCTTCAGTAAAACCCGTGCAATCCCATGTTTTCTTCAATATTCATCCGGTTGGCTCTGAAAACACAATAAACACAAAAACCACGCATAATTCCAAACAAATGATATTAAATACGTGTTTTGGTCTCGTTTTAGCCCGAATTAAGTGGTAAAAGGATGGGTGTTTACACACCTATCAGCTTTCATCACATTTTAAAGCTTTATAGAACACTTTCAGAGTTGAAGTGCGTCAGTAATTTGGAAAACAACAAAACCAGATTTTAGAGTCCACAACTTTTATAAACTAGTTTTAACTATTTGATTTTTATATAAATTTTAAAAAATTTAAAAATTTTAAAAATAAAGTACTTTTATATGCCAAACAAGTTTATACTATTTGATTATTTTTACAAATTTTAAAATCTATAAACTTTAATTTACCCACAAAATTAAATTTAATATAATTTAATTTCACAAATGAAAATAGATTAAATTTTTTTAAATCTATAAATAAATTTTCATTTACAGAAAGTAGGCATTGTATGCCAAGTTATAATTTAAACAAACGATGTGGGATAGCAAATAAACTTAGTAAATCACATATTCATCTTTTTAGTAGTAACAATATTTTCTCCTACAACGGCGTTAAGGTTGACTCACGCTTTTAGTTAGTAAACACATTTGTGTAGTTATAAATTGCTTAAGTTTTTCCTAAAAAGTTTCGATACTTGGGGAAGTTTGGATACAAATTCACTGTTTGTGATACACGTTCCGGATACCTGAGAATTAGGATTGAATTATAGAAATGGTACCACAATTTAGTTACCACGTCTTTAAAACCCACGCTTGTCTAGGGATACGCTGCTTGACAATACATTTTATGCTAATAAGGAATTTTGTACAATGCGGAATTTTGCTTGCACAGCCAAAGTTGTCTTGTATAGATTTGTAAGTGCAATGTTATGAATTTTGCAACTGACTAGTTATTGATCATTACTGAATAAAAGAACAGGCCTTGGTGGCTCTTGTGACACTTGAAGTAGGTCATCATAAGTATCATTAAGCACACACGATTGTAAGTTAGAACTCATACTCATAACAGACTAAAAAAGGTCAGTATCAAAGACGGATGGGACATAATATATCAGGTGTAGCTTCATTAAGTGCTAGATGCAGACGGGTTTTGTTATTCTATAGTGTAGCTGTGATGAATTGTAGAAAACCATCTGAACACAGCTATTTGACCAGGGTGTAGAGCCATGCAATGTTTACACGCAAAATGGACACTGCAAGTTCGGGGCACCTGCATTCACCACCCAGTTCAAGGTGCAGTTAACTAGTCCATCATGTGACATACCAATTGCTTCATACATGATCACTCCAAAAAACTCTTACGGGTTTTGTTTTATTGTTCATAATACAAAATCCGTAGCATTTAATCTCTATTTGGAATATTGGAATAACATGCATTCGCGACAAGATTTTTGTCCTTTATGCTCTCTTAGTTTGTTTCGTTGACTTTTATAATATGGTCATAGAATCCAGCTTTCCTAGTGCTCTTAACGAAAAGTCACGACTTAACCAAATACCAATGAAAACTTAGATATCGATACAATAATCCCACATCGACCTAAAGAACTTTGCTAACATCGTCCCTAGACAAGATTAGCATGGCCCTTGCGTAAGGATGACAGATAAAAATCAAAAAATGGTCCAAATTTTTATAACCATCTAATGAAGCAATCCAGACAGTGATAAACAGGGACGGAGCTACGGGGTCCCCACGGGTGCCCATGACCCCTATGAATTTTTTCTACGTAGTGTTAATTTGTGAAGAAAAATCGATTTTTCTAAATGCATATTAAATGCACCAAGTCAATTGAAAGATAATTTTACCTTTCATTTTAATTCACGTTTTACATATGTTATATTACAGTTCAAAAACATTTGTACACCCGGTTATATTTCGTCTTGGCTTCGTCCCTCATGATAAAGAAATATTTTTATCAAAATGGATCAAAACTATTATTTACGAAAAAAATTTGGTTATACGATCTACCAAAGTGGGAAGCCTTAAACAGATCTGTTCCCGAAAAACTTTGTCGATGTTTAAATAATGAATCAACACATTTTGATTTGTTTGTAAAAATGATGATGAACTAAAGATCATTAGGCTACAGAAAGTAAGAAAAAATAATAGAAAGTGTGAATAAGTTCAAGCCATTTCTACCTTTAATGATTCTATAGCTGAAGGTTTATAAAGTTAATAATAATTATATAAAACCTTAAACGAGATCAAAGCACACATAGCAGAAGCGATTTAACAAGGTCATAATTAATAATACAATTATAATTAATCGAATTAGGGTTACATACCTTTATCCTAGCGAAGATCAACAAGATCACCAACGAATCACCAATTAGGGTTTATGACGAACATTACCAAGATGTAGTCTAAAGTAAGACTACATTACGTTATTGTATACACATAATACAACAAGCTAACCGTGATTCTAGCACGTGTAAACCGAGCTTCTACGCTTGTGGAAAATCTACCCAACAACCATAGAGAGGGGCTAGGACTAGATTATCGCTAAACCAAAACCAAACGATAAAAGGAACCCTAAAAAGGTGTTTTCCCCTTTGGTTTTGATCGCAATTAGAACCCAAAAACCAAACCAAAACCAAACGAATCCCTTAGGGTTTCGTGGGAGGATCGGCCAAAAGGAGAGAGACAAGAGAAAGTGAGGTGAAAAAATATGAAAGTTTTGATGTGTTTATATAGGCTTACAAAACTTGTAATTCAAGATAAACTAAATAAGGCAAGAAAATATTTCTTCCTTTTTTTCTTTTCTCCACCGCCGGCCCAACCCACAAAGGGTATTCCGGATCTTTCTTTAACTCTTTTTAATTATTCCACATTAACCGTTAAGTCCTTAACTCTTAAATTTAACGACGGTTAAAGTTATTCCTCAATTTAATTTAATAACATATAAATATATATATTAATTAAATTAACTCTTTACGTATTGTGTGCAATCCCGTAATCACGAGTTTGATCCTAACACACGACTATTTAAATTTATGTCCATAAACTTTCAGCTCCCACTTGGAAAAATTTCGAATATCGTGATTACATTGACTAGCGTCTAGTTACACTAGCAATGTCTCTAGTACAACTCGAGTAAGGTTTCTTGGATAAAACCTTTTAATAATCATCATTATTATTATCCTTTCATTTCTAAAACAACGTTAATAATGGATCTCAATCATTCCTTTCATTAACCATTTTGTTTCTCGTTCATTGGATTCAAGCAAGATTACAAAAACTTCTAAACATAGTTTTGAAAGACTTTGGTTACGGCTATACAAACATCTTACTAATCCCACAAGGGGCCCAGTTGTATTAAACTTCAAAAAAATTTGAAGGGAACAAATTTCATATTGACTACAAGCAAAACCTATGAATTTTGCAACACTTCTGAAAATAACCGTTATAGCTACCAGTTACGTTTAGCGTTAGATTATTTCACAGAAATGCACTAGATCCACGACAGTTTCTTGGTATCTCAGGTCTGAGGATAACTATTTATGATTTACTTGATGAAAAAGATCCATAAAGTATAATCATATAGTTGGGATAAGTCCAATATTCGATTCATCGAATATCATCCAAAATCGATCAATATACTTTCAAGTATACTTTATCGCAATTTCGAATTGTCTTAGTTGAATAATATTCCCATATTATTAATCGACAACGGACATTTAGCATAACAATTTATTCATGGATTAAAACATGTAAAATATGATACAAAATTAAATAACAAGAATAAATGAAACTCAATCTTTATTCTGTTAAATAATAATGTCTTAACATCCTTTATCCAAATACTAATTAGATCAATGCATGAAAAACATGATTGATGCATCATGCCTCTAGTAGTGACCTTCACACTTATTTGTAAAAGCATAAAACAACCAATATTGACCTATTGGAATTTTAAGAATACTTTCTTCAATAATTTAATTATTGAAGTTCTTGCACATGTGCATTAAAATAGTTTGATATTGTCACATGGTATCAAAATTGTGAAACATCCTTAATCACCAATTTCTTACACTAAACTTCCAAAACACATTTGAAGTTCTAAGTATTCTAATTCTTTAATGTATAATGCAACTTTAATCAACATGTCATCTCTAAAGACCCATGACTAATATTGAGTATTACCTCAATTATATCTTTTCAAGTTTTGATAACTTGTCATTTAAAGATATAAATACATCACCTATAATATCTATCATGCAATGTTTGATTCCAACCAAACATTCAAGTTTGTTGGTTATGATAATTTGCACAACTATTGACAAATTACTCATCTATAGAATATGAAAGATGATCCAAGACAAGGATATTATTTTATTTCCAAACATATTCTTTCAGAATATTCATTACACATGTTATTTAATAACTTTCAAATAGATTAATATATACAATCATCTTGCCTTTTAAGCATGATATAAATACAACGTGATACACATGTAAATTCTCAAACCAGATTTAGATTCTTCATGTTCTAAATATCCATATAAACTTACTACATGACATATTATGTTGTATTTCCACCGCATAAATAAACAAATTTATTTGTTCCAAGGTTATATATATCTTATTTTCTAAATCTTCAAAGCAAAATTCTATTTCAAATATAAACCAAATCAACATTTAACTTGAATGAAATTTACTTTCTTATATGTCTATGCAACATATATAATTTAAGAAAAAACCATAATACTTCCACTAGCTTTTAGGAATACTTAGAGATCATCTTACTCAAATTTAAATCCAATCTTGGATTTTTAAATTAAACATAAGAATAATCTCTTGGATGCATGCATTTATCCATTCATGAATACTTGCATTTCGTACTTTCAAATATTTATTTTGAATTAATAAACTCCTTTCAATTACTTAAGTCCTTGCCTAAGCAACAATTTCAAGAAAGAGTCCATATATATTCAATAGTCAATTAAAATATGACCACCAAAATCCTTATATATTTAATGAGTTTAGGAAAGAATACTTAATCACAATTAATTACTTAAGTGTGATTAATAATCTATTCATAATACGTACATTAAATATGTGTGCAATCTCGTCCATATAATTTCAACACAAGGATTTTAACCACCATTATGGGCGTTTTTTTCCTTTCATTGATGAAACTCATCTTCAATTCTAGTCAAACTATTTAAGATAAACCAAAACTAAAATTGATTATCTTGTTTGGACAACATCTATAACATTTATAGTATGGGTAGTTTACCCAAGACAATATTTTGGTAACAAATCATAACAATTATTTATAACTCATAATTCTCAGCATATTACTCGCATATCCGAGATATCCTTGCGGACCTATGACTTAAATTCCTTTATCATGAGAGTTAACATTTACACGCCTACCTCATGATAATTACTAGTGTATTTTAAAAGATTATGTATCTTGTAATTTTATCTTTCAAGATCAAAACTCCCACTTGCTTTCATAACAATTATCTTTCATGTATGTGTCTGTTGGTTTGTTTTCGTTGCCATCGATTAGTTTCCATGGAAATAAAGACTTTGTACAAAGTCATGCAATGTTTTGTTCAAACATGAACAACTTATTTGAAGAGAAGTTGTAGTTGACATGATAAAACAGTGTAAATTCCGAAAATAAAATAAAAACATCCATGTGATTTGGCCAATTTATAGGTGAATCTACTACTTCGAAAGAACACACACGCAATTCTTGTGAGTAACTATGGCATGCAATTATGACTAGTGACGGAGCTATGCAGCATGTCGCGTCACTTGACCCGAAAGAATTTTGATGCGTAGTACCTAAATTTGGTAAATAGTATTGAATTTTCTAATATGCGACCGATCAAATAGAATTGTGTTTCTTATATTTGATTAGTAGCATTGTTAAATGAAAATTGAGCTCAATAGAATCATTGTTCAAAAAATTGTGTCGTGTGGTTACACCTCTAATTGTTATTAACTTTGAGAAAGCATTATTGCATGGTTTTGCCTAATTATTATTCATGTGTGGGAACTTTTGTGAGCAAGTATTACAAGGATGACATGACATAGTCATCCATATTCACGCTTCGAAACATTTAAATTTTCAAGAAATATTTTGAGTTTTAACGAGTGTGTTTACAATTGAACAAACAACAAAATCAGATTTTAAAATTTAACCTAGAAGAACACGTTTTGATTATTCTATTGTATTACTAGTATAAATGCCCCTACACGCACGGGAGTTGAATATAAAACATATATTAAGTAATAATTTTGTTATTTCGATTTTATGTATATTATATATATTTTTTAAAATATTTAATTTTTATATATTTGACTATGTTTATATAGTTGATTATGTTATCTTTTTTTTGTGCATCGTGTAAATTAATATAAACTCATATTAATTTTTATTTTTTGAATTTCATGCCCTTTTTACTTTCGATATTTTTATTCTAAATAGTTATATCTTAATAATTAATCAACACCCCATTTACATCAACCTTTTATAACCTTAAACCTACACGATTTATAAATTCATGATTTTGTAATTTTTAATATTATTCGATAAAATAATATTGAATTTTTAATAGTTAAATAGTTACGATGCTCATGGACCCACACATTTTACATGATTTTGCATTATGTGATAATATTAATTGATTTGTTGCACAAAGGATTTGAATTTGTTTAACACAAATGTTAGCTATGGTTTTCTATATATTGTGTGTCTAATAACATATAACGACCTTGAAAAATATATGTTGTTGTAATATGTAAAATCCCGTTTATTTATTTTTATTTCATACCAATGTCTGAGGCCCGACACTCATTTTGATATTTATATTAATGTTAGTAATAATTTACGTAAATTGCATTGCTTGACTTTGTGTTATGTGTAGATAATAATTTATCTTTTTATTTGAATATTTATAATCATGTAATCTGTTAATTTTTTTAATATAACATAGATATTTTATTTTTAAAATAAAAAGTCTAGAAGGTATATAACTTAAGGGGTATTTTGTTTATTTTATAAAATAACTAAAAAATATGAAAAATTATAAGTTTACCCTTAAATCTATCTAATTTATTTAATGTTAAACCAATAAAGTTTTATCAATCCCCTCCTGCTTTTTTTAAGTTATTATTTTCACAAATTTGACACATATATCTTTGTGTGTTTTAATCAAATTCTTTCACAATTTTTTTTTATTTTGACATAATTGAATTTAATTTTGACTTTAATCTACCAATCACATCGCTCGATTTTACTTATATGTCAAAATCAAATTATTTGATTGGTTTAATTATTTTTTCTACAACCTCCACTTTCCACTAAAATTCTTAAAAAATCTAATTCTTTTATTATATAAAAGATGCGAGAACTTTCATATATTTGGAAAAGTTTCAATTATTTTATATAAATATTAATTTTATAAAACATGAACTAACTTTTTTCTGAAAAATATTATTTTATTTTTGAGGTAAAAAGAGTTCCTGTGTAATATTTTAAAACTTATAAAAATTAGGTGTTTATACAACCATGGAAAACATGAAAGTAAAATCATGCTTCAATAAAACAATTCACATCTCATTTTTATATTGATCCTTTATCTTACTATTTGACTCAATTGAACAATGTTAAGAAAGTATAACTTTATAAAAAATATTTACATATTTTATTGTTTTATACAAATTTTAGAATTATAAACCTCAACTAATTTATCTCAAAAATATTATTTTATTTTTGAGAGAATCAGCACAAGATTTAAAATTTTGAAACTTATATGAATTAGATTTCTTCTATACAACCATAGAGAAGATGGCAATAGTATAGTTAGCCTTCAGTCAACAATTGACATCTCCTTTTATAGATCCCTTTCTTGACCATTTGGCTCAATCAGGCGATGTGGGATAGCTAAAATGCAAACAAACTTCGAATTTAAATCTTTTACGTCACGTTAAGGTTTACTCATTCACGTTCATGTGTAATGATGTGGGAGCTCACTCACTCACTCACTCACTTCTTTTGTCATATGTAAATGAAAATTCGCTGATAACTTGAGAAACAAATGTCGAAGGAGCTCAGATGTGTCAAAGATAACTCGATATTCAAATACAAGTCACGAGTGAATAACTTTGAGCACTGAAAATCTATACTAAGTTGTACAGTAGTACGGGCAATTCTTAATGATTTGTTCAAATTCAAAGACATTGTACGTTGTTCTAGGACACACATGAGAAAAATAGGGTTATGATTATGAGTGGCACCATGCTTTTAGTTCTTAAACACATTTGTAGTCATAAATTACGTAAGTTTTGCCTAACAAATTTCTTGGGGACGTTTTGATGGAGTTTAACACAACTATACGAGCAACTACTGGGTGAGCTAACATGCTAAGAAAAAAGTGATTCCCCATCTTTGATTACTTTTCTAGGCTTGTCCGGAATTCCATAAGAACTTAATTAATCTCTACATACTTCGATAAATTAGCATCATTGTATGCCATTTTGTTAGTCCGAACCTACTTCAATAGATTACATTTATGCAATTATTGACTCGGATGAAGTGGTTACTGATCAGGACACTGAAAACAAACCAAAAGTATCTGACCAAGATGAAGACGACAATCTTATGCGCCCACAATTTTTGCAATTAGCCAATGAGACAAACGTGGATGATGATCCTTCAATTTCTGAGTTCCCTGAACTTGAGGAATTAATCTCGGATTATATAATCGCGATTTACCTTTTGGATGATCTTGGTGTATTGTATCTATACCCATGACAACAACATAGAATGCGGAAGTGGAGTTGAAGATGAAATAGGGAATACCAATTAAAAATGCAAATGAAGGTTCATTCAATCATACATCAGTCCCTAAACTAGTTTTGTGTAGTCTTGAAGGTTTCAAATGTTCGTTTTCGATTTTTTCATTATTGGTTAGTAAACTTACTACAGGTTCGCAATTGGTATCTAGGTGTATCAATAGGTGGACTTTGTTAGAAAGTTTTTGTTGGTTTTTAGCTTGTGGTATATTCGGTGGTAATGTAAGAATGTTTGAAACTATAAATCAATGCTGTCTATTTATTTGTTGGCATAACATATCAGCATTCTTGATTTGTTAGGCCAAGCTTAGTTAGGATTCGAATAGGTCGAGAGCTTCCTGTACGAGTATTTAACTAGTAAACCTTGTGAACTGATCCCTTAGTCGTAGTATCGTGGAACTGGTTTGGTGGTAACTAAAGCTTGGTCGAGCTCTAGTCGATTTTCAAGCTCGAGTTTTAGTATCCGCGTCGAGCTAGAACATGGCAATACTCGGCTCGTTTACACCCATGTCCGGACTTCAGTTTCGGTTTTAAGGTGGCCTATAATTCAACAAACAACAAAACCAGATTTTAAAATTTCAACTAAAAATCACATCAAATGCGTCAAATTGACAATATAAAACTTTTATACGCAACAAAAAAAATTAATTAATTTATTATTTTATACAAATTTTAAAGTTCAATAAACAGTAACTTTGACAAAATTAAAATCATAATTTTGGGAAAAAAAAGAACAGTTTAAAAATTTTAAAACCTATAATTAGACTTTAAAGACGGTTGGAGGACAAACAACCTGAAGAAAAGACAAACACGGACTACTTGGTAAATGAGCAGGAAAAAAGGTACACCTTGGTATAAAGGTAGGGGCAAACATTACGGTAACCGGAGTACCTGGTCAATAGGGTGCGGAGTGCGGAGGGTAATGTTGCTGAGAAGAAGAATATGAAGGAGTCTATGGAAGCTAATCTAGGGAAATTATAGAAGTACAATGCCTGGTCGACCAGGTGGTTCCCGGTTCGAGGTTCCAACATTGGTAAAAGGTGTTGAGTATCAGTTATGTTTAAGTTTTACTCCTAAGGTGTGGAAATTGTTAGAATACTAGGAGTAATATTAAACATACGTTAAGGACTTAAGTGTACTTTGTAATATAGATTAGGAATAGACTTGTATTAGGAATTATTTAGGCTAACCTCCTTAAGTTGGTTTATAGGAAGTTTCCTATTTGACTTAAGGAGGTGCCTACCTGGTCGACCAGACACGCATCTTTTATTCTTTCTGGAATAAAACATAATCGTTTGGTTGCCTTTGTGGTGTGTCGTCGTTCTGGGTTCGTTTGTTGCAAGTCTGTGATCTTCTTTACAGTGTTCTTGGTTTCTGCAAGTCGATCTTCGGGTTGTTGGTGGTGTCGATTCCAACAAGTGGTATCAGAGATGAGGGGGTGGTTCCGGTTCGAGGTTCCAACATCGATAAAAGGTGTTGAGTATCGGTTATGTTTAAGTGTTACTCCTAAGGTGGAAATTGTTAGAATATTAGGAGTAATATTAAACATAGGTTAAGGACAATTATACTTTCTAATATAGATTAGGAATAGACTTGTATTAGGAAGTATTTGGGCTAACCTCCTTAAGTTGGTTTATAGGAAGTTCCTATTTGACTTAAGGAGGTGCCTACCCCCTCATCTCTATAAATTGGGATACGGGGGGATCCTAGTTCATTGAATTCTTCTTCCTCAATGTAGTCTTTCTTAGGGTTATCAATAAAGAGGTAGTTGGGGGTATTCCGTGTGCATATACTATTGTCGGTTCTTTGTAGTCTCTCCTGTTCACTACTTATGCTCGATACAACTCGCGATCTAGCGGTTCCACGTTATCGAACTTCGAGTTTGTTGTCGGTATCGTACAATATGCACCATTTCTTTCTTATCTCATTAGCTTCATCGGCTCTCTATAGCCTAAGTTCCAGAGGTAAATTTCTAACATCATAAACTCGGATTGATAAGAGACATGTGAATCTCATCACACCGACGTAGGATCCAAAAGTACCCATCAAAACTATTCCAACTAAAGGGACTAAAGAGGGATGTGTACGTCAAACAGAGTACAAAGTCAACCACGTCAAGTCTGTAATCAAGCTTCAACATCCAAGCAAGTTCCAAATTCACTTCAAAGTAAAGAAAAGATGCAAGGAGATGTTGCTATGTTCACCATACTTTACCTTAAAATACCAAAAGAGAAGTCACATTTTGAAGCTTTATAAAACACTTTCGGAGTTGAACCGCCTCTGTCTCAGATTATTATTAACTTATAGAATGTTGAATTCGTCGACCAGATTCACGTTTCATCACATTTTGAAGCTTTATAGAACACTTTCAGAGTTGAAGCGCGTCACTCATTTGGAAATAACAAAATCAGATTTTAAAGTTCAACCCACAACTTTGTCATCATAAGTATCGTTAAGCAGACATGATCGTAAGTCATAAATCATACTCATAACAGATTTGAAAAGGTTCGTATGAAAGACGGATAGGACAGATTATATGCAGACGGGGTGTTCTATTCTGTAGAATAGCTGTGATGAATTGTAGAAATTCATCTGGAACACAACTATTTGACCAGGGTATGCAAAATGGACGCTGCAAGTTCGGGGCACCTGTAAATTTGACCACCGAGTTGAATGTCAGTTAACTAGTCCATCATCTGACATACCAATTGCTCCATACATGACCATGACTTCTTTAGTTTAATTCTCAGAAAGGGCCAAAATGTATTTATCAACTCTTACGGGTTTTGTTTTATTGTTCATAATACAAAATCCATAGCATTTATCTCTATTTGCAATATTGGAATAACATGCGTTCGCGAGAAGATTTTTGTCCTTTATGCTCTCTTAATTTGTTTCGTTGACTTGTAGACTATGGTCAAAGAATCCAGTGCTCTTAACAAAAGCCTATGTACTCTAAAAAACTGGAAAAAGAGTTCTGATCATATATTAGAGAGAAAGGACTTAAAAGTAAAAATTAGCTAATGTATAAGATGTAGTAAAAATGGTATAGTCTGTAAAACCTGTAAATTTCAGGTTTTGACTATGTCAAACATTGTATACGTCACCTCATGATATCTATATATACTATCACCTTTGCATGAAATCTTTTTAGCAATCATATGCATCTCATGAGCATACATCATTTTAAATCATCTGAACATGGAAACAACTGGATCATAACATTTCACTATGATTATGAGTATTTAATCATAAGCACACGGCCACATTTGTATGACTACATTTTATGGGCATACGGGACATCAAACAATCAATTCTTTTGGGACTTTTGAGTCACCTGAACACATGATCACTTGCATTCATCATATTGGTTATAAAAACCCAAAACCATGATCACAATTAATAAATGTCTACTTAAGTATAAATTCATAAGTTTTGAATATATTAAAATGTATATATATATATATATATATATATATATATATATATATATATATATATATATATATATATATATATATATATATATATATATATATATATATATATATATATATATATATATATATATATATATATATATATATATATATATATATATATATATATATATATATATATATATATATATATATATATATATATATATATATATGTGTGTGTGTGTGTGTGTGTGTTTTCTTACACTATGATTGACTTTAAGCTACGACACCAACTACTTTTATACTTAAACATTACCTTAACTCATTTTCATCCTTTTGACATACCTTTGATATAATAAAATCTTTCTAATATAAAAACGACCATACTTTCACCAATGACCCTAAACGTAACCAAAATTTACCTGAACTTATACACACTCACACAATATTACAACCATACTTCTAGTGACATTACCTTGGCACAAAAATTAAACATAATAATACCTTAGACTTATTTTTAGCCGATTATATACATATTCATAACAAATAATTACCAAAACTCTTACCATTTTCACACTTGACTTTTAGACTATGTAAAAAATATATCATTAAGGCATACACTATACAAAACATTTCCTTTCCTTGACTAAAGTCATAATACCGCCGGTTTTATATATAAACCATGGGACTATGTACAATTTTGGGCATTTAAGGATTTGTACTAGTTAGTTATATGAAAAACAAGACACCTATCCCTTCCACAAGGCCTTAGACGTGTGATAAACCACCACCATACACCAAAGTATTGTGTACAATATGCCATTTAATGAAAACACTATACAAGCTCTTTTTGTCCCTTGGTTTGCTATACATGCGATGGCAAGAGTAGCTAGAGGTCATATGTACAACATTGGCTAATTAAGGCATGTCCTTACCTAGTACATTACCAAAATCCTCAAATCTAGCAACTCTCTCTCACTTGGACGTGTACAAGCCCAAGCCACAACCCCTAATCTCATAACTAGGATATTTTCCCTACTTGAAGACTCTCACTTCACTCACTACATAAAACATACGGCTACACACCTCACAAAACGCCTTGATATCTCCTAGCATTTACTCTTAGTCTTCTCCAAGCATTTAGTGTTCATATCCAAGATACTTCACATTTAAGACGAATCCTAGACCCTTCAAGGTTGAACCCGGCGTCCAAAAATCCTCAAGCCCTAGTCATCATCTCATTTCTTGAAAGCAAGTAAGTATAAACCTCTTTTAAGTTTTCCTTACTCTTTTCATGTTTTCATGCATGCACATGTTATGAAAATGGTGTTTATGATGCATGCACACGTTAAAACCTTATGAACAAACGCTAAAACGACATATAAGCCCACGGCTTATATGAAGTTTATGGGTGTTCTTGCCTTAAAATCCTTAAAAACGTGTACACATAAACTTAGGTAACTTAAATAAGCCCTAGTATATCACTTGCCTTGAAATGTGTATTAAACTTAATATAAGCCGAAACATTTACCTCATATAAGCTCATAAGACCTAAAAATAAGCCAAGGATTTAACTTGTTTAAGCTATGTTGCTTAAGCCGTGACATGTAACCCTAAAAGCTTATATAAGCCAAGCCTTAACTTTAGCTTATTTAAGCCCACTAATGAAATAAGCTGTAGCTAAATAAGCCCATAAGTCATTAAGCTTTCAAATTTAATATAAGCCCTAGGTTTATCTAATATAAGCTGAGACATATAAGCTAAACCTAAAGCCTTAAATAAGCCCATGAAATATAAGCCTAAATTATTTTAGCAAGTAAGTAAATTTAATAAAAGCCTATGGTAAGAATTTGGCCCACTTAGTAAAACCTAAAAAGTTACTAGTCACTCTCTTAATTTACCTAGTAAAATTATATAAGCCCTTTAAGCCAATATTAAATTAAGCCGAGACCTAAGATGGGCTAGCCAAGCCCATTTACAAAAACATGGAGACTTTTTAGGCCACGTTTGTCAATTGGTGAAAGTTAGGTAATTCATAAATTAATAAAACTTATATAATTATTTCGTGACTTTTGTATAGTGCAAGGGTCATTTGTGTCAGTTTTCAAACTATAGGGTGCATTTGTTTTCAAACCGTGAGCTAAAGGAAACCACAAGGGCCTTAGTTGCCAAAACCTAAACTAAATTAAAGCCCTAGTTGCCTTATTAAACAAACCGAGACCTTAAGGGTCATTTTTGCCATTTATGAAACTTAATATAAGCCCTAACTATTCCTTTTTAACAAAACCGAAGGTTTAAGGACCTATTGTGTCATTTTTCAAACTTAAAACAAACCTAACCCTTATTAAATAAATTCCGAGACACATGGGGGGGTGATTGGTCATTTCCCCAAAGTTTTTAAAGCCCTAGGGGCGTTTTTATAAATAAAACTAACCAACGAGGACTAACGGTGTAATATACTTAACGAGCGAAACCTTAAAGTTTACTTTTGTAAATTGTCATACTTACAAGGGCTTGCTAGTACTTTTAATTTAATTAAAGGTATTGATAAAACGTTTTATTAAACTAAGTCTTTTTGTTCATTAAATAAATCGCTAAGTTTATTTATGAAATTCTGCATAAACTGACAAACCCCGTTAACTATATTTTTGAAGCCTTAAGAAAAGTAAATTGTATTTTATTTTCTTGTAATAAATTAAATAATATGAAATCTATTTATTTAATTTATTACCCAATTTACTAAACACCTTATATGTATATTTTTAGAAGCTAAAAATATGTATATACCTTCGGTTCACTATAAGTGTAAAACACATAAACCATCGTAATAACTTATTAAATTGTGATCATGCATTTTCATATGTACAATTCATCATGCATTATTATTTTTGCATTCACTGAGGCATTTAAATTACTTAGGTAATTTCTCCAGTTCGTGATCATATTGTGTCAGTTTACTCAGTGACATCATCCTCACCACCTCATTACCACTAAGGTGAGTTCATGGCCCCATCTTTACTGTTTTATAACTGGGGGAGAAAACATACAAAAACTATTTATATGCAAGCATGCACAGACAACAACAATTTATTGCCTACTGTTTGCCCCATTCCCGTGGACTGTAATAGTTAATAGTGTAGTGCGAAATGTATGGATAGATCTATTCGGGTATTGACAACACCCGGCCTGACGTGATCAGCTGTCACGTAATGCTTAGGCCAAGCAACAGGTTTATGTCATTGTCGGATTAAGGGAAACCACATCAGGATAGACCCAATGGGCGTACTGAGAATCATGTCTAGCTTCTATTACAGGGCAGTAGGAACTACTATAGTATTGGGCTGTGATGTCCTGCTATCACCGTGGTGTTTTGCATATTGATACTTTATTTATTTAATTAAACCTGTGAATTCACAAACTTCGTGTTGACCCCCACATTTTACTTTATATGTTTTCTCAAGAAAATAGGCAGGTTCATGCATTGGATTCTAGCATTATAGGGAGCATCATGTTTACCATCAGGCTGGGATATTTACTTCTGTTTTATAATAAATGTGGTTTTCAGACAAGATACTAAATGTGTACGATTAATTCATGTAATATGTTTCAAATGAAATTTATGATCATTGCTCTATATGCTATGTGCTATCGATCCACCCAAGTAACACCCCAATTACTATTCCGCTGCATTTGACCAACAAGGGGGTGTTACATAGTCCCACATCGACCCGAAGAAGAACTTGGCTAAGATCGTCCCTAGACAAGATTAGCATGGCCCCGGCGCAAAGATGACAGACAAAAATTGAGAAATGGTCCAAATTTTTATAACCATCTAATGAAGCAATCCAAACAGTGATAAAGAAAGATTTTTATCAAAATGGATCAAAACTATTATTGATGAAAAAAATTGGGTTATAAGATCCACCAAAGTGGGAAGCCTTAAACAGATGTGTATGGTAACAGGTAAGATCGGAATTTATTCTCGAAAAACTTTGTCGATGTTTAAACAATGAATCAACCACTACAAAATAAATGACATTTACTTACTAATATTTTTACTTACTAATAAGATTTACAATTATTTAAGTCAGTATAACTTTTCCTTACTAATACACAATGAATATAAAAGTAAGCAAAAGAAACCCACAACATTTGCCTACTCTTTTTCCTACTAAAAAGAGGTATTAAAAGTTTTACAATTTTACTTACTCAATATTGAGTAAGTAATGACCTTTAGTGCTCCCCTCTATTACTTACTCTTTTTCTTAAGAGTAGGAGTTGATAAAAATAACTTTTGATGACTCTTTTTTTAGTAGAAATTAATAGAAAATACTTTTGCTTACTCTAAAAGAGTAAGTATAGACTTTTAGTGTTCACTTCTATTACTTACTCTTTCACATTTAAATTAATAAGCAAATGTCATAAATTTTGTAGTGAACACATTTTGATTTGTTTGTAAAAACGACGATGAACTAAAAATCATTAGGCTACAGAAAGTAAGAAAAAAGAATAGAAAGTGCGAATAAGTTCAAGCCATTTCTACCTTTAATGATCTTATAGCCAGGTGGTAAAACCATTTTAACGAGATAATAAATTTGTTTCCATCTTTGTAACTTTTTGGTTAAAATTTGGTTTTGTTGTTTGTCAAATTAGAGGCCAGCTTTTTTTTACCAATCTTCTAAAAACACCGCGGGTTTTTTATGGTTTCGGTGGAGCTAGATCACGATTTACCGACGGTTTAACTGGGTTTTTCTCAAAACCAGGGTCCGGACAGATGTGTAAATGAGTCGAGTCCTGTCAAGGTCGACCTTGACTCGAACACTAAAAATCGAGCTAGGTTGAGCTTTATATTTCGAGCTTGACTCGTCATATAAAAATCAAGCTCGATTATTTTCACATTTTAGTGCTCGAACTCGATCAATGCTTGGCATAAAAGGGTCAAATGTAATTTAATTAAAGATAGATAAGGCTTACGAGCTTCACGAGCGGAGTATTTTGGAGTTAAAATCGACTCGAAAATATACTCATGTAGCTCCAAGTCGATCTTGACTCGTTTAGGTCAAGTCGATTTCGATTAACTCGCGAGTTATCTCGTCTCCTTTACACCCTATGGCCGTCACAAAACTATTACTCCATAGTAAGATAGATATGATTACTTCATTCTCTAATATGTTAATACAAGTTTTAGTTATTTTATTGTTTTATACAAGTTTCGAAATCATAAACATCAACTAAATTAATCTCACGAAGAGAAGTAGTTATTGTATAAATTGCAACAAAAAAAGCATCCATGTGCTTTGGCAATTTACAGGTGGAATCTAAAACTATGAAATTGAAGGCACACACAATTCTTGTGAGTAACTATGGTGTGCAGTTATTACCGATGACGGAGCTAGGCAGTTTGTCGCGTCACTAGACCCGACGGAATTTTGATGCGTAACATAAATTTTGGTAAAAAGTATTGATTTTTCTAACATGCGCCTGATTACATAGAATTGTGGTTCTAATTTTTGTTTAGCATCACTGTTAACCGAAAATTGAGTTCAATAGAATTTTGGTTCATAAAATTGTCCCGTATGGTACCGCCGTACCACCTCTAATTATTCTTAATTTTGAGAAGGCATTACATGGTTCCACCTCGACTTATTATTCACGTGCGGGAACTTCTGCAAGCAATTCGTAGTCCATATTCACGCTTCGTGGACACATTGAGTTTTAACGAGTGCGTCTGATTTGACAAAGAAAATCAAATTTTAGAAATTAACATAAGAGAGCACATCAAATACGTCAAGTCAAATTAGCAGTATAAAACATCTACTCCCTCCGTCCCATATTAATAGTCTAGTGTTGACTTTTTCGGTCTTAATTTTGCAACTTTAACCTTAAATATTTTTATTGGTATTAGATAATACTTGATTCAAAATATATAAATGGACTAGGTTTCAAATGTATTTTTATCGGTATAATTTTAATAAGTATTATATAATACAAACAAAAATATATAAAATCAAAGTTATAAAATTAAGACAGGAAAAATCAACAATGGACTATTAATATGGGAAGGGAGTATATGGTAATAAAAGTTTTGATTATTTTATTATCTTATATAAAACTTTTATATGTTAAGACAAGTTCTAGTTATTTTATTGTTCTATACAAATTTTAAAATCATAAACATTAACTAATTTCATCTCAAACTTTTTTTTTGAAAGAAAAAATTAATGTTTAAAATCATAAATCTTATACTATTTAGATGTCTGTAGTGAAGAGATGGTAGCAAGTGATGGTTAACTCAACAATTGAATTTCCTTTTATATTGATTATTTTCTTGATCATTTTGGCTCAATCAAACGATGTGGGATAGAATCACATACATAGCCATAAATTGCTTAAGTTTTGCCTAACGAATTCCCATACTTGGGGACGTTTGATTTGGAGTTTAACGCTACAACATGAGCAACCAGCGGGTGAGTTAAACATGCTTAAAAAAAAGTGAGTTCACATTACATTCATTATTTGTCTGTGCCAAATGAAGTAGATGTGTATCCTAATAAATCTTGATCAGAGACTCAAACAACTGTATTACTTTACATGGATCTTAATTGTGGTTCTGGCTCATATCGTCCATTCAGTGAACTTCTTTGAATAATAGGTGTATCCTCTGAAGATTGCTTTTCTTTCATAACTAATTAATACGTGTGTCACTGGCTCGGGGTGTGTAGGCATCAACCGCCACAAACATCATAAGAGAAGGTGAACATTGATTCTAAAACATCAAGTTGTATCATTATGTGCACAATTTTTGGGAATTGAGATAAGAATTAGTCTTTTGTGATACATGTTCGTGAAACTTGAAAAATGGGGATAAAATTATATATTAGGGGTACCACAATTTGGTTACTTCGTATGAAACAGACATGTGTAGTCATACGCTGCTTGACTATACACTTCGTGCTAATAACCACATTGTACAATGTAAAATTGTGATTGCAGATGCAAAATTGCCTTGTATAAAAAATTTGATGTCTTTTACTACAGGAACTGACATCTTATTATCCTCCGTTCAAGTGCCTGCCGATACTTATCTTATAACTTGCATTTGCACTCCTTGCAACACGTGCCATCATTCTGACATTGAATGTTCCGCTGCTGGTAATATTCTCTTGACTCTCTGTAAATAAAAATCTTTTAGAACATTTGTCCACTATACTATTCAACAATATAAAAGGTGTGCTAGGATTTAAAAATGGTAATAGAACACTTCTTATTAAAAAATCAGTCATAAAAACTTTATCTAGACACTGGAAACTGAATAGTACAACTTGTGGTTCCAATAATTAGCTACCCAGTTTTGTAAACGCTCATTAAAATACCCCGTCAGTGACCCCCTGACAAATACATTACATTCAACTACGAAGCAGTTGGTAGCAACGACTAAAGGACATTTGTATTCTGGTTGTTTGTAGGGTGGTCATATAATCCTGCGTCCAATAGTTAGTTTACGACTCGTTTATCTTCTCCCGAAGGGACAACACAGTTGCACAACTTTCAGCAGTATATCAAGTGTTTGAATGTCCAAGACTTAAAGCTGTATATCAAGTGGCTGTTGTGAGATAAAATTGACTACAACATTTTGTTACTTAACTTTAAGATCCACAATCTGTAAATGTTTACTAGGCAACTTGGGGTCATTTAAGTTTAACTTTTATTGAGTTAAATTTTGAGCTAAACAACCTTGGACTCATTCAACTCTAACTTTTATCGACTTCATTTTTGAGCTAAACCTGGGTTGATACATATAATATGACAAGATCGACTAAAGCTTGTAAGAGTTCGACTTAAATCTTTCATCAAGATTTTCGAGGTTCGTGAAATAGGTATTTGCATTTCCATATGTTAAATTTTGGAAACAAGACACCAAATATACCGAACCTTTTAAATAGAATGAGTAGTCCCCAAAATGGATGCTACTCTACATACAAAACAAAAGATAGTTCCCAAATCGGATGCTATTTGAAATACATGATAAACAACAACTACAGCTACTGAAACTAACTAAGAATCAAATGTTCACATTTTATAACATTTGATTCTATATAATAATATGATCTGCTTTATGAAGTAGGTTTTTTGTGGTTGAGAGAAAGTTAGGTGGATGAGTGAGAGAGTGGTGAGAAGTGTGTGTGTGAGTTGTGTCCACACAGCTACGAGGCTCAATCATATAACCCTAGTCAAGCTTGGACGCTCCAGTCCATACAAGTTTCCAAAAGCGACCAAAGACACCCCTACACAATACACAAAGGAACAAACACAGCCTAACAGCTATAAACACAAAGAATAGTTACACATTGAGTCCCTCAAAGCTTAAGGACTTGTCATAACACAACAACAACTTTTCAACACCCTTCCTCAAGTACTTAAGCAAAAAAAATTCCTCAAACACAACATGGAGCATAGATCATTATGCTGATAACTCCCAAGACCTTTAGTCAAGATATCAACAACTTGATTTTCAAAAGAAACTTTCACAGTTTTTCACAAGTACAAATGCAACCTTTTCTATAACCAAGAGAACATCAATGTCAAAATTCTTGGTTTTTTTCATGCATAATAGGGTTAGCTGTAATCTGAATAGCAGAGCTATTGTCACAAAACAATGAAGCAGGGATACGAGTAGGGACATTCAAGTCCTTCAGAATTTTGTTTAGCCACATAACTTCACACACAACAGAAGCCATAGACGTGTATTCAGCCTCAGCAGAGGATCTGGATAAGGGGGCCTGCTTATTACTTTTCCAAGACACAAGATTGTTGTGTACAAAAACACAATATCCAGAGACAGAACTTCTGGTCATCTTACATTTAGCCCAATCAGAATCAGAAAATACTTTAATAGTATTGGACTGGGTCTTAGTGTAAGTTATGCCAGCACCAGGTGCACCTTTAAGGTATCTAAGTACCCTAAAAGCAGCATCAAGGTGAGATTGAAGGGGAGCATGCATGTGTTGGCTTAAGCAGTGAACAAAATAGAAAATATCAGGCCTAGTATTACACAAGTAGATTATTTTACCAACAATCTTTTGATAATTAGTAATATTAGCCAAATACTTATCACCTATGCTTTCCTTGTGAGCCAGAATCCCATTTTAGTCATTGGAGTGCAAACAGGTTTGCATCCAAGCATCCCATATTCATGACGGAGCTCAATACAGTATTTCCTTTGGTTAAGACAAACACCATTGTTAAGTTTCAACACTTCAATTCCTAGAAAGTATTTCAATTCACCTAAGTCTTTGATTTTGAAGCGTTTATTAAGCAAGTATTTGAACTTGTTAATTTCAATATCATTGTTACCAATCACAATTATGTCATCAACATAAACAAGAAGCACAAGAAAGATCCCATATTTGTTCTTTGCAAACAAGGAGTGATCATTTTTACTTTGCAAAAAACAAGCTTTGCTGAGAAAATTAACAAGTTTTATATTCCATTGTCTAGGAGCTTGTTTTAAATCATAAAGAGCCTTTTTCAGTTTGCACACCCTTTTTTCATTTTTATCAAAAAAAAACAGGAGGGGGAAGCATGTAAACATCTTCACTTAAGTCCCCATACAAAAACGCATTGTTAATGTCCATTTGAAAAATACTCCAACTATTTTACACAGCCAAATTAATGACACATCTAATAGTACTCAATTTAACAACAGGACTAAAGATCTCATCATAATAAATCCCCTCTCTCTGCCCACAACCCTTAGCCACTAATCTGCTTTGTATCTTTCAATTTCCCCATCAGGTTTATATTTTATTTTATAAACCTATTTAGAAGGTATAGCTTTTTTGTTGATGGGCAGAGTGGTAAGAGTCCATGTATCATTTAAATATAGAGCTTCCATCTCATTATTCATAGCATGAATCCAATTAACATTCTTAACAGCATCATAAAAACATGAAGGTTCAAAAGTTCTATTCAAATTAAAAATGAAGCATCTATTAGAATCAGATAACTTAGTGTGGTTAACATACCTATACAGACCATAATTGACTTTGTTGTCCATAACAAAGTCATTCAACTTGTCAGGTAATTTAGGAACACGACTAGACCTTCTAGGACCCTTATGAGGGTTGTCATCATCTGTACCATTGTTGGAATTAAACGTAGGAACATTGTTGTTTGTTTGGGACATTTCCCTCAGATATGAGTGTGGTATCATCCATTGATGATGCAGTACGGTCATCATCCTCAACTGGCTGCTCCTCTGCAGTATCAGTTGAAGGATGATCCACAATTACCGATCCTGCATCATCAGATGGTCCCCTTCCATCATCATTGAGACTTACGATATTTTGGTGTTGGTTATCAAAGAGATTAAAAAATGTTTTCTTACTAACTTCTTTATTAAAAACTTTATTTTTAGAATTGGTTTTATATGGAAAAACATTTTCGTAAAATTTAACATCTCTAGAAAAAAAGTAACTTCTATTATCTAAACTCAAAAGTTTGTAAGCTTTTTTGATACTAGAGTACCCAATCAAAACACATTTTTTTGATTTAGGAGAAAACTTATCATGACTATTCAAAATGGTAGCAAAACATAAACACCCAAAACATCGCAAATGGGAAAGGGATGGTTCTCTACGATAAAGCATATAAAAAGGAGAATGACCAGCAAGGACAGATGACAGAAGCCTGTTAATTAGATAGGCAGCAGTTAAGACACAATCAGTCCAAAAACACAAAGGAACACCACTTTGAAACAAAAGGGTTCTAGCCACATTTAAAAGATGTTTGTGCTTTCTCTCAGCAATGCCGTTTTGCTGAGGAGTGTAAGAACAAGAGGTTTGGTGCACAATACCGTTATCCCTTATGTAACTATCCATTTTGTTATTTATGAATTCAGTTCCGTTATCAGGTCTTATAGTCTTAACTTTAGTTTGAAACTGATTTAAGATGAGATTCACAAATTCCACAAAGTAATTGAACACTTCATCCTTAGATTTAATCAAATAGACCAAAACTGCCCTAGAAAAGTCATCTACAATAGTGTGAAAATACATAAACCCTTCCTTTGAGGTAACCCTACAGGGTCTCCATAAGTCTAGATGGATGAGATCACCAACCTTTTCCGACTTATGTTACTCAAAGGGAATGGTTATCTGTTTTGTTTAGAGAAATGACAAGTTTCACAAGGACTTACATATTTGGGCTTATTGATTCCAAGAGAGTTTATCAAAAATTTTAACACATTATCAGAACCCCTTTAGAAGCATGGAAACACATAACAGACAGATTACTTTTTATTTGAGGTTACTTACATTCAGAATCAAACAAATACAAGCCATCACACTCATTACCAATCCCCAGAGTACTTTCCCTTTTCAAATCCTGAATCACACAGTTATGTTCATTAAAACCAACATGTAATTTATTGTCTTTAGTTAACTTGTTCACAGACAAAAGACTAACAATGTATTCAGGTATCACCAACACATCAAAAAGAACCACATTGTTAGTAAGTTTCAAATTACCAACATAATTGATTTTAGCGGAAGTACCATTAGGATGCCCAACAGTTATGTTTAACTCAAAGATATCAACCACATTAGTCATGTTTTTAGTAGAATTAGTAATGTGTTGGTTAGCACCTGAATCAATAATCCATCATAAGTTAAAGTTGACCCCATCAACTTTGACTTTGGCAACAAATAACTTATAGAAATGGTTGTTAAAAAAGGCATTTCCATTAAAAAAACTGAAGTTAATACCTACCATGTTATCTTGAACACAAGAATTTTCTTTTTCACCAATTAAACTCATGAGTTTAGCAATTTGATCATTTGAAAAAGGTAAGATGGAGTTAGAGATCTGAGTCTCAACGCTATTACTAGAACCAACCCTATTGGTAACTTTAAAAGGAACTTTACTGTTACCAGTATTAGAGCTCTTTTTATAACCCGGAGGGTAACCAATCAGTTCAAAGCATCTATCAATGGTGTGACCTTTCATGTTGTAATTAGTACAAGTTAAATAATTATATTGATTCTTGTTTCCACCCCCATTGTTGCTATTAGAAAATTGATTTGATTGATTTCTGTTTCCACCATTGTACCCATTAAAAACTTGATTGTTATTTATGTTGTTGTTATTGTTAAAACTTTTGTTTTGATTATTAGAAAAATCATTAGTTTTAGCAACAAAGGAGCTAACCTGGGCTTTTGGAACCCCATGATTAGAACCAAGACCCCAATAAGACTCTTCCCTACAAACCATGACAAAAGCATCCTTAACATCAGGCAAGGTGGGTTGAGTCAACAAAGAACTTCTAATAGGTTGATAAACTTTATCCAAACCCATCAAAAACTGCATTAATTTCATTAACTTGATGTTTACTAGACTTAGCTCTAGCATCACAAACACAAGGAGAAAATTTAGTAAGAATGTCAAACTCTCTACATAGAGAATTTAACTTGTGATAGTATTCAGACACAGGTAAACCATTTTGCTTAAAATTGTAATCTTTTGAATTAAGTTGAACAATATAGAACCATCAAGTTCGTCATAAGTATCCCTAAGTTCATTCCAAACTTCAGCAGCATTTTCAGAGTAAACTTGACTCAAATAGAGGTCCTCAGATATACAACCTAACAACCAAGATAAAACAACAACATTGCACCTATCCCATTGATTGGAAAGAGGTGCACTGCTAACATAAGCAGACTTAACACAAGTACCATCAACAAATCCCATTTTGTTTCTAGCTTGTAAAGCAATTTTAACAGCATTAGCCTAAAGTCTATAGTTTTCACATCCAGTAAGTTTTATGTTAACTAAAGTTCCAATATTATTATCCTTAGGTTGCAAATGCAAAGGATTACCAGCATCTAAAGCACTAATCAAATCAGGACTAGGAGTAGTCATGATAACAACCAACCAAACACAACAGCAAAAAACAGATAAACAAGTAAACCAGCAGATAAAGAAAGCAGAAACACAAACCAGTAAAAAAAATAAGACAAAGAAATAAGAGATAAGAGAGAACAAGCTTGAATCTCAGAATCACCAATACAAGTCTAGTGAACTGGGGTTGGCTAGAGCAGGTATCCACACCAGTCAAGCTGTAGGGTCAAGGTGTTAACCGAACCCGTTTGCACCCACTTAGACTAGATCAATGATCTTTAAAAACAAGCCACTTACAGTGCAAAAAAGAAGCCAACAACCACTTGTGCTCTTGATTCACTTAGTCAAGAGACATAAGCAGTAACAGGAGAAATAAGCCCCCAACAATACAGAATCCCCAATAATGATAAAATTAGGGCTTTACAAACCCTAATCTTAACACAATAGTATCAAGAAAGCACCAGGAACAAAATCCCCAAAATTTCAAATTAGGGTTTCACAAACCCTAGAGTCAAAATCTCAAGAATCAACAGATCTGCTAACGGCAAAGCAAACCCAGCCTCCAAATATCAAGAATAAACAAGAAACAAGTTAGATAATCCAATAACCAACTTACCAAAGAAAAACCCTAACTTCAGATTTTAGGGTTTTTCAAAATTAATTAAAGAATAGAGTAATAAACATTGTTAATGAACGATTAATACCCTCAAAAATAATACCCAAACCAAGATTTGAAAAAACCCCAAAATTTTTGAAGAAACCCTAATTTTAAAAAAATGAAATTAAGGTAAAGATGTTCAAGATCCACCTAATTAACAACCAAAAGACTAGTTTTTGAAAACGTTTTACCCAAGAACAGATCCAAAAAGCTCTGATACCATGTTAAATTTTAAAAACAAGACACCAAATATACTGAACCTTTTAAATAGAATGAGTAATCCCAAAATAGATGCTACTCTACATACAAAACAAAAGATAGTCGCTAAATCGGATGCTATGTGAAATACATGATAAACAACAACTACAGCTACTGAAAATAAACTAAGAATCAAACGTTTACATTTTATAACGTTTAATTCTATCTAATAATATGATCTGTTTTATGAAGTAGGTTTTTTATGGTTAAGAGAAAGTTAGGTGGATGAGTGAGAGAGTTGTGAGAAGTGTGTGTGTGAGTTGTGTCCACACAGCTGCGAGGCTCAATCGTATAACCCCTAGTCAAGCGTGGACGCTCCAATCAACACAAGTTTCCAAAAGCGACCAAAGACACCCCTACACAATACACAAAGGAACAAACACAGCCTAACGGCTATAAACACAAATAATAGTTACACATTGAGTCCCTCAAAGCTTAAGGACTTGTCATAACACAACAACAACTTTTCAACACCATACACATATTTAATGCATCTTTAAAAGACTAGTATATCTAAAAACGTTTTGTCGAATCCAACTAGAGCCTAGCTTTTTCTTTCAAGTTTTATGCAACATTAATGCAGCATAACTCATCCCTAGACCCTAAACCATAGGTCTTTGATACGAACCCTGCCAAATTTGTTGTAATGGACCAATAAAAATTTTGAGGCTTTGACACGAACTCGTTTACAAGTAGAGACCGATCTACACGGCAAACTCATTTTGTCTACTTGTAACTTTTACGCGAAGTTAGTGGATAGGACGTACTTCAGAGCCTCGGAACTGCGTTTTTGTAGACTAGCAGTATCAAAGGTCCTCTTAATTGATGTCTCATTGAGAATGTATTCAGTGAGCAATTTGTTATTCAGGGTACCTCAAACGCAGCGGTGATTCAGGTAATACTTCCTTCCTCTCAGTATCGTGGTATAAATTTAAAGGCATGTTGAGGATAAACAGAACTGTTTAAGGAGGATAATAATTTTGGGGCACAATTAGTGGACAATACTGAAATGAGTTACAATACAATATAAGTCGAAACATACGATCTGACAAGCATCAAACTGATATATGAAAACAATATTCACCAACTTTTTCACTAGAAAATAATTTTGCTTCAGAACATGATCATCTTACATACATAAAACACTAAAAGGAGAAAAGGACTACAACTACTTTGCGATTGTTTTTAAAACACACAACATGAATTCATATTTCATACTACACAAATCAGATCCACCCACCAAAACCATGGGCGAAAAGAGTCCCCCATAGGCTTACATAGTCGTCCTTCGTAACATTTAAACCTTCTCGAAACCTAATGATTTTTAACGAGTGCATCTACCATTCCACAAACAACAAAACCAGATTTTAGAATTTAACCTAAAAATCACATATAATACGTTAAGTTAGCAGCATAAAACTTTAATATAGTAAGATCAGTTTTGATTATCTTATTACCTT
Source organism: Glebionis coronaria (assembly GCA_025667525.1). Classification (NCBI taxonomy): domain Eukaryota; kingdom Viridiplantae; phylum Streptophyta; class Magnoliopsida; order Asterales; family Asteraceae; genus Glebionis; species Glebionis coronaria. Next base: position 217,318 of record JANFOE010000623.1, on the reverse strand, counting down.
ATACAATGTTTTTATTATGTTAAGATAAGTTTTAACATAATAAATTTTAGGTCACTCAATTCTTGGTCTAGTTGGGTAATTAGCCCTTCGAAAAAACTGGAAACACAAGAGATAAATAAAACTGGTTGAAAAATAATTTTGATTATAGATTAGAGTAAGGAATTAAATGAGTGTGAATGAGTTAAAGTATGAGTTAGTTACATTCAAATACTAGTTTATCTCACATCGACCAAAAGAAGTAATTATTTCTGATTTATATTGACCTGAAACTCAATTAACTTTTTACCTCCACGGACATTCGATATAATTGGAATGTACATATAAGATTAGCATGGCCCTTGCGCAAAAGTGACACACTCGACTAGTATTTTAAATTTTTTATCAAGCCACATCAATACCAATCTCTAGGTAAAGAACCAAAACCATGGGCGAAAATACTAGGATTTAAAGCATTTAATAGCTACGTACTTTTTCAAATAAAATCAGATCCACCCACCAAAACCATGGGCGAAAAGGGTCCTCCATAGGCTCACATAGTCGTCCTTCGTAACATTTAAACCTTCTCGAAACAGAATGATTTTTAACGAGTGCATCTACCATTCCACAAACAAAAAAACCAGATTTTAGAATTTAACCTAAAAATCACATATAATACGTCAAGTTAGCAGCATAAAACTTTAATATAGTAAGATCAGTTTTGATTATTTTATTACCTTATACAATTTTTTTATTATGTTAAGATAAGTTTTAACATAATAAATTTTAGGTCACTCAATTCTTGGTCTAGTTGGGTAATTAACCCTTCGAAAAAACTGGAAACACAAGAGATAAATAAAACTGGTTCAAAAAGAATTTTGATTATAGCTTAGAGAAAGGAATTAAATGAGTGTGAATGAGTTAAAGTATGAGTTAGTTACATTCAAATACTAATTTATCCCACATCGACCAAAAGAAGTAATTATTTATGATTTATATTGACCTGAAACTCAATTAATTTTTTCCCTTCAGGGACATTCGATATAATTGGAATGTACATATAAGATTAGCATGGCCCTTGCGCAAAAGTGACACTCGACTAGTATTTTAAGTTTTTTATCAAGCCACATCTATACCAATCTCTAGGTAACCAGCTCTCAAGTTATGGCCGGTCCAAAAAACCAAATAGTCGTACAGATCCCGTAGTGAAAAATCATATTGGAGTGTCAAAATTTTGGCTATTAGAGAAGATCGTCTAATCATATTGAAGATTACAGTTAATATATTAAAAAGCCTCTTCCCACGTCGCCAAACATAAAACCAAAAAGATCATCTTTGCGTCGGTATCTGTGACAATGATGCAGTGAATTTGGTGACCAAGCGCGTGGCTCGTTCATTCGATTATAGTTGACCCCTTGTTAAATTAGCAGACTAATTGTTAAATTAGCAGAATAAAGATTCAATAAGTTTTAATTCTTTTTTATTGTTTTATACAAATTTTAAAATCATAAACCTCAACAAAATCATCTCAAAAATATTATTTTATTATTGAAATCAAAGATGCTAAGGTTTAAAATTTTAAAAATTATACTAATCAGATGTCCATACAACCATTTGAAAAGATGGCAGTAAAGTTAAGGTTCACGCATCAGTGGACATCTCCTTTTATAGGGATCCCTCTCTTGACCATTTGGGTCAATCAGGCGATGTGGGATTGTAAAAATGCAAAAGCTTTGTTAGAAAATGTTCTTATAATTTACTCAACTCATGTGTAGCGTTTTTCTTTGATTCTTCATTTTCGATTCCCGTTTGAAGGAGCTCACTCACGCACCCACTCACGTCTTTGTTATATGTAAAAGAAAACTTGAGAAACAAATGTCAAAGGAGCTCAGATGTGTCAAAGATAACTCGAGATTCAAATACAAATCACCCGTGTCTAACTTTGAGCACTGAAAATCTATACTAAGTTGTACATTAGTAATTCTTAAGGATTTGTTAAATGGGGTTATGAGTACTTTTCTAGGCTTGTCCAAAACTCCATAATTTGTCTTTTGAACAATCATGTGACCATACTTGGATAATTTAGCATCACTATATGCCATTGTCAGACGGAAACTACTTTAACAGATTACATTCATAATTTTTTTGAGCCAAGTATATGTCATAGCTAGGATGTTTCTAAATCTTGATCAGATATTCAAAAAACTTATTTCTATACTTGTAAATAATGGTCCTGGCGCATATCTTTCATTGAGTGAAAATCTTGTGATACGCAGGGGTGTACCACTACAAACATCAAGAAAGGTGAACATGGATTTTAAAACATCAAGCTGTAACATTATTTGCACAATTTTAAACATGTTTGGATACAAATTCGACGTTGTGATACGCGTTTGGGAAACCCGAATAATGGGGATACAATTATAGTAGTGTACAACAATTTAGTTACATGGTATTAAGAAACACACACTTGTGTAGTTATACGCTGCTTGACTATACACTTTCTGCTAATAACAAACTTGTACAGTTCGACTATGAGAACAAGTAATATAAAGAGCAGGCCTTGGTGGCTCTTGTGACACTTGTTCGACTATGAGAACAAGTAATATCGTATGTATGGTTAAGGAGACATGCTTGTAAGTTTGTAACTTGGGAAGGATGGTATGTAGTAGGCTTGCACAAACTAATTATTAAATTCGAAGAATTAGTATTCAACAATAAGTTGCAGGGAGAGTAGTATATTCTAGCTGTCTTGTAGGATTGCTGTAGAATAAGCTTTCACTTAGACAAAGATGGGATAACTAGGGGAAATTGGGAAGTCAAAATAGTCACTTGATGTGAATGCAGTTAGAAAGCTTCATGTTTGTATATTTAAGTTGTGTTTAGAGGCAAAATAGGTGCACTTGTCTTGCTCCCGACACCATTTATTAAGCAATTTGAATGTGATACAAGACAATTTGCTACGTATAGAATCTTCTACAATAGGAACTGATATCTTAATATCTTCCGTTCCAAGTGCCTGCCGAGACCTCTTATAACTTATTTACACTTTTCTTCATTGTCTTACAGTCTGAAACTTTTGCCGTTACCTTTGTATTCCTTGCAACAGGTGCCATCATTCTGACGGTGAACGTTCTCCTACTGGTAAGCTCTTCACTTTTAGAGCATTTGTCGACTGCACAGTTAACCAATAAAAAATTTCTTGAGAAAAAGTATTGAAACTTTCTAATGTGTGCCCGATCAAAAGTTAATTACAGTAAGAATATAAACAAATGATTACCATAAAAAAAAGGTAAATTTGTCTGTCGAACAACCATGTGACCATGCCAAGACCCATCGAGATGATCTGACAATGATCCTCTACTGAGCCGTGGCCTACGCCATAAGGCTCGGTTAATCACACTCTGGTTACATGGTCATGACGCATCAACCATACAAAAGTTTTTGCTGGCTTGCTGGTGTTTATAGACTGCTTTTCATTTATACTTTCCAGCGATGTGGGATGTAGCATTATACAACGAACTATTGCCTTGAGTATTATTTTTCTTTGTATTTAGTTGCCTGTTTGTTATCTCTACACATTATCACAAAATATGAATAAAGGCCTAAGCAATGGAACGCAGCAAGCATAAATAAAGGTGAACTCCAAGTCTATATTACGTATTGTATGACTCTCCCACTTTGATGTGCTTTCAAAGCTTAAGTCGTCGTGCAAAGGTATAAGACATAGATTACAGCGACTTGGACGTTAGAAACGAGTAGCAAAACTTCTACCAAAAAAACAAATTACAGGTAGCGAACGCCAAAAGTATAAACTTTACTTATATCACCAAAAAATTAAACACCAAAATTACACCCCTTAAATAACGAAACACATGACTTCAGCCTTTCAAAGAAGGGAAAAGGAGCGATCATATCGTACGATTGCTTATACTATCTGTGCTTGCTATAATGCTCTTGATCACGTCCACTTTCATGGTCTCGATCACGTTCACGCTCTCTAACTAGAGACGACTCATATCCCAAAGGTATCCTCTTGAAACTAGATTCATAGTTTAAGCTTTCATTACAGCCTTAAGTATCTCTTTGAGCAGCGTATCGCCACTATTCCGCAACAATGTTGGTTAAGCAAAGCTTGTGTTGTGGGTTATGACTTGAGTGTCATTTACAAAACTGGCTGAGACAACGTGGTTGCTGATGCGATGCCACATCAGTTTCAAGGAGCAGAAACAACCATCCTAGCCATTTCCGGCCCTTTATTGCACTTGAACAAGAGGTCAACATCATTCCCGAATCACAACAGCTTTCGACAAAAATTTAGATACCTGAAAGTATATATTCAGTACTTGATACAAAGAACATCTGATGTGCAACACCTACTTATTACATAATTGATACCTCAAAGGTCTGCATCGACTACTTCATAATTAGATGGAGAACTTGCTGAACGTTTGGTCGTCAACCTCATTGTCCTCCTGCTTATAATTATAACAAAAAAAAATCAAAGCAACACTATTAATTCATTGTTACAAGTTGTTTGTTGACCAACAGTAACTCTCTTCCCTTTTTTAAACATTTGTACCCCCTGATACAATAAGTAATTTATTTGTTTTTAACACTGACTAAAGATCCTACTTCGGCTCGAGGTCGGCGAGTCATGTTGAAACGAGTATATTTGATGTCACATATGCATGGGGGTGAGAAGACCAAAAATTGTGTGAACGCTATTACCAGACACAATTGGTACATAATTTTTATTGCAATGAGGTTATCACTTATTCTGTAAGAAACATGGGGATCTGCATCGAAAAGCCAGCTTGTAATGCGTATAGTGCTGTAACACTTCTACTAGACATTGAAATCACATATATGTTATTATTCTATGGTCACATTTTCTACAAAACACAGTAGTCTAAAGGTGTTGAAGCTCAATTTCCAGTTATCTGATAATCTGTGGTCCAGTTTGACTTTATAGGTCAAACTATCTGTGTTTTAACTTCAAAGTTTATCCAATTTCTACCAGAAACATGTTAGGTAAAACCTTTGTAGAGGTAAAAACAAGTCTCAGAAAAAAATAGCCTATTAACTTTTAAATGATAAAAACTATGATTAATATCGAGTGAGCCAATATCTAAATTCAAACTATGAATTGGTGACCAGGCTAGTGCAACGCCTATGCGATCGTGGAGACCCCAATAGCAAGCTATTTTATTCAGTCTTTTGCCCTTCAAATATCTGATTAATATCGAGTGAGCCAATGGCTCACATATAAAGTATGCTTATTCTGATCTTGGTCCTGATGTTTTTATAGGCCATCCTTCTTCATTATTACTCTTGTGGGCGATATGGGACAAAAGAAAATCTGAATTTCTGCATCTGAAAAAGAAATCAACTTGTTACACCACCAAATGATTCGTAAGAATACGTAGTGCAGGGGATCTTAGTCATCACATTGTCCTTAAAAGGATACACAGGAATCTCGACCTCAGAAGTTTCTCCAAATGCTAGATTGATTTCATGGCTGATAAGCGAAGAACACTTGCTGATCAAATCCCTGAGCCTCGGCGCCTCAAGGTATTGGAGCTGATCATCTTTTAAGTAGATTGTCATCATAGACCCAGAGGGACGATAGAGACCCAGGGTACCGCTGGTTACTGTTGGTGGTGATACTCCGGATTTCAAGTCATAGTCCAAGGCATACTCCTTATCATTGTAGTGTTTGGTTCTGAACTCAACTTTGTCAGCAACCAAAAAAGCAAAGTAGAACCCGAAACCAGATTGCCAAATCCGATTGAGATCAGCAACATCTTCATCCATGGACAGATTGGCTCTAGAACACGCAACGGTACCCAGATTCAGCAAACCAGCATTGGTCATTCCAATCCGATTGAGATCAGCAACAGTTGCTGCAACAGCTTCCTTGGCAGTTGAACTTGACATGGTACCCAAATTCAACAAATCAACATAAGTCATTCCAACCCCATTGTCGGTGATGGTCAACGTCTTGTCGATCTTATCGGGAACAACATTGATGTAACGCAAAGGTGGTACAGTCAAACTCTCAGATACATGTCTGTCCAGAGCAAGGGCAGAGTTGGAGAGAAGCAAATGAAGAAAAATCTCCTCACTATTGTTCAAAGTCTTCCTAAAACAATTCACGAGCTCATCGACAATCATCGCCCTTCTTTAGGATCGGAAGTTTTTATGAATGAGATTTTGGCATTAGGGTGATATACCCATTGGGCTTTGTATTATGTAAAAGGCAAAAACAATCCAATTGGCCAGTGGTGTCACTATTCCCTGTAAAATATTGAAGGTGTTTTATTGATTAAATGTATGACATATCATATGTATTTATATTAAATTAGCTTAAGACCTGTGTAATACACGGGTAGTTAAAAAAACTTAAATAATTCTTAATTAGTAACTTAATTTCTTATAAAAATGGCTAATGACACGGAAATGTATCATGGTTGTCTCGTATTTTTTTATGTGTACTTCGCTTGATTTTTGTTTTGTGTTTTATAACCAATTTGCCTCTGGCTATAAAATGGTAATAAAACACATAAAAAGCGCAACAAAATTGAGCAATGTATACATAAATACAATTTTTTTTGGTTTTACATAAAACGATTTCACGGCAACTATGATAGATTTTTGTATCATTAGCTCTATTAAATAAATTGTATTTGTGTATCAAGTGTCAACTAACTATCCAAATACATAAATTTAATAAGTATAATGAGCATAATAGTCAAATAGTCAGTAACCGAATAATACCTGCATCAACAATCAAACTGTGAAGTATTCTACATGTGATATTTTGAACACATGAGAAACATGTGTGTTTTCAAGATGCGGCTGTTATCAAAATAACTAAATACTTTTCGGAATCAATTTTTGCGACATTAGCTTGTGTAATATTTTGGTTAAGTTTGACCGACAATTGACTACAGTAACATTTTCACATTTGGTGTTCTTGTTAGTTTTAAAGGTTTTAAGGGACAATCTTACAAGAGACCTTGTTTTAACACTTATTGTATTGCATAAAACTCTCGGATTAAAACAATGATACAACATCAAAAAAGAGAAAGAGATTTTAAAATTAATTAGGAGCAATACGTTATATGTAGTAAGCTAGCATAAAGTGGGCTAGAGTTGTTTGAAACAAAATACAACAAACATGGAAAACACACTATGAATCTATCTCAAAATCTATGAGCTACTTGCTCAAAAAAAATCACGAGCTAAGTCAATATAGACACATGAAGTATGTTCGTGTTTCATAAGTGGAATACGGCATTCCTGAAAAGAAACATGATACGGAAATTAGTAGTCTTTTTGGGCTAGTTTATTCTTTTGATAAATCTTGCAATAAATTACCAAATATGTATGATTCAACATGTATCAGAACACACTGCGTACAAATAACAAAGCAACATGAATAGCATAAACCAAATGAAACCTCTCATCAAACTATATAGTTGAAAATTTATAAACCGAATTCTAAGAAAGAGACATAAAAAGAAATCATCTTCAACTTTATATCTTGCAAAGCATTAATACATGGCTTATAACCCCATTAAACCGGTCGAAACCAGATTTAAGCATATGTTGTATAAGCATCAAGGAGAAAAGTACCTAATCTTTCTCTAAAAGTTTCATGAACCAGTTTTTTGTCTTATTCATGCCATTTCTACAGTGAAAACTTGGATTCAGCACTTTGCCCTTATTTAAGACGTATGAACATTCAGAAAATATCTACTATAAAAAAAATAAAGTACAATGAGAGATCTGCAAAATTGTTGGGCTACTCTTGTTTGGTGTTCCCCAATTGATGTGCTCAAATTCCCAAGCCCACATAAAGCTTGCAAATCAAAATTCAGAATCAGTTAACATTCCTTACAATCCACTTCGAAAACAGATTATGCACCAACTTTTATGCAAATAATGCTCATTAAATAGATTCCCTATGATCATTTACAGTCTACTCTTTTTACAATTTAAAAACATATGTTGCATCCTCTTTCATCCAATTTGTGAACATTAAAGAAACTAACAATTAGAAAAGATGAACATGAAACACCATTAGCCAAATTTATTTAACTTTTTTAAAAATAATTAGTAGGGTCAATATTGATTACAAAGGGTAATATATTATTCTTCTTCTGACTGTTGAATATACACTTCAACTGTAAAGCATTTCAAGATAGCATTTGCTAATTCTTCCCCTATTTTAAATACAGTAACTGGTTACAAATTCAGATAAGAATAGATTATAACATAACTACTACAAAAAGTGCTTTGCAGACCCGTTCTAGATGAAATCAAGACCGGTTTTTGGTGAGGACTGTCTAAGGGGGGCTCTCCATATGAAAATGAAATGAGACCGGTTCCTAAACCGACCTGGATATCGTTTTTTAGACCTGTTTGATGATTAAAACATGTCTCTGAAACCAAATGGAGACAGGTTATCGACGTAGAAACAGGTCTCAAAAACCTAATTCAGACCGTTTTCAAGATTCAAAACCTGTCTCTATGCCTAATCTTTGGATTGCTTATGGAAAATGTTATCACTTTCAACAAGCAATCTGTTGATGCTAAATTCCTCCGGAACCTTCCACGTAAGCTACGAATGGATGAAGCACCTACACACAAGAAGCAACACACGTTAACTCGTCCTGGGTGTTATCCCAGGATCAAGCTCCGGTGTTAGAATGAGTAATGGTACGAAATAGGGTATATGGTATTAAGTGTGTGTTGTCAGGATATTCAATGTGTTTAGCAATAAATGTGAGGACTATGTATAGAGTACTGCTGATACCTTAATGTTGACAGTTCATACCTTGTCTTCTTTCCCCGAAATGGGTCTGTGTACCTCATCAGCTCTGACACTGTACCTTTCCTCTTTGAGCATACACCAAGACCTTGAGTGGGGCCTTGAGTCAGATGACATCACGAATGACGTCATGGTACTGTTCACACCACGTGGACTCATGGTCCGGCTACCTTTTCTGGTCTGGCCTCCGATGAGTGACACGTGTCATGGTCTCCGGGCATTTTCCGGACCACACACGAACATGTCCCCCCCAGTATAATGTTATCCGGAGGATGACATTATACTTATCTTGGGCTTTGACAAGCTTAGTGGTCGTTATGGGCTTGGGCCCAACTCTGCCTGTCGTTTTGCTAAGTGAGCTTAAATGGAGGCCACGTGGAGCGCACTCATGTTCGTAGGTCGTTCCTAAGTGCGCCACGTGTAATGCCCACTAATGCACCCCTCACACTTCTCGAGGTTTTCCCTATATATACCCACCTTTTCACATTTTTTACTTTCACTTTTCACTTTCTTTTCACAGACTATTATTACTGTACACATCCATCACGGCTTCTCTCTCCGTCTTTTCAGGTAGGTTTTCTTTCCCGGTTATATATCGTTCCGTTCCTCTTGCATCCAATGTCCGACGAAGAGTCCGATGGCGTGGCATCCAGCTTCGGTCTTCTGGACGCGAAGTGCGACATGCATGTCCGGTTTTCCGAGATGACCAGTGACGAATTAGAGCATACCGTTGATGAGTATCGAATATCGAGGGAGTTTTGACCGCAGTTGCCTGACCCGAACATGACCATGGATTTACTGAGACGCAACCGGCATATAGGTGTTTACCTGGCTCTCCTGGAACACGGTGGACTCCGGATACCTTTATCTTCCTTTTTCTGGCTGTGATTAAACACTTTAGGGTACATATCTCTCAACTTGTGCCCATTGGTGTGAACCGGGTGGTAATGTTTGAGATTCGATGTAGGAGTCTGAATATCGACTGCACCATCGACCTATTCCGGGTGTTCTATAAGTTAGGGAAGCAGGGGCACTGGTTCTCTTTTGTAAGCAAAGTTCATAGGAAGGCGTTGCGGTTTTGCATAGAGACTACCTCTAGTTTGAAGGAGTAGAAGAAGAAGTTTTTCTTGGTTGATCGGAGGGTTATACCGGATGCTATGTCGTGGAGGGACCGTGACACGTGTGTTGCGGATCCGTTTCCCCGAACTTATAGTCAGGCTGATGCGGATTTGTTGGCCGAGACATTGATTCCATTGCAACCACCTCACAAAGGCTTGTTATACTTATGTGGGTTATTTAACCCTTTGTCCCGCTTAGAATGTCGTCGTTCTCTTCGTGATGCAAGGGGCAACGGTAATATTTCGCTTTTATGTTTCTCTTGCTTTTGACTAACCGGATTTCTTTAATTGTTCCACTCTCTCCCCTCTTGTTCATCTTGCAGAGTGTACAATGGAGCAATTCCTAATATTACCGAAGTGGACTGGCACACGGGTGACTATTGAGGAGGAGCTCCCAGAGGACCAAAGAACCGTTGATCGCACCGCCCATCCTTTAGGAGTTAAGGATCCTATTCCTGCTCTTACCCTGGCACAAGAGGCGGTACAAAACCCTGATCCAAGGATCAAAGCTGCTCGTGAGCGTCGGGAGGCCCTTGCTCTTGAGAAGAACCTTCTGTTGCAAGAGGGTGGCGATGCCGGGCCGAGCCAGGGCCAGAAGAAGAGGAAAGGGAGTGACTCCGGTGCTGGGACGAAAAGGAGTAAGGTCGCTTCCAATGATCAGACTGGGACAGGGTCTACTTCTAACCGGGTCCTTTCTCCTGATCCGATGAATGTGGCTGAACCTACCACCGCTGAGGGGAATACCTCCCAACAAGATCAACAAACACAAGATCAACAGGAGCAGCAAGACGGAGGAATGGACCGTTCCATCCCTTCTCCCCGTCGTGCCGGCAAGGGACCCGTTACTGGTATGCTTTATTCAATCCCCTGCCATTTCATCTGTTCTGGCTTATTGTTTTGACATGTGTGCCTTCTTTTCCAGAGGAGGAGGAGGAGAACCTCAACTTGGAGAATGACGATGAGGATGATGACGATGCAGATGACGAGGGGATGCAAACCTACGTTCCTGCTTGGCGACTTCAGCATAATGTCCTTATAGATACCCACTTTGTTGCCAAGGAATTGTTGGTTCATCTCCCTACTCCTGCTGAGCAGCGGTCATTGGCTGCGTTGTCGGACCATGAGTTGATTCGTCAAGGCTATTTAACGTTGGCCCGCACCTCTTTGAACCAATCTGAAATCATCAAACGGTTTGAGTTGCTGAACCAAGATCACCGGAACTTGATCAACTCCAGTCGTCAAGATGCTGAGAACTTCCAACGAGGGCAAGAGTTGTTGGAGCAGATTTCTGCTAATTTTAAGAAACTTGAGACGGAGCATGCTTCATGTTCCCTAGATAAAGCTACCCTTAGAAGCCAGAGTGAAGTCCTTGGAAGTCGCTGCTCAAGTCAATGATCAAAAGGTAAGAGATCTTGAATGCACTCTCGGTTTGAAGGATGAAGAGTTAGTTCGGGCCAATAAGCGTGCTCAAGATGCCGAGACCCTCAACACCAAATGCACAACTAACGTCCGTAGGGCTGCATCTGACTGAACCAGACTTGTCAAGGAGTTTATCCCCTATGTCATTCGCCTACTTCATGGGAGCTCCGAGTATAAGAAGCATGTGGTCGAGGTTGCTAATGTCTGCTATTCCGGAGGATGGTATGATGGGATCAAAGTTAACCGCTCCGAGGAATGACTTGCCAAGACTCTCTCTGAGACGAAGGACTTTGATTTTGACCAAGCTAAAGCGTGGGTGGCAAAGTGTGATGAATTGTTTGCTTCGTCTTACCCCTTTGTTGTTAACGTGAGCAAGTCTTTTGATTTGTCCATTGGAAATTTGATGAAGTTGACTTCGGATGAACCGGAAACTCCCAACAAGGCTCCTCTAGTTCCAACTGTCTCCACCTCTTCTCAAGTGGCCCCACAATGAAGCATGTTTCTAGGGCATGCTTTGTAATGTTTATTTCTGCTTCGGTTACTTTTATAGTTGCAACTCTAACTTTATTCATGCCGGAGGTTGTTCTGGTTCTTTTGATGTAAAAGTTTAAACTTGTCTGCGCCGGTTATTATTCCGGTTGAAGTTGATATGAAACCACTCTTTTGAATGTTCAATTTCTATTTTATGAAATTATGTTTACCTATGCCTCCGGAGAACCGGAGTACACGTTTTGATTCGGTTCTTTTTCCATCCTTTTGCTTCGGTTGTCCGAGCACTAGGCTACCGTTTGAGGTTTTTCTCAGATGCCCACAAGTGGTGGCTTGTCTCGCTGGGCGGGATTGTTTTTGTTCCGGTGGTTAAGGCTCAGCCTTTACAGTAGGGCCGCCGCTCGACGAGGATTCTAACCTTTACAAGCGGTCTCACGCTTCGGTGGATGAGGTTCTTAACCTTTACCACTGTTGATGAGGCTCTTACCCTTTAATACCAATAGGGCCGCCGCTCGATGAGGCTCTTAACCTTTACAAGCGGTCTTACGCTTCGATGGATGAGGCTCTTAACCTTTATCACGGTTAATGAGGCTCTTAACCTTTACAACCAATAGGGCCGCCGCTCGATGAGGCTCTTAACCTTTACAAGCGGTCTTACGCTTCGGTGGATGAAGCTCTTAACCTTTACCACGGTTGATGAGGCTCATAACCATTACAAACAATAGGGCCGCCGCTCGATGAGGCTCTTAACCTTTACAACCGGTCTTACGCTTCGGTGGATGAGGCTCTTAACCTTTACCACAGTTGATGAGGCTCTTAACCTTTACAACCAATAGGGCCGCTCGATGAGATTCTTCGACCTTTACAAGCGGTCTACTTCCTTCGAGTTGATCAGACTCGTCGGGGGGATTTGGTGTTTGTTCTCTCGATTGTTAAGTCATTGTTACGCTTGTCATGTACTTGCTTCGGAAAATTTCCTTCCCCATGTCGGGGAGGATATATTATATTATGAATAATCATTTTCGGTTACATGAAACAATTTCTTAGATTCATGGCGTGCCACTTCCTTGGGATTTCTTTTCCCGTTCATAGTTTCTAGCTTGTAGGAGCCATTCTGAAATGCTTCGATGACCCGGTATGGACCTTCCCAGTTCGGACCAAGTTTTCCCGGCTTTATCACTCGGCTTGCTTCGTTTTTTGGTAGACAAAATCCCCGACTTTGAACGCCATGTGCCTAACCCTTTTGTTGTAATATTGTTCCATCTTCTTCGTATACTTGGCTTCTCTGATGGCTGCCATTTCCCTTCGTTCTTAGACGAGGTCTAGGTTTAGCCGAAGCTCTTCCTCGTTTGTCTCTTCATTGAACATGAGTGTCCGGAAGGTCCTCATTCCTATTTTGGCTGGGATGACTACCTCACTTCCGTAGGTCAGGCTAAACGGGGTCTCCCCATTGCTGGTTTTCATCATGGTTCGGTGAGCCCATAAGACGCTTGGTAATTCGTCCACCCATCCGGTCATTTCCCTTCCCAAGCGGGCTTTAAGTCCGTGCATGAGGGACTTGTTTGCTCTTTCGACGAGCCCGTTAGCTTGTAGGTGTGCTACAACAGTGTTGATTTGTTTGATTTGCCACTTAACGCACCACCCCTTGAATGGATCATTCACCAGGTGTATTCTGTTGTTCGTAACAATGATGCCCGACACGCCGAACCTACATAATATGTTTTCCCAGACAAATTTCTTCACGTCCTTTCCCCGGACCTTTGCTAGTGGTTTGGCTTCCATCCACTTGGTGAGATAGTCTATGGCCACTATGATGAACTTGACCTTGCCTGACGCTTCAGGAAGGGGACCCAGGATGTCTAGGCCCCATTGGTAGAAGGGCCACGAAGACATGATCGAGGTCATGAGGATCTTCGGAAGCTTAGGGACTGAGGCGTGGATTTGAAAAGAATCGCACTTTTCTACCACCTCGTATGTGTCTTGATACATCGTTGGCCAATAATACCCTTGTCTCATTATTTTCGCCACTACCGACCTGTACCCGGGGTGCATCCCGCACCCTCCTTCGTGACCTCTCGGATGATGTAGTTTGCCTGTAGGGGGACTACACACCGCAACATGGGAGAAAGATATGACTTCTTAAACAACACTCCGCCTTCGGTGACGAACTGTGGTATTTTCATTCGGAGTTTTCTAGCCTCATCCGGGTTGGTGGGCCATACACCCTCTTGCAGCATTTGAGAATTAGGGTCATCCAATTGTCGTCCTCTTCCTCCACCACGGCATTTACTTCTTCCCTTTCAATTGACCGCGACGCCAGTACTTCCACTAGGACCTCTTTGGTGAGATGGTTGAAGGCGACCGAAGCTAGCTTGTTAGAACATCCGCTTTCTGGTTTTTGTTCCTTGGGATGTGCTGGATTGTAAATTTGTTGAATTTTGCTACCCGCTCCATCGCCTCCGCGAGGTACTTCTTCATCCGCTCATTACAAGCAACGAACTCACCGTTTATCTGGCATGCGACTAGCTTCGAGTCCACTTTTGATTGAAGGGTTTGGGCTCCCATCTTTTCGGCCAACTTTAACCCGGCCAATAAGGCCTCGTATTCAGCTTCATTGTTCGAAGTTTCGAAATCCAAACGGAGAGCATGTGTATTCTGTGCCAGAAGGATCTATTAGGACTAGACCCGTTCCTGCTCCTTTTGAGCTTGCGGCCCCGTCTGTGAACAATGTCCACTCTGCTTCATTGGGGTCGGATACCTCCATAGTAAAAATAAGCTTTTCCCCGGATGGTGTTTCGGCCAAGAAGTCTGCTATCACTTGACCTTTTATTGCGTTTCGGGGCACATAGTTGATTGCATATGCTCCCAAATCAATCGCATATTTGGCCAACTTTCCTGATGCTTCGGCTTTCGACAACACTTGTTTGATCGGCTGGTCAGTGATCACTCTAATTGAGTGGGCTTCGAAATATCTCCTCAGTCTTCTTGACAAGTGGATCAGGCATAGGACTAGCTTTTCCAACGGGGCGTACCTTCGCTCTGCGTCATGTAGCACACGGCTAACGTAGCGGATCGGAGCCTGCCCTTGCTTTCTTTCCGCCATGAGTACCCCGCTGACAGCGCCTTTGGCCATGGCCAAATTGATGTACAGCGTTTCTCCCTTGACGGGTGTGGTTAGGAGTGGTAAGTCCATGACTACCTGCTTCATCGCTTGGAAGGCGGCCTCCGCTTCGGGAGTCCATTTATACTCATCCCGGTTCTCCTTGGTGATGTTCTTCAACGTTTCGAAGAAAGTAAGGGAACGTTCAGCGATTTGGAGACAAAGCGGTTTAACGCTGCTAGCTTGCCACTTAGCGACTGCATCTCCTTCAGGGTCCTGGGGGACCTCATGTCCATTATGGCCTTCGTTTTCTTGGGGTTTGCCCTTATTCCTTCCGAGGTGACCATGTAGCCTAAGAACTTCCCTTCTTCTACCCCGAAGGAACACTTCTTGGGATTGAGCTTCATGTTAATTTTCCGAAGGTTGTTGAAGGTTTCGGCAATGTCAGCCAGGAGGGTTGTTTCGGAGGAACTCTTGATGACCATGTCGTCCACGTAAGCCTCGAAGTTTCGACCTATTTATTCCTTAAAGGTCGCATCCACAAGCCTTTGATAGGTAGACCCATCATTTTTTAGCCCAAATGGCATCTTGGTATAACAATAGGTTCCCTGGTCTGTATAAAAGGTTGTCTTTTCTTCGTCTTCCTCGTCCATCTGAACTTGGTGGTAGCCTTTATAAGCGCCTAGGAAGCACTTATACTTATAGCCCATCACCGATTCTATCTTCAAATCTATCTCCGGGAGGGGATAGTAGTCTTTCAGGCAGGCATAGTTAAGGTTTTTGAAGTCAATACACATCCGCCAGCTGCCGTCCGCTTTCTTGACTATGACCGGATTAGATATCCAGGTGGGGTACCTTACCGGACGGACAATCCCTGCTTTGACCCATTCCTCCACCTCTCTGGCCACCACCCCGCTCTTTTATTCACCGAGGACTCGTCGCTTCTGTGCGACCGGAGTCATCGAATGGTTGACATACAACGAGTGTTTGATCGGTCTTTTGGGTACCCCGGTCATGTCGGCTGGGGTCCATGCAAACACATCCTGACTTCGCCTGAGCAAGTCAATTAACCGTGCTCTCCCTTCTTCCGAGAAATTTTTCCCAGTTACCACTAGTTTATCCGGATGAGCCGGATTCACTAACACTTCCTCTGTGGGCGGGAGGTCTGCTTCATTTCCCCGAGGCTTTTCTTCCTCGACCTTATGTTTTACGACTTCCTCAGCTGCTTTACCTTAGTTGGTTTTTTGTTTTTCCTCCAGCATTGGACATTCGGCTATAATGGATGCTCTGGGGACCAGCGTGGCAATCCCTTTCGGGGTTGGAAACTTGAACATGGCATGGGAGGTTGACGGGACTTCCCTTAATGCTCTAATGCCGGTGCGCCCCAAGATGACATTGTAGGTGGACATAGCTTGCACAATGGTGAACTTTAAGTTGACCGTGCGTCTGAATTTCCCCGTTCCGAACGAGACAGCCAGTTCCACTTTTCCCAGCGGCGTCAACTCTTCCACTGAGAAACCAACCAAGTTTGACTGTGATGGCTCTAATCTCTTCTTGATCGAGGGGCATAAGTGGTTAAAACAATGCTCGAACATGATTTGGACTGATGCGCCGTTGTCCACGAGCATACTTCTTATCAGGTTTCCTTCTACTTCTGCCTCGATGATTAGCGATTCATCGAAGGCGTCGTTACCGTTTAGAGGGGGAAAGCTGATGGG
This sequence comes from Glebionis coronaria, assembly GCA_025667525.1. Taxonomy (NCBI): domain Eukaryota; kingdom Viridiplantae; phylum Streptophyta; class Magnoliopsida; order Asterales; family Asteraceae; genus Glebionis; species Glebionis coronaria. The sequence goes on along the minus strand of JANFOE010000623.1, from coordinate 200,659 downwards.
GGCTTGCATCCAATCCCAGTCTTCCGGAGTAGGTTCTTTCCTCTTTCCCCCGTCCTATATGACCTCACCATATTGCTTGTCTTCCTTTCGCCCCTATGGTCATCCTTAGGCTTAGAGGAATTGTCTTTGTATCCAGCCTTAGGCTCGTGGTCACGGACCAGATGATTGAGCTTCCCTGCCTCCAACGCTGCCTCTAACTGCCTCCTTAGATGGAAGCAGTCGTTGGTCAGGTGTCCCTTTTGACCGTGGTAGTCGCAGTGCTTATTCATGTTTTCCCTTCTGACCATTCCTTTGGTGGGTTCCGGACGAGGTAGTCGGAGATGAGTCTCGAAGGCTAGTATTTCCTTTGGAGTCCGGGACAGAGAGTCTATGACAGATATGGGGAGTGGTTTATTCGCTTCGTATGGACGGGGATGTGGGTATTGTGGGTATGGCTGGTATAGCTCCTTCCCTTTGTCGGACCTTCGTCCGTAACGATTTTTCCCTTTGTACTCTCCTCCTCCTTGCCTTTCGGACTTATTGAAAGGCTTGGTTCCTCTCTCGGCATATTCCACTCTGGGGAGCTCAGTGGTCCGGAATGCCTCTTTCGACTTGACGTAGTCTTCGACTCTCTTCATCATCTCGTCAATGGTCTGGGGTGTTTTATCTGCGAACCTCCGAGCCAACTCGGGGCATTTGCAATTGCTAACAAATGATCATATTAACATTACGTCGGGAGAACCCTCAATGTAGCTGGTCTCATTCGTCTATCTTTCCTTTAAGTCCGGAAGGCTTTCATGAGCCTTTCTAACTATTTTGGTCACGTCGATGGCCTCCTTGGTGCATTTTCTCCTTAATGCAAATCTTCTTACAAACTGATCTCTCAGGTCCACCCAATTACCTATACTCCCATTCGGTAAGCGGCCAAACCATCCTCGAGCGGCATCGTCCAGCATCTGCTGGAACATGCGGCACCATACCGGCATGGGCAAATCTCCTTGTGTTGCAGCTCCGGAGAACCGCGTGACATGGTTGTCCGAATCCGTACTTCCATCATACAACTTGAGGTGAGGAGGTAAGATGTGCTTCGGGGACGAGTAATGGATGATTCGCCTCGTAAAGGGTGAACGGGACACCTCCTTATAGGGATTCGACATGTGTTCTTCCGGCTCTTCCGCTGTCACAGGCTTGGACACGTTCCTTCTTGGCTCGGTCACCTCGAATGATAGTCAGATGGGAATGACATTGTGTACGACCAACCGTGAGTTGTACTCGGAGATGAGGGGTTAAAGGCTAGCCAATTTGGCTTCGGTTTCATTGTTAAGTGTTTCACGGATGGCGCCAAAATGTTGATGCTAAATTCCTCCAGTAGGACCTACGGGACTAGGAACCTTCCATGTAAGCTACGAATGGATGAAACACCTACACACAAGAAGCAACACACGTTAACTCGTCCCGGGTGTTATCCCAGGACAAAGCTCCGGTGTGAGAATGAGTAATGGTACGAAATAGGGTATATGGTATTAAGTGTGTGTTGTCAGGATATTCAATGTGTTTAGCACTAAATGTGAGGACTATATATAGAGTATTGTTGATACCTTGATGTTGACAGTTCATACCTTGTCTTCTTTCCCGAAATGGGTCTGTGTACCTCATCAGCTCTGACATTGTACCTTTCCTCTTTGAGCATACGCCAAGACCTTGAGTGGGGCCTTGAGTTAGATGACATCACGAATGACGTCATGGTACTGTTCACACCACGTGGACTCATGGTCCGGCTACCTTTTCCGGTCTGGCCTCCGGTGGGTGACACGTATCATGGTCTTCGGGCATTTTCCGGGACCACACACGAACACTATCCCGAACATCCCATATAAGTGCATTCAAAAAGCACTCAGAAACAACACCTACGAATGATAAAAGTGACACAAGTATTATTGAGTTCAAATGAACCAAAAGAATCATTAATAAGATGAGTGTTACATGCCAGCTGTTGTAAACATCAATGTTCTAACTAACCAAACGATTATAAAAAAAGTTACAGTGTGTAGAGAAAAAGTGTGGACTCTTTGGTACATTGGCTATTTTATGAGCTATTCCATTATGTCTTGCAAGCAATTTCGTCTCAACCTTTGTGTATAAGATAGTCGCATGCGTCACCTACAATCAAATGCATTTCTCGTTACATTTTTTATCTCTATGATCATAAAGCACCTAAGATATGAAACCAAAATAGCATCTTCATATAAATATATATCGAAAGGGGATAAAACACTATTAATTTACTATTCGTTATGTTATCGCATAACAATCATATCATTTCCATTAATTACAGTTGTATACATACATGTGGTCGAGTTTTCGACCCAAAAATACATGTCCATCGTCATCACAAGTAACAACGCTTTGGTCATCACTTTCTAGCATGCTCTTTGCTTTGCAAGACAGAGTCCCGAGTTGAAAAAACTTTAACAGAGCCAGTTGACACATGAATACCTCCATCTACATTACAGCTCATAGTATTCACACATCCAATTTATTTTTCATGCCCTGAAAAGTTCAAGTCTCATGACTAAATCCTATCAATTGAAGATAATCCTATAAGCTTAGTCAAAGAAAGAACTTAGAACTCAATAATAAGCAAACAACATGCACACACACTTTCAGTAAGACATCTTGGTTTATGAACTTAACTTGAAGCTGAATAACAACATATTAAAAACAATAAAAGTTCATGTTTCTTAAAGTTGTTAATATATTCATGAAACCAAGAACTTGAAACAACAAAATCAAATCCAAAATCCGAATCATCTCAACTCATGTAAAGAAAAAAAACAAAAAAGAACCATGAAAACATACTAAATCCTTTTATCAAATACCTTCTGTGCAACCTCATATCACCCTTTCTAACTAACTATATTTCACTCACATAACCATTGGGGAAGTTAACTTCTACCCATATAGCCCGAAATTCAAAAAAATTCATTAATAGATATCAAGAAGGAAGTAAAAAAACAGACAAATTAAACTTTGAAATAAATATATAATACAACAAATCACGGATCTAGTTCTAGTTTTTACTTATCTTTGATATAATTAATTCAATAAACAAGAGTGATGTGCAGTGGAACAAATGTATGATATATTGGTTTGATGACTAGTGGTTGTGTAAACAAGAGTGATGTGCAGTGGAACAAATGTATGATATATTGGTTTGATGACTAGCGGTTGTGTTGGCAAAATGGTTGTGTTGGCAAAATCTGTGATGTGAGTGAGTGGTTGGGAAAAGATATGATAAACTCATAAAAAATATAGGTATAGGTCATGTTTAAATTCATCGAAAATTTTGAGAACAAAAAAGGGGCAAAAAGTCCCGCTCATATTTTTTGTAATATTAGACCGGGTCTTGGCTTAAGACAGGTCTTCTTGTCATTTTCAAATTGAAGCCGGGTTTCAAAGTTATTACCGGTCTATCTTAGGTTTTATATAGACGTGTTATTTTTTTAAGTCCGGTCTTTATTTGTTATTTATTTCAAAACCGGGTTTTTTCATTAAAACAAGTCTTGATATTTTCTGGTAGGCTAAACACATTTTTTGGGAACGTCTTTTTTCAAAAAGGTCTTGATGAAGGGGTCTCTAAGCTTATTTTTGTAGTAGTGTATTGAGATTTAGTGCAACTAATTTAACCAAAAAAACAAACAGAAATTGGTTGTGAAGAAGAGATGTAGGTGAAGACACTGTTTTTTCTTAAGATCATATCCTATTTAGTAGGTTTGACACTTTCACAAAAAATTATAATCTAATCGAAGTGTATTTTGGAACCACATAAATCATAAGCTGTTCTGACAAATTTGTTTTAATAAACCTAAGTTGTCTAGATAAGTTCACCCTAAACACTCCCTAAACAACAATGATCAAGAAATGACAAAAAAAAGTAAAATAAAAATAGAAATGCAGCCTTAAAAGTATTTGATGAGACATAGGGTATGCATTAACATATAATAACTGAAGATACCACACTTTGAAGTGTACCTGTTCGAAGTGTTCAACCAATATTAGGTCTAGGTTCAATATCTGACTTGACATCTACCGCTCTTAGTGTAACACCATTAACAACATCCATAAGCACATCATACCCCATCATAATAGTTATACTCTAAGCTATCGCACATGCAATTACAACCTAATACTTTCTGAAATTCCAGAGTTTCAAGCTATAGTTACGATCCAAGCTTCTTTGAGTAATTAACAAAATTAGGCACAAAGAAGACAAAGGTCTCAAATGGCTATCACTCTTTTTCAAATCACTTTTAATCCACAAGCTATTAGCAGCAACTCTACACAATTAAGAATTTAAAAAACCTTAAAATAAAATTGGGTGAAAAGTGAAGATATATTATAAAAAATATTTATGTAATTACATCAACAGTCATCAAGCCAAATATTCAAAGAAAATATGATTCAATATACTGAAAACATAAAAAATAGAAACACAGACCTGGATCGAACATTTTGGTTCGGTCCTCGGTCCGGTGTTTTAAGCCAAAACGGTTTTTGGACCGGTCCGGTTTTTGGACCGGTCCGGTGTTTTAAGCCAAAGTTAGCGCAAATAAATCAACTGTAACACTTCTTTGTCAAATCTTCTAAAATCTTGCATTTCAGGTGACTACCAAACGAACACGTATTAGTGTTTTTTAAATCAAAATCATAATCTATTAATTACAACTCATTATCTTTTACGATTGCAATAAAAATTTCAAACGAAAAATTGATGTTGCAAGAGTTAAAAGCTTCAAGATAGGATGAGATGAACAAATTCTAAAACCGCAAGTCACTTAAAATTACTTTTACCGTTTTACTATTGACAAATCTTTACATGCATATCATAAGCAAAATATTCTCATTTCACCCATCATGTATGTTTACTACTTTTTATTTTGACAAAACCTTCTTATTTTGACAAAACCTTCATAAAAGATTCACTTATTTAGCTTTACGTGATCATGTAATGTATAAATTTTAATTTCATTATTGAATTATTAAGTATATCAATCTATGAGAAAACTTCTTATCTTTTGCAAACTTGTTTAAATGTAAGAGTTGTCTATTCTTTGACTCCTCAAACTCAAAATACAAAATTTAGAACCTGTTATCACTTATACACATATCTTTAGAAGAATGAACTCTTCTTTATTTGTCTTTTAGAAGCATCCTTGTAAAATTTTCTTTTCTTTTCAATTATGAGCATGTTTAATAAGATTATAGAGATTCAATGAATAAAAAAGACGAAGCACAACTTACATTTTAATGAAAATTAATCATTCAAGCACTTCATCAAATCTGTAAAAACAAAATTAAAATTTCAAGGTTCTCGATGAAGCATTTTGTCAAATAGTTAGTAGGCATTCAACTTCTATTCTGTAAACACTCGACTCGAATGATTGACTCTTGATATGTCTGTAAACACACATCTTTTCTACCACTTAATTACAATACTAACCGGACCAAAACGTGTATTTTATCTCTTTTATGTCGGAATTATGCGTGGTTTGTGTTTTTGTTGTGATTTAGGACGAAAAGGTGAAAAGTGGAGAAAACACGGACATTCACGGGCATTTACGAACTTTTATTGAAGAAAAAGATGAAAGACGGAGTCAAGAAGTCAAGAGTGCAAAAAGAACGGAAGTCCAAGACCAATTCTGAAGATTTATCGAAGAAAAAGTCAAAAGACGGAAGTTTATCAAAAGCCGAAGAATTCAAGTGTATTTTATTGAAGAATTTAAAGACGAGTTCAAAGAAATCCCGAAGCCAAAAGTCCTTTAAGTCCAAGTTTAAAGAAGATTAGAAGAAAAGGACTAAGTATGCAATTAATGAAGATTAAAGAAGGAAGGACTTAAGCTTGTAATTAAGAGAAAAGGAAAGAGGGGAGGAAGCTTCCTAATCCTCCCCTATATATAGTTAGGACTAGATTAATTATTTTCTTGTTGGCTAAGTGTGACAATTAGTCTTCCACTTTTAATTACCTTGTCATTTAAATACTTGTCAATTTAATTACCTTGTCTTGCACCTTTAATTCATTTAATTTCAAGTAAGTTTTCATTTAATTCTTGTCAATCTTTACTTTATCTCGTTAATCTCTCATCTACCTTTCTTAATCTTTGATTTCTATGTTTATGTTTGTGTTCATGTTTATGTCTTTATTTTGATCAAGTGGGTTTTTGATTATTGTGGTTAAAGTTGTTAGATTTCTTGATATTGATTGTTTGTTTATGATTAATTGATGTTTTGTTATTAGTTTGATTAAATCGTTTGTTTGATTTTAGTTAAATATGTGGTAGATTAGTTGTTATTTTTGATCCCTTGTTCTTCGGGGGTTTTTGTTTGTGTTTCTGTATTCCCAGGAAAACTTCCGAGCCAAGACAAGAAAGGCTGTTCATTCGGAACTTTCAAAGTTCCGAACTAGTGGCTTTCATTCGGAACTCAAAAGTTCCGGATCAAGAGGTTTCACTCGGAACTCCAAAGTTCCGAACCAAGGGGCTTCATCCGGAAGTCTTCCGAGTCAAGGAGTTCAGGATCAAGATAGGTTCATTCGGAACTCAAAAAGTTCCGGATCAACTCAGAACTTCAGAATCAAGGTTTCTTTCAGTTTTATTTTAGTATATGTTTTTAAATTTCTCTCTTTTATTTTAAAGCTTTATTTTTCCCGCCTTTTATTTAGTTGCACTTTAAATTTGCCTTAGCTTTATTTTAGTTTTGCCTTAGTTTAAGTCGCGTTTTAAGATTGCCTTAGGTAGATTTAAGTTTACGTCATTTACTTTAGTGCCCTTTAATTTCAGTCACGTTTTTAAATACTTGCACTTATTTTAATTAGACTTAGATTTAATTTCACGCCACTTTACTTTCAACGACATTTACTTTCAAGTCTTTGCACATTTAAATTTAAAACCAACCAAAAATATTTGTTTCGCACTTTTAATTTTAAAAACTACAACGACACATTTTTGTTCCACCAAAATAAAACTGAGTCACATAGAGAACCTAGATCAATTCGATTAGACACACGACAAAGAACATTAATCTTTTTACCTGGCCAAAAGCCTTGTATCAACTCTACATAAAAAACAATCAAATAATCTGAAACTGTACGACACATACCTCATTATGGAAATGGATTTCGTCATATCTTGAAACGAATCCAAAAACCTGAAAAACATATATGGTTTTGCATCAACAAAAGACCAATTAATAGAGATACATATAAATAATATAAAACGAAATTGAATAAAGTAACTAAGATGGAGAAGATAGTTGAAATCATGTTAGAAGTATAATAGGTTAAAAAGTCATGGATCGGTTCTTCCTGTGGAAGAGTTTGAAATAAGAAGATGCAATTTCAAATTAGTTCAGAGTTTAAGTGAAGGGCGGCTCCATTTTCCGAGATGATTGGTATTCTACTGAATAAAATAATTTATACGGGGTAGGAATTTAAGCCAAAGAAAATAACTTATATATGACATCATAATTTAATAAAGTTTAATAATATTTAATTTAATTTACCAACAGAAGATTTACACCTTGTCAAAGATAACATCAGCACAAACCTTGTTTTAATAGAGTTCTAGTCGAAGAGGACAATAAACGATAAAATAATTAAATAACAGGCTGAATTTTTTTCTAATGATTCAAAACGGGTCGGGTCTATACATATTAAGAGCAAAAGAAAAACTCCTTTTATGCAATTAACATTAACCACAAAAGTGATGTTCTATGTGTCTAAATATAATTCAATTTTGTCAAGTTAGTTTTAAACAAGATTAAATTGACTCGAATTCTATTCTCACTTGTAATGCATAACTGATAGTAAAACAAGCTGAGATTGCCTAAACTGGCGTGATTAGACTTTTTTATAAATTGCTTGTATATAACTTAGATGTTTTATTTTAATTTCCGAGACACACGAAGTTATGACAATATAATATGATTGTTACATCAAAACATTGCGTACTTTGCAAAAGCAAACTAACTGTTCATTAAGAAAATGTAAAAACCATGTTAGTATGTCCTATTTTTTTGTTCTCGTCGGTACTCACAATATATATGTATTAAATTTTTAATTTTTACATAAAAAACATTACCACACATGTCTACTCGATAATAAATTTTACCCACTTTCCCACTTTTCAACTAAACTCTTCTTCTCCAATATGTTTTCTACCATCTCACCCACGAAAGTACAAATCTGCATAAGCAATGAAGAATTAGATAGTTCATTTGTGATTGTTAGCCAGTTACGTTGAGGCACTCTAATTTGTGGGATGAGGGCATGTTCATCCCTTTGAATAGATCGAGATCCTGTTAAGGATTGCACAATAGCTTGCAAACAAACTAAACCACTTGAGAGACTCTTACTAAACTCTAATAAGTTACGCGGAATCTAACTTATGCAAGCAAAGAAGAACAACAGTATACTCTAACTATTCAATTCTTTTTAGGACTGTGGAAAAGGAACAATAAACTCAACGTACCTATATTCCTTTTATAGTACAAGGAACCCTATAATATTCTATTTAGATAAGTATATCACAGACGATATACTCCCAATATACTTAGAACATATCTTTACTAAAGATATTTCAGTCCTTATCTATACTAGTAGTACTAACATTTAGCCTAACGGTACTTAGCATGTATCGCGCTAACACTAACGATACTTACTATAACTAACTCTACTTAGTACATAACTAACGATACTTGATACTTTTACAAATAATTCCCAACAATCCTCCCCTAAACAAGAATGATAACTTGTTGTCTTGTTGTTTTTTGTGTGTTGAATGTATCAGAATACATGTCTTCAAACTTCACTTCAAATCTGGATTGAACTCTGTAATTCTGATCTTTGTACCAACTGAATGTATCCAAACACTGCTACAGATCTTCTTTTGTTATAATGAACTCTAATTCTTTTTAAATTTCATCTTTGTCTTCAAAGTATGATATTCTATGTCTTGAACTTGAACATTCTTTAATCTTTACAACAACTCTCTTGTCTTCATATTTTAGACCTTGTCATCTTGAGATAAAACCTGTGTGGCTCTAGATCATGGATCATCTTCTCCTATTTGATGATGACAAAACCTTCTGTATAATATCTTTGACAAGCATGAATCTACTTGAACATGTCACCAATGTTATTTATGAATCAACATTCTTGCATGTATCTTCTCACTTGAAATAAAACAATTAACTAACCAATCTGTATTGGCATCATGATTTTTAGCAAATCATCAGCTATCAACGGATTTGATTTATTCTTTACCAGCTAGCCGTATACTCTGGAATAGCCAATACTTTATTCACCAAGAATAAGGTCTACTGATAACTATATAATTTTTGGTAAACTGTCAACAATATAACGGATTTGATAGAGTCTTTACCTAGGACCGTTTGCCCTAGGACTAGCCAACTCTTTTCAATTAAGCATGGTGAGTTAATGACCATGTAGATTTTAGCAAACTACCAGCTATCAAAGGATTTGGCATGCGTGACAGAATTATTTGGCTTCCCAGTACGGGCGGGGCTGTTTTTATTAGCAAACCACAAAGGCAGAAATTGCATACCAGAACTATTTCGGTCAACTGTGACTACTTTTTTGGTATTTCAAACTAAAGTATGGTTTTTCTACATTGATTGCAAATAGGGTTGTGACTAATTAAGTGCTAACTGCAATTTCTGGTCCATCATAAGTGATAGGAAGGATTCATATCAAAATTGAACCGATCGGGTCCATATATGGTCAGTAGATCATTAGTATAAAAAAGTTTGGATTGAAGTCTTAAGAGATCCCAAATTGGGTTACCTTAATCATATCACCTTCTCGGGAACACATCACTAATACTTCATTAGTGAGAATAACCAAGTCTATTAGATTCAACTATCAGTATCTCACTAGCGATACAAAGGGCGTAACATGTCCATATCAATATTGCATTCTCACAAACATATCACACGATGTGGGATCCAAAATTAATCATCAATGTAAAACCCGTATTTTAAATCGAGAATTTATAAATACGCGGTTTATTATTATTTTACGCGGGATATTTGCCAGCAGCATCTGTTGCGCCGCAATTCATGTGTCTTGCGCCGCAACTCTTGATCCGCAGCCCCATGATCCGTAGGCCCTTAAATTGCGCCGCAACTCATGTGTCATGCGCCGCAACTTGTGATCCGCAGCACCATGGTCTGTAGCCCTTCATCTGTTGCGCCGCAACTGGTGGGTCTTGCGCCGCAACTCGTGATCTGGGCCAAGCCCGTGTGAAGGAAATAAAACAAACGGGAGAGTATTTTTTTTTTTTCCTTTCTAGGCGGACACATACAAACATACAGAAACCCTAGAAATCAAATCAAGCCGCCACATATCCTTCTCTCCTCTCTTCCCTGCCGCGACCTACACAAAGAAAAAAAAAAGGAGAAACATGGCTGCACGATCCGCGAGGAATGAAGATTTCATTCGTTTGTTTTAAGTACCCTAAACCCTAAAACGAAACATGAGGTAAAAACCTAAATTCGTTTTATTTATTCTTCTTTTAAATTGATATTAAATCTGAATTTAAAAGGGTTATTAAAAACATGTTTAAGTGGTGGTTAATGTAGGGGGCGTTTGGCAGTGAGTTTAATAAGCAGAAATTAAGGGTGTTTGGCTACCAGTTTTAAAAGATATTAAGGGGTTGGTTGGTTCGATTTATTTAAATACATAACACGAGTCTCACCTTTTAAATTAGTAAGACACGGGATTCGGTTTCGATGCTTTTGATAAATAATACATGGTTACGGGTTTTCATCTTTACAAGTAATTAGCCGTAACATGTATATTATTTTCAAGGTAAATAAAATTACTAAAACCCGACTTATTATTACGAGTGCATTATATCTTCATTTAATTAAATCACATTATATTAAGTTAAATGCATTTAACCTATAGTTTATTTAAATGACATGTAATAACCAATACACTATACATTATATCTTTATGACTTAGAATATTAATCAGTAAACACTTAAGCTTATTTATTAACCTATTCAGCCAGTTTATAACTATTTTGGTAACTTTCTATTTTTGGTAACTTTCTATTTTAGGAAACCTGCTAATTTTGGTAAGTTACTTAATATTGTTCAGTAAGCATAATAACATATGGAATACCAAAGATACTTAATCAGATTTATCAGAATGGAAGATAAACACAGATTAAAGTTTAGAACAGTAATCAGTCGACTTATTTACACGTCCGTTAATTTATGTAGTATCCGTGAAGTCAAATTCGATCCGTCAGCTTTCGATCTTATCTCGGTACTGGACAAGAGGTACGGATTTCCCGTCCTTTCAGTAAGGATTTCCTTTCCTATGCATGATTAGGATTTCCCGTCTGCAGCCAAATGTTTTCCCCAGTATATGTTTAAGTTTATCAGAAATCATGTTAATAACTAAATGAATTGCCTGAGCATTATATACAAGCACGACCAGTTTATGTACTAGTTACGGAGGTACCGTAACCACGACACTAGAGGCACCGGTGTCGTGACTCACATGCAGGAGAGTGATATCCTGCATCGTCCCACTCAGCTCAGCTTGGCCATTTTATCAGTATATTTTTAGTGGGGCGTATGGATGCATCCTAGGCTTATAAGTGTTTCATGTTATCAGGGTGAATGTGGTGTGTGCTCTACATCCTTCACATTGGAGCTGATCCCTCCACCCAGCACAGTTATTTAGAGGTCACCCCTCTACAGCATGACGAGGTCACCCCTCCAGTTATTCATGCACGGTTGTTACAGCACGTGACCTATATAAGCTCTGGCAAACAAAATACAGTAAATGCATGTTTTCAGAATTAATAGTTATATTTCAGTATCAGTATATATGAATCAGATTGCTCAGATTTTATGCAGAGTTCTACCACATATTTCATATCAGTCTTACAGTTTCTATATTCTATCGTCTGCTTCATTCAGTATATTCTTATCATGCTTTACATCCGTTCACTGAGCGTTATGCTCAGCCGTAGTTCTTTTCATGTTCTAACGGCAGGTACACCAGGACGCTTTTAAGATTCTAAGAGCATGTGCATTTGGAGGGAAGCTATCCAGACTTCTTACATTTTGCATTTCTTACAGTATTCTGCTTATTCGGACATTGTTTAGTCCTTTCATTCAGTATTTTATTTTTCATGTTTTGGGCTTATGTTTGGATTGCCGATGTTTGATTCCGGTATTTCCGTTATGGTCAGTTAATGTTTTAGGACATTTACCTTATGCTTTGATGACACGCCATAAATACACGTAACGGTCCACTTATCCAAGTGGGGTGTTACAATTATGGTATCAGAGCGCAAGGTTCGACCTGTAGGCTCTAAAACTTGACCTGTGACTAGTGGGTAGTCACCAGGAACTTTCCAGATTTTGGCGTTGTTATCTTTCATGTTTCTCATGGATTATTCAGTCAGTTTTTCTTCAATTATCAGTCCGTTTTCTTAAAGTTTTGACTAAGTCAAAGGTTAGTACATAACTAGCCATATTTAGTCGCATGTGCTTTTAGCGAGTCTTCGTTTTGGTGAACTGACCATAGGCGTTCACCCTTGCCCGTTCAGATCTTGTATTGGTAAACTGACCATAGGCGTTTACCCTTACTCATGTCAGATTCATGTTTTCAGTCAAATATTACTTAGTGAACCAGCCATAATCGTTCCTTATTTCTCAAGTCAAATTTCATGCTTTTCAGTCAAATGATGTTTTATGAACCGATCCACAGTTGTTCACCTTTGTCATATCAGGACAGTTCATAAATTTTGACAAGTATGGATTGAGCTACAGCCATCCATATCTAGTCCGAGATTATAAATTTCTATACATGACAGTTCTCAGAAAAGTTTGACCAGTATGGATCGAACCAGAATAGCCCATACTTAGTCTCATGTTTCCTTCCTTGAAGTACGTGGATTGAACCTTAGCCGTCCACATCAGTTAATATTACACCTCAGTTGATTTAACTTGTTGTGTTCCTTATAACAGTCAAATTTTATACCCTCACGTTGATGTCATCTACATGATGATTCAGTTTCATGTCTCCTTACGAGGATTATGTTTTCAGCAAAGTGATGATGCCTTCAGGCTAAAATATAGAAGGATTACAGTAAAATCCTATTTCGTGATAAATCATGTTCTGGTCTTTATCAATCATGTCTTCTGTCTTCATACTGAACATTGATGAAACTCTGTGTAATCATACTTTCAGCCTCTATACAACCAGCATTAAGTCCATGCAGAAATTTTCAGCCATCATAGTAACTGTTTCAGTTCAGTTGCTAACCAGTTAAATCAAATTATTTTCCGTTGAGAATGTCAGAAAATCGACACCAGTATCGATCATCCCATAAAATTTCCACCAGCTTCATGTACAGTATTCCATATGTACCCCATGTACAGTGTCTCAGTTATACTCCATGTACAGTATTTCACGTGTACTCCACGTACAGTGTCTCATATATGTTCCATGTGCAGTATTCATTGTGTACTTCATGTACAGTAGTCCAGGTGTACTTCAGGTACCCTACTCCATAGATATTACTAATCGATCCTTAAACATCGCGGACGTTCCCACTTGTCGATATTCTACCAGGTGCTGATGCTGCTCGTGAGTTGAAGATTTTACCAGATGCTGATACTGCTAACACTCTGAAGACCACACTGATGCTGATGCTGCTGAACCTTGGAGATTTCTCAAGATGCTGACGCCGCGGAACGAGGACGAAAACTATAAACTTGAAATTTCTGACAAGAATAAATTCAACCAGCAGACGCTACCATTCGATTTTATGCTGTTACCTTCTCAGTTAGATGTCACACTTCACCCAGCCAACTTTCATTCAGAAGAGTGGGAACCGGAACCCCGCCGGCCACTCAGCAGAATAGTCACATGAATCACGGTCATGATAATGACCGTCATAAATTGACAGACAAAGCAGTGGTGACAATCATCGTGCTTATAATTAATCAGTCAGTAACCATCGGAACTCCGGAACGGACATGACCAACAATACAAGAGGTCAGTGGTCTAACCGGTTCGCCGACCCTAGCAGTTACCATAAATTCTTAATCTTATTCAGACTCACCCATTAAAACACGTGCCAAGACATCAGTCAAGACATAGTTCTCAGGTATCATTTCGGAAGACACATATCAGGGCACCCGTCATGATACACGTCATACGAATATCTTCTCAGAGTACGAGTCAGAGCTCCTAATTCCAGTATGTTCCAAGCAAGACCCTCAGTAATTCAGGGTATCTTTCAGAAAAGGGTATACTCATTCTGTTATGCCACGCATAAAATCAGACCATTAAAATTCAGATACCACCACTAGATTATTACTCTGGTAAAACACGCAGTATTCACTCTGTGAGGTTACAGACGAACCCATTCAGTGAAAAGTCTCCATGTCCACTTCATGTATCCCTATGTCAGCCTTATCTCAAACCAGGTAGTTATCTGCCTCTCACCCAGAAAGGACTCAACAGTACCACCATATTTATTAAAGTTTTCCCTTCAGTTAACGACGAGATCCGTCTTATTAAATCCCAAATATATTCATTATATATTTTGCCAGAAAAATCAGTACAAGCTGTTTCTTCCTTACGAGCGCGTGACTTACCAATACATAGTTACGAAGACTTTTGGCTATCAGTTATAAATTCACTTCTGAAATTCCTCGAATCCATGACCAGCAGATTATCCTAAAATTTCCCGATGTCATTCCAGAAGGTGTTCCAGAAATTCATGCCTACCCACGAGACATAATTTAACATCGAGCTTGCCTCAAGAACAGAACCTGTTTTCAAAACTCTTTATTACAGGGCTCTAGCTACGATTAAAAGAATTGCAGCAATTGCTGTAAGAGTTACCAAGACTAGGCTTTATTCGCCCTAGCGCACCATCGAAAAATTTATCAGATCACCATTTTTAAATCAATGTTCATTCCATAAATAGCAGGTTTACCTGACCTGCTACGATATCTTAAATATTTTTCAGAACAAATTGCGATCATGCCACCAGTAGTGGTGAGAGAAGAACATGATGTTTTCGGGATTGCTGCTGAACACGTTAAAATCTCTAAAAAATTTTGAATTTTACTTCTGAGCTCCCTAATGCTCCAACTATAGTATGAAAATGTATGAATAAATTTTCCTTGAATTCTCAGACAAATTTGGCAGTACTTTCGTTGGCAAGATTTTGATCTCCTAAATTCTAGAGAAGGACATGGGAATCATCTTTTCACGACCCCGCAGATTCTCCGATAGGAGAAAAATTATATACGCAAGCTTTCTAGATGTATGTTTCAGATGAACAAGGTGGCATATCTGAACCACCCTATTTCAACAGAAAGAAATTCCAGACAATCCTGCGAAGGTGAAGGCCATCACCTGATGGTCCCGACTGACGACTATGAACGTAGTATAAAATTTCTAGAACTCAATTGACTGCTACCGCAGAAATTGCCGACAGTCATCACTAGAAATTCTTCTATGACTATTCAACAAGATTTCCACCAGAATGTTCCATAATCCCAGACAAACACTGATAGAATCCGCATCACACATTAATGCAACTATGTTCATATCTAGATGCCTGACCTACTGCAGGTTCAAGATAGAACACCGACATGCTATCACTACAAGTAGAAACTCTAGACCGAAAAGAGACAAGACTCCATGGAGATTGTAATCAATTTACCACAGACTCAGAGAAATTATGATGCTATCTAAGTTATCGTCAATCATGTAATCAGCCTGCGCGTTCTTTCATCCGAAAGGATCACGTAGTAGCAGATCTGCAGAAATTTTGAAATTCAGCAGTAAACCGTACAAAGTCAAGGCATTCCATTGACCATCATATCAGACAGAATTCATGTTCACGATCAAGTGTATGTTTACGTTCACTTTACGTTCACGTTTATTTCAGTTTCACGTTTACATCTCATTCGCAGTATGATGCTATTTCAGTTCATCTTTTATGCTATCTCCTGATTTAAGCTCACGTTAGCGTTCATAACGTTGTTCACGTTCAAGTTCGTGTGCCATTTCACGATACACGTTTCTCAGTTTATTACCGGGTACGGTTACAGAAAGCTTGAGAAATTAGACTCAAGTTTAGCACAACTACTCCATAACCAGGCAGACGTTTCACATCTCAGGCCGTATCATTTGGCATTCATTCCTCAGTCAGCCTATGTTCATGATATGTTCTAGTATCACGTTCATAGTATGATTCGCGTATCATATTCTAATTCCATACCAGCGCTCCTCATATAATTATGAACCACGTTCACAATTGCTCACTTAGCATGTTCACAATTGTTCACGTAGTTCGTCCCAATATATATTCTTAACAGCTTACTCAGAGATATAAATATTATCTTTTCAGGATAATTGTACGTACTGCTTCATATATCGTACATGCTATAGTTATTCAGTCTATCAAATTCAGAAAATCCATCTTAAGTATGGAACCAGAAACCAGTCAGTATCATCAGGACAGGGTCAACAGGACCAAGATTTTATTTAGTATGTTAGACCTTTAAAGGAAACGTTTCGAGCGGGAGGCCACTCGAAACGGAGGAGTCCATCCGGATCTCTCATTCCCTTGCCTTCGAAAAAAAAAAAAAAAAAAAAAAAAAAAAAAAAAAAAAAAAAAAAAAAAAATCCAGTTATGTTCTTTCAGTCATGTCACGTTCCATGTTCTCTTAAGCCATGTCACGTTACATGATAATTTCAGTCATGTCAGGTTTATACCTAACAGCAGTATTATGTCTTAATTAGAAGACAATTTATCCTTCAGCTTAATTGTCTTTTCAGTCTACGTGTTCTTCAGTTCTTATAACTTCATCAGCTTATCATCGTTAATTCGAGGACGAATTTCTCCTTTTAGAGGGGAAGAATTGTAAAACCCAGTACGCCGCATTTTAATTCGGGGACGAATTATTATTTTTAGAGGGGAAGAATTGTAAAACCCGTATTTTAAATCGAGAATTTATAAATACGCGGTTTATTATTATTTTACGCGGGATATTTGCCAGCAGCATCTGTTGCGCCGCAATTCATGTGTCTTGCGCCGCAACTCTTGATCCGCAGCCCCATGATCCGTAGGCCCTTAAATTGCGCCGCAACTCATGTGTCATGCGCCGCAACTTGTGATCCGCAGCACCATGGTCTGTAGCCCTTCATCTGTTGCGCCGCAACTGGTGGGTCTTGCGCCGCAACTCGTGATCTGGGCCAAGCCCGTGTGAAGGAAATAAAACAAACGGGAGAGTATTTTTTTTTTTCCTTTCTAGGCCGACACATACAAACATACAGAAACCCTAGAAATCAAATCAAGCCGCCACATATCCTTCTCTCCTCTCTTCCCTGCCGCGACCTACACAAAGAAAAAAAAAAGGAGAAACATGGCTGCACGATCCGCGAGGAATGAAGATTTCATTCGTTTGTTTTAAGTACCCTAAACCCTAAAACGAAACATGAGGTAAAAACCTAAATTCGTTTTATTTATTCTTCTTTTAAATTGATATTAAATCTGAATTTAAAAGGGTTATTAAAAACATGTTTAAGTGGTGGTTAATGTAGGGGGCGTTTGGCAGTGAGTTTAATAAGCAGAAATTAAGGGTGTTTGGCTACCAGTTTTAAAAGATATTAAGGGGTTGGTTGGTTCGATTTATTTAAATACATAACACGAGTCTCACCTTTTAAATTAGTAAGACACGGGATTCGGTTTCGATGCTTTTGATAAATAATACATGGTTACGGGTTTTCATCTTTACAAGTAATTAGCCGTAACATGTATATTATTTTCAAGGTAAATAAAATTACTAAAACCCGACTTATTATTACGAGTGCATTATATCTTCATTTAATTAAATCACATTATATTAAGTTAAATGCATTTAACCTATAGTTTATTTAAATGACATGTAATAACCAATACACTATACATTATATCTTTATGACTTAGAATATTAATCAGTAAACACTTAAGCTTATTTATTAACCTATTCAGCCAGTTTATAACTATTTTGGTAACTTTCTATTTTTGGTAACTTTCTATTTTAGGAAACCTGCTAATTTTGGTAAGTTACTTAATATTGTTCAGTAAGCATAATAACATATGGAATACCAAAGATACTTAATCAGATTTATCAGAATGGAAGATAAACACAGATTAAAGTTTAGAACAGTAATCAGTCGACTTATTTACACGTCCGTTAATTTATGTAGTATCCGTGAAGTCAAATTCGATCCGTCAGCTTTCGATCTTATCTCGGTACTGGACAAGAGGTACGGATTTCCCGTCCTTTCAGTAAGGATTTCCTTTCCTATGCATGATTAGGATTTCCCGTCTGCAGCCAAATGTTTTCCCCAGTATATGTTTAAGTTTATCAGAAATCATGTTAATAACTAAATGAATTGCCTGAGCATTATATACAAGCACGACCAGTTTATGTACTAGTTACGGAGGTACCGTAACCACGACACTAGAGGCACCGGTGTCGTGACTCACATGCAGGAGAGTGATATCCTGCATCGTCCCACTCAGCTCAGCTTGGCCATTTTATCAGTATATTTTTAGTGGGGCGTATGGATGCATCCTAGGCTTATAAGTGTTTCATGTTATCAGGGTGAATGTGGTGTGTGCTCTACATCCTTCACATTGGAGCTGATCCCTCCACCCAGCACAGTTATTTAGAGGTCACCCCTCTACAGCATGACGAGGTCACCCCTCCAGTTATTCATGCACGGTTGTTACAGCACGTGACCTATATAAGCTCTGGCAAACAAAATACAGTAAATGCATGTTTTCAGAATTAATAGTTATATTTCAGTATCAGTATATATGAATCAGATTGCTCAGATTTTATGCAGAGTTCTACCACATATTTCATATCAGTCTTACAGTTTCTATATTCTATCGTCTGCTTCATTCAGTATATTCTTATCATGCTTTACATCCGTTCACTGAGCGTTATGCTCAGCCGTAGTTCTTTTCATGTTCTAACGGCAGGTACACCAGGACGCTTTTAAGATTCTAAGAGCATGTGCATTTGGAGGGAAGCTATCCAGACTTCTTACATTTTGCATTTCTTACAGTATTCTGCTTATTCGGACATTGTTTAGTCCTTTCATTCAGTATTTTATTTTTCATGTTTTGGGCTTATGTTTGGATTGCCGATGTCTGATTCCGGTATTTCCGTTATGGTCAGTTAATGTTTTAGGACATTTACCTTATGCTTTGATGACACGCCATAAATACACGTAACGGTCCACTTATCCAAGTGGGGTGTTACAATCAAAGTCAAGGACATTAAGTCTGCAATCAAGCATCAAAGTAAAGAAGAGATGCAAGGAGATGTAGTTGTATTTATTTGAGTAGATTTAGTAGTAGCAAGTAGAAACAATGTAATTTGATATGTAACATTATTTTTGTAATCTAGTGTTACATTTGTTTTCATTATGACCAAACTATATTGCATTCCAAAAACCACGGTCATTGCTTTGTTGTTCCTAAAAAAACAGATAGGCTATGGCATTTCATCTCTATTTGCAATATTGTATAAACGCGCGTTCGCAATATTAATTTTGTAGTCTCTCAGTTTGTTTACTTCTTGTTCGTAAAAGAAAGAGATAAATGCTATAGCTTCTAAAGAATTTGAAACATTACGTGTAAAAATAGAACTAAACGCTGTTGGAAAATGTTTTGCAAAATATGGTTTTTGCAATACTTTGGACATAATTTTATATATGTATATGTTATATATATTCGTAGTACTTAGTAGCTTTGCGTTCTCCTCGAAGAGAGCTTCGCAACGAGCTAAAGTATGTCCAATATGGAGTTAATATGAATGAGATATCGTGTCTCAAAGTGAGTCACGTGAAACACAATATTTGGAAAATATTTTGTCCCACATCGCTTGAAACATGAAATGAAAACATGTTTATAAGGGAATCCTAGTTTCTACCCTACAATATTCATTTGTGGGTTTTTACTCCCACGCCTACGCGCGCGCATGGTGGGGGGTGCAGAAAGTGGGATTTCTAGGCCAAAAACGGGTTCGAAGCTACTGAACTTGTGCACGAGCGCGCGACCTGCGGACACGAATGCAGCTCCGAAAACTGGCTTGGGTGCGGGCAGATTTCGGTATCTTTTTTGCTGCGAATTCGATTTATTTTCCAGAGAATTTTGTACATCTATTTTAGGAATAGATACAGAAGTTATTTACAGAATATTTTGTGTGTTAAAAAGATACAGAAAATATTCACAGAATATTTTTGTGTGTTAAAAAGACAGGAAATCTGTTTTAGTTATAACAGATTTTCCTGACTTTGGTATATATTTTTTCTTTGAGAACAAGTCAAGTTTTCAGTATAAATATAACCTCTTCTCATTCAGTTAAAGACATCAGAAAAACGCAGCTTTTCATACTCCATTACCAGACGATTTTTCCAGCAGTTCTCGATCAGAAACACAGAAGGCTTCCGTGATCTTTCAGGCAAGTTTGTCTAGTCCGGCTGTACAACAGCTTTGGACGTTGTACCCTGGGAAACAGACGGCGAATCTGTTTTAAGGGAAGCGTGTTAAACACGTGCCTCGTCTTAGTTTTACTGCTTTCAATTTTATTTGTTATTTAATTCTGTTCTTTGTTTTCTGTTAATTTTATTATTGTTTTAATAAAAGTATACACCGTTTCCCACAATCTTAAAACAGATTCTGTTTAACAGAATTAAAACTTTTATTAAATCGGATTAATAATTTTATCAGATTTATTATAAACTGTTTCTGCCGAAACCAGGATTGAGTTTCACTGGAATCAGTTTTAGTTTTACAGATTTTAATTAACAGATCTCTAACAGTTTTCTTTAAGCAGTTGTTCTTATCAGTTTATATTGAAACCAAGATTGTGTTTCTGTTAAACTGATATATTAGATAATTGCATCTGATTCATTGAAACCAAGATTGAGTTTCTTTGAAGCAGATCCACGATAAGTATATAGAGATCACGATTGAATTTCTTATATACAGATTTATAACAGTTGTCTAACTGTTTGTGTTTTGATCTTTCAGGATGTCTACCAGCACTCCTGTAACTCCTGTAACTCCTGCAACTACTACTGTGAATGTAACTGGTGCGCCAGTTCCCCACACAGTTGCTAATCATGCTGAAAAACCAGAAAAATTCAATGGACAGAATTTTAAGAGGTGGCAGCAGAAGATGTTCTTCTATCTCACTACTTTGAACCTTGCGAAGTTCTTAAAGGAGACTGTACCTCAGGTGGAACCTCCTAGAGAAGGTGTACCCGAAAATCAACAAGCCGTGCAAGCTGTTGAAGCATGGAAACATTCAGAATTCTTGTGTCACAACTATATTCTGAATGGTTTGGTGGACTCTTTGTACAATGTGTACTGCAAGACTAAGACTGCCAAAGAATTATGGGAGTCGTTGGAACGCAAGTACAAAACTGAGGATGCTGGTACAAAGAAGTTCGTGGTAGCTCGCTTTTTGGATTACAAGATGGTTGATTCAAAGAGTGTGATAACTCAGGTTCAAGATCTGCAGGTTTTGCTACACCACATTCATGCTGAGGGTATGACTTTGAGTGAAACTTTTCAAGTTGCTGCTATCATGGAAAAGTTACCTCCAAGCTGGGTAGAATTTAAAAACTACTTGAAGCATAAGCGAAAGGAGATGACTGTTGAAGACTTGGTTGTTCGTCTTCGTATTGAAGAGGACAACAAGCTGGCTCAGAAAAACACTTATACACCTGATTCTGCCAAGGCAAATATGGTTGAGCATGGTTCGTCTTCTTCAAAGTCTAAAGGCAAGAGCTTTGGAAAAGGTAAGAATGACAAGAAGAGCAAAGGAAAGTCTGAGTACCTTGCTCCTAAGGCTGGAATTGCGAAGCAGAAGTTCCAAGGAAATTGCTTCAACTGTGACAAGCCAGGTCATCGTGCTGCTAATTGCAAAGCGCCAAAGCGGGTGACTCCACGCGAGGCTAATATGGTGAATGATAATGTGGACATGATTGCTATGGTGTCTGATGTCGTTACCATGATTTCTGAAGTTAACCTGGTAGGTTCTAATAATAATGATTGGTGGGTTGATACTGGGGCAACCCGTCATGTGTGTGCTGACAAGAGTATGTTTCACTCTTTCAGAGCGGTTGACAATGGAGAGAAGCTGTACATGGGCAACTCTGCAACTGCTGATATCAAGGGCGAAGGAGATGTTATTTTGAAGATGACATCCGAAAAAGAGCTCAAGTTGACTAAAGTCTTGTATGTTCCGGAGATTCGCAAGAATCTTGTGTCCGGATGGCTTTTGAATTAGTTTGGTTTTCGTCTTGTTTTTGAGTCTGATAAAGTTGTACTTTCTAAGAATCAAATGTATGTTGGTAAGGGGTATGCCCTGAATGGTATGTTTAAGCTCAATGTAATAGTTGTTAAGAATGATATCAATAAAATGAATTCTTCTGCTTACTTGATTGAGTCTTCTAATGTGTGGTATAGCAGTCTTGGACATGTTAATTTTAATTCAATGCGTCGTTTGATTAAATTTAATGGCATACCAAATTTTCATATTGATTCAAATTATAAGTGTGAAACTTGTGTCGAAGCCAAACTTACAAGATCATCTTTCAAATCGATTGAACGAAAAACCGAACCACTTGATATGATACACACAGACATATGTGATTTGAAATCACTACCCACAAAAGGTGGCAATAAGTACTTCATCACGTTTATTGATGATTGCACAAAGTACTGCTACGTTTACTTGTTGAAAAGTAAAGATGAAGCCATAGACAAGTTTGTTCTATACAAAACTGAAGTTGAGAATCAACTTGGTAGGAAAATCAAGGTTGTACGAAGTGATAGAGGAGGTGAATATGTGTCTCCTTTTGTTGATCTATGTGCGAAACATGGAATTAGACATGAGTTTACTGCTCCTTATTCACCTCAGCAAAACGGTATTGCCGAAAGGAAGAACCGTACCTTGAAAGAGATGGTTAATGCCATGTTGTTAAGTTCTGGTTTGAGCCGGGACATGTGGGGGGAAGCCATTCTAACGGCTACTTATCTTTTAAACAAGATACCTCGTAAGGATAAAGAGGAAACCCCATATGAACTGTGGATGGGAAGAAAACCATCATACCAGTACTTACGAGTGTGGGGGTGTCTAGCCAAGGTAGCCGTGCCGACACCTAAGGCCCAAACGATTGGACCTAAATCTGTGGATTGTATATTCATTGGATATGCTAAGAATAGTAGTGCGTATCGTTTCATTGTACATGATTCGAAAAATCCTGATATACACAAGAACACAGTTATGGAATCAAGGAATGCGTCCTTCTTTGAAAACATATTTCCTTGTTTAAAGAAGGAAAATGGAAGCACATCTAGAATAGATGATGCAGTTGTCCAAGATAAGAGACAACGAGATGATGATGATCTCCAAGATGAGAGACAAGATCAACCCGAGGAAGAAGAGGTTGAACCTAGAAGAAGCAAACGGGCAAGAACCGAGAAATCCTTTGGACCCGATTTTGTCTCTTTTATGGTAGAAAATGAACCTACTTCTTATCAAGAAGCTGTAAATTCCTCGGAAGGACCTCGATGGAAAGAAGCGATTAATAGTGAAATAGAGTCTATTTTACAAAATCATACTTGGGAGCTCGTGGATTTACCTCCTGGTTGTAAACCACTAGCCTATAAATGGATCTTCAAGAAGAAGATGAAAGCTGATGGCACCATTGATAAGTACAAAGCAAGATTGGTGATCAAAGGTTTTAGACAACGTGAAGGTCTAGATTACTTTGATACTTATTCGCCTGTTACGCGAATAACTTCTATTAGGATGATTCTTGCTATTGCCGCATTAAGAAATTTAGAAGTTCACCAAATGGATGTGAAAACGGCTTTTCTAAATGGAGATTTAGAAGAAGAAATATACATGAACCAACCTGAGGGTTTCATGGCTCCTGGACAAGAGAGCAAAGTTTGTAGGCTTGTTAAGTCATTGTATGGCTTAAAGCAAGCTCCAAAACAATGGCATCAAAAGTTTGATCACGCCATGCTAGAGGGTGGATTCAAAATTAATGAATGCGACAAGTGTGTTTATGTCAAAGACACGAATAGTGGATATGTAATCTTGTGTCTTTATGTTGATGATATGCTTATCGTTGGCAGTAACGACAAGATGATCAAGTCTACTAAAGACATGTTGAAATCAAAGTTTGACATGAAAGATATGGGTTTGGCTGATGTGATCCTTGGAATAAAGATCATACGAACTCATAGTGGAATTGCATTAAGTCAAGCACATTACGTGGACAAAATTCTCAATACTCATAATGCGGGGGATTCCGGCCTAGCTAGAACTCCAATTGACACCAGTTTGCATCTATCTAAAAATAGAGGCGCAGGTGTTGCCCAATTAGAGTATTCAAGAATTATTGGCATGTTGATGTATTTGATGACATGTACCCGACCTGACTTAGCATATGCTGTTAGCAGGCTAAGTAGATATACTAGTAATCCAAGTGATGCACATTGGAAAGCTATGACTAGGGTACTTCATTATTTTAGATATATCGTGATTATGGACTGAATTATGCTAGATATCCATTTGTTATTGAAGGATACAGTGATGCAAATTGGATATCTGACATAAAGGATTCTAGATCGACCAGTGGATATGTGTTTACACTGGGAGGGGCCGCTATATCTTGGAAGTCTTCCAAGCAAACTGTAATAGCTAAGTCCACGATGGAATCAGAATTTATCGCGTTAGATAAATGCGGAGAAGAGGCGGAATGGCTACGTCAATTCGTAGAGGACATACCCAGGTGGCCTAAACCGGTAACGGCCATTAGTATACATTGTGATAGTCAATCGGCAATTGGCAGAGCTCATAGCACAATGTATAATGGAAAGTCTAGACATATCCGTCGTCGACATAATTCGGTACGACAACTACTCTCAACAGGAGTTATCTCAATTGACTATGTGAAGTCAAAGGATAACATTGCGGATCCGCTTACGAAAGGCTTAAGCAGAGAGTTAGTTAGTAAGTCGTCTAAAGGAATGGGACTAAAGCCCTTGAAGGAATGAGTTTCTATGAAGGAAAACCTAACCCAGTTGACTGGAGATCCCAAGATCTGGGTTCAATAGGACAACCTAATCATAGAAATGTGGGGGAAGTCACGTCAATGTGGGGGAGTTACTTAATAAAATAACTTTCCTAGTCCATTCCTAGAACAATGTGACTTGTTGAGAGGTTAAACATATGGCTTAATGATTCAG
Organism: Glebionis coronaria; assembly: GCA_025667525.1. Classification (NCBI taxonomy): domain Eukaryota; kingdom Viridiplantae; phylum Streptophyta; class Magnoliopsida; order Asterales; family Asteraceae; genus Glebionis; species Glebionis coronaria. The sequence continues at coordinate 175,280 of JANFOE010000623.1, read as the reverse complement.
GATGAAATCATAAAGCATAATGATTCAAGATGAAATCATAAAACATATGTTTTTAATGATTCAAGATGAAATCACCTATGTGAGAGAGAAGTGGGGTCGCTTCGAAGGAAATTGTGGGGGCGCAATTTCTAAGAGCTCTTGCAGAACCAGGCGAGTGTTCATGACCATAACGAACACGACTATGAGGACTTGACAAGGTCAGGGAGAGTCTTGTGTGAGTGTGTATTGTCGTCTACGTAAACAGAGGCTGAGTTCAAGGACATCGCGTCTACTCAGATCTAGGAGACTAAGTGCATCTCATAAGGGAAGGTTCAAAGGGTTACACCTACCTATCCTATGCAGGACTTAACCGCAGAAATTTTGCCGAAACTTTCGTGTGTTTTCGACCGATTCCCATTCATGTGGGGGATTGTTGGAAAATGTTTTGCAAAATATGGTTTTTGCAATACTTTGGACATAATTTTATATATGTATATGTTATATATATTCGTAGTACTTAGTAGCTTTGCGTTCTCCTCGAAGAGAGCTTCGCAACGAGCTAAAGTATGTCCAATATGGAGTTAATATGAATGAGATATCGTGTCTCAAAGTGAGTCACGTGAAACACAATATTTGGAAAATATTTTGTCCCACATCGCTTGAAACATGAAATGAAAACATGTTTATAAGGGAATCCTAGTTTCTACCCTACAATATTCATTTGTAGGTTTTTACTCCCACGCCTACGCGCGCGCAGGGGGGGGGGGGTGCAGAAAGTGGGATTTCTAGGCCAAAAACGGGTTCGAAGCTACTGAACTTGTGCACGAGCGCGCGACCTGCGGACACGAATGCAGCTCCGAAAACTGGCTTGGGTGCGGGCAGATTTTGGTATCTTTTTTGCTGCGAATTCGATTTATTTTCCAGAGAATTCTGTACATCTATTTTAGGAATAGATACAGAAGTTATTTACAGAATATTTTGTGTGTTAAAAAGATACAGAAAATATTCACAGAATATTTTTGTGTGTTAAAAAGACAGGAAATCTGTTTTAGTTATAACAGATTTTCCTGACTTTGGTATATATTTTTTCTTTGAGAACAAGTCAAGTTTTCAGTATAAATATAACCTCTTCTCATTCAGTTAAAGACATCAGAAAAACGCAGCTTTTCATACTCCATTACCAGACGATTTTTCCAGCAGTTCTCGATCAGAAACGCAGAAGGCTTCCGTGATCTTTCAGGCAAGTTTGTCTAGTCCGGCTGTACAACAGCTTTGGACGTTGTACCCTGGGAAACAGACGGCGAATCTGTTTTAAGGGAAGCGTGTTAAACACGTGCCTCGTCTTAGTTTTACTGCTTTCAATTTTATTTGTTATTTAATTCTGTTCTTTGTTTTCTGTTAATTTTATTATTGTTTTAATAAAAGTATACACCGTTTCCCACAAACGCCAATTTAATGGTAGGCTAAGGTCGTCAATAATTTAGCGTTCATAGGGCTCGTAATGAAAGTCGCACGGGTCAGTTTGACAAAATCACTCAATTCTTGGTCTAGGTGGGTAATTAGCCCTTCTAAAAAACTGGAAACACAAGAGATAAATAAACCTGGTGGAAAAAGAATTTTGATTATAGATTAGAGATAGGAATTAAATAAGTGTGCAAACCCATCTCGCATAAGTATATTTTATCTTTTAAGCTCTAATAAGGCTTTGCGATATTCTTTCTACAATTCGATGGCACATTCAGTTTGGCAACCCATCTCGCATACAATCAACCTAGCCTATCATTGTCATTCGTGATGTTAGACGATCCCGATGATTCCCCTCTCTCCGCGCCGTCGACACCATTGGTCAAAAAGTTTCCTAAACCTCTTCTTCATCCTCATCACTAACATCCCCATTAACAGTAGCATCCCCAGACTCTGTGTGGAATGAACCAGACCCAAATTACTCGTATCTTTTAGTCTTAGCTGCTTGCTTTGCTAAGAAAGCTCACATTCCTTTATTTCGGACAATATTTCAAAATCTCCTCACAATGACAAAATCAAAATTGAGTACCGGTTTCAACTTCATAGTCAAAAAGTACATTTTTAAAGTAATCTTCGCCTCCGAATCTACTCATTTACCCTCTACGCATAACATATTGTACAATCCATAAAATCAAACTATTATCAGACAAATGGTCTTCCATTTTCCTTTAATAGAATTGCACGTTCGCTTACGCTTACCGTACATATTTGTTTTTCTCTCAAAGTATTGCAGGATTGCAGTCCACGATCCATCGACATTTCTATGTTTCCCTTTTCATTGCTAAATACCCATGTTTTACACTAAGTAATTTATTCCTTGGTGGTTCAAGGAAATCCTAGGGGTGCACTAAAGTTTACATACAACTTTTTTTGGAATGCGCTACTCGCCATTGATTTTGGCTTTGTTTGTGTGGTAGTAACTTCCTCAACGTTTTTTAGAAAGAGTCTATTTGTTACAAAGATTCATTTTCTTAAAAAGAACTGCTTAGTTGAATATAACCTGAGAATTAAGGTGAATACAAGTACTTGTTTGGAAATGCATGTACGTATGACATGGTCGAATTTGTAGGTGGTTGTGATGAAGAACCACCTATTTGGGTTTGTGAGATGTAGTCGGCGTGCGTAAACGCGAGCGAGCCCGGTTGCGAGGCAAGGTCGTGAAACGTGTTTGTTGAGTATTGTGTAACATTGTACGGGTTTGGTGATGGGCGTCAGTAAGGTTGGTTTTGGTAAGTATCCGATGTCGGGTTTCGGTATGATGGATTTGGTAAGGATATTCAGCATAAAATGCTTTTGATCTTAATAGGTTTACGTTCGAAGATGTGTTTTCTAGATTGAACGTCCCGTCGGGGGTCGCCAGAGAGTTTGAGTTTAGGCTTGATTGACGAATTTTCGTGATTTGAGGTGTTTTATTAGACATTTTTTAAAGTAAGAAAGAGGTTAATTTATTAATAAGGGAATGCATAGAAATCGGGGATGTTGGTTTTAGAATTGGTGAGATTATGTTGTATTTATACGAAAAAGAGAGGGTAATTTTTTTCAAATACTCGACCGTTTAAGAACGGTATATAAATTAGTGATGGGCTCATAATACTTGACTCACACATGTTGGTTAACGCATCATTTCAGAGTATACTCACCGCGAGTTTTGATGAGAGGGTGACAACTCACGCGTGAGTTGGTCACTCATGATGAAAAATCACCACCACTTTGTCCAGCCTTATGGTCTGTTTGGTACGTCGGAAAGAAGTAGTGACAAAATGGAATGGACGTCGAAATGAAATAAATCACGTAATTGAATGACATATTACAGTTATAATTACGTTTGGTTGTTTTGATAGTTAGGAATGCAGTTAACTAATTAACAATAAAAAAAACACTAAAATAGCTTTTAATGATAACTTTTTGGGATTATGTGGGTAACTAATGAAGGGTTTTTCCTGTAATTATGATTCCATTACAACATGTAATGAAACAAAAACAAGGTACCCCTAACATATATGATGATTTTGGATGTAATGAGTGATTCCATTTAATGAGGTATTGCATTACATAGTTGTAAACAAACGTAAACTTTTTCCGTTCATTTTTTCATTACGACGTAACATACACTATGTTAGAATTGTACGAAGTGCGTCCTTAACTTAACAAACATTAAAACTGGATTTTAGAATTTACCTACAAAACCACATCAGGAACGTCAATTTGACGTTTAAAACTTTTATGAGAATATATTAGCTACAATTTTGTGTAGTTAATTCGCAACAATTTTTTTATATAAAAAGTGAGTCTCTGAGTTATATTTGCCGAGCTTTGAATCCTGTGTGGGTTCTTGAATCATCCGTTTGTGTTGTTTATAAATAACTATAGTTAATTGGCTAAAAATATTATAGCCAAACTATCCCCGACTTTTATGTGTTAGACAACCTTTAATTCTTTTATTATCTATACATGTTTTAAACAATATAAACAGCCGTTTATATTAATCTTGAAATCGTATTTAATTTCAACAAAAAATACAAGGTTGTTTTAAAATTTTAAAACTTATAATTATATTTTATACCGCCTATACATTGTATTTGGTAACAATATCAAAAAGGCAGTATAGGTATTATAAACTCACAATTGGCATCTCTTTTTATACTGATCACTTGTTTGACCATTTGTCTGAAACCGGCGATGTGGGATAGCAAAGATGAAAAAGCCTTTTTGAAAAATCTACTTGCTTCCTCTAATAGTGTTACTAATACGAACCAAACAGTGTAATTAAAAAGAATTTTTATGCACAAGCTTCGAACTTAAATCTTTTTCGTCGCCTTAAAATAAACTCACTCAACAACTAAGTTGGACTATTCCTCTAATCCTCTCTATTGTGTTTCTTTGATTCTTCGTCTTCAATTCCCATGTGTGGATACCTTTGTCTTCTTTATTACCGTAAATATGTAATAGAAAAATGAAGAACGACAGCATATAATGTGTAACTACGAACATTGAAGAACTATACTAAAAGATGTCATTCCTAAGGATTTGTTAAATTATGAAAGTTTGTTGTTTTGGGACGCACATGATGAATCTGAAAATGGGTTATGCACAAGTACTCGCATATGTTAATTATATGCGGATAAGCATTATTCGTATAGTTAATTATATGGGGTTAGGTATTTTCGCCGTTATGCGTATGTACTTGCCTAGCACATATAAACATGTCCAAAAACTTTTTATGTAGAAATATAAAAAGTAATTAATGAATTATTGAAACTAACTAAGGAATTGCTAAAAGTAATTAAAAAGTTGATTAAACGTAATTACATGCATCTAATCATGGGGTTAGTGGTTCGACCTTCGTGCCAATTCAGTCGAGTCTAGATTACCGGTTCGATCAACGGGTCCACTGATCGAGTTATCGGTTTGACCAACAGGTCAACCCGTTCTTCCAAATAATAAAATTTATATGACAGGTTTGACCCATGTCATTTCAAACCCGACGGATCTAAGCAGGTTTCGAGATTATAAGACCTGGTTTTAATTTGACAACTTTTTCAACCGGAACCAACTAGATTCGTTATGGTCCTTAGTACATGGTTTTTGTTATATTCGGTTATCGGTCCAGTGCTGTCCGATTTGATCTTATAAAAGACCCAACGGTTGTGCCTCGTAGGACTGGATCAAAGACCAAAATGAACCAGACCCGACCATCTCGGTCCTTATGATACGGTCTTCTCGATCCTCGGTCCGAGTCGACTTTTGTTGGTCCAGGTCGACTTTTCTCGGTCCAGTCGCGGGCCAATGCTCAACCCTACCTCAAATACGTCAAATTAAGAGTATAAAACTTTTATCTATCTATACTACATATAAAAGAAAAACCAAATTGTTGAAAAACCTTTTATATATAGAAATGTTGGAAAACAAATATAAAAAATGTAACTTAAGGAGCTTTGGAAAACATTATTGCATGCACTAATCATCGAGTCACCGGTTCGATTACGGTCGTGTCAACCCAACCGAGTCCGCGGTTTATCGGTTCAACCACCGGGTGAACTTAGTCGAGTTACCGGTTCGACCAACACTCGGTCTTCAAAAAAATAGAATTTATATGACTAGGTTGACGCGGGTCACTTCAAACACGGCGAGTCTAAATAGGTTTCGAAATTATAAAACCCGATTTAACTTGACCAGTTTTTTAACCGAAGCCAATTCATTTTTTTGAACCGGCTGAGTTAAACCAGGTTTCAAAATGCATTTTTTGATTCTCAAATCTTCAAGCTTTTTATTTTTCATTTATAACCCATTTGTCATTACAAGCATATATCGTTAAAGAGTTTTTGCATCCGAAAGCACGTACTCTATGATAAGAAAAGTTTTGATTATTTTATTAAATTATACAAAAATCTTTTATATGTCTGAACAGGAGGTTTTAATTATTTTATTATTTTATAGAAATTCAAAAATTAAAAATCTTGAACTCGTTTTATCTCAAAAATCTTATTTTATTTTTAAGACACAACTAGTTCAGGTTTATAATTTTTTAAAACATATAGTATTAGTTAGATGTTTTTGCAACCATTGAGAAGATGGAAGTAAAGTTATGCTTTATTCAACAATTGACATCTCCTTTTATATGAATCCCTTTCTTGGCCATTTAGCTCAGATAAACGATGTGGGACAGTAAAGATGCAAAAGCAATTTTAGAAAATTTCCTTGCTTCCCTCTTAATCATATAAATCATTAACAAAGAAATTTTGAGATAGACATAAATAGTTAAATCACATAGTACAAACTTTCGAAGTAAAATCTTTTGTGTCATGTTAACATTTACTCGATCACTCACCATTCCTCTCTGATGTCTTTCTTTGACCACCTTAGTCTTCTTTCATTATATGTAGAAAATAAGTATGCGGTGATAATTTGGGGAACAAATGTGCGTGTTAAAATCTATTGCTGAAAGAAATAGCGAGCCTACATGGATCTTACACTTTAAAGTAAGTATTTAATTTGCTAATAAGCAGTGGTATTTAGTTCGTATTTATAACAAATTCTGAAGTATGAAGGATCAATAATCAGCAGTAGGTTGCAGGCATAGTCGATTAATATTTGGTTATTTAAGATTGTTGCCAAGCTATTGATTTAGATATTCTTAATTCGGTACAGAATGAAGAAGCAAGAGGAAATTTGTGAATGCAGAGGAGGGCCTCGTTTTATAGGTCCATGGTGTGTTCGGAGGCATGTACCTACATGACTTCACTATAAACTTATTTTTTATTATGTTTGGAGGCTGCAGCTGCTGGTAATCGTCTCTTCTAACCCAAACCCACTCCCTCACTCTTTAACACATTTTTTTTCCCGATCACCACTACTCACAACCACAAACCACAACCACCCAGCCACCCACTGATATCCATCACAACCACTAACCACAGCCACCATTACTACGCCAAAAGCCGCTAGCAAACACCACATTAATCTTTTTGGTTAAAATCTGGTTTTGTTGTTTGTCAAATTACATGCTAGTTTTTTTACCAATCTAACTAGAGACGAATCATATCCCGAAGGTCTCCTCTTGAAGTACCTATCATCGTCACTAGTTTCATAGTCTAAGCTTTCATAGCAGCCTTAAGTATCTCTTGGAGCAGCGTATCGCCACTATTCCGCAACAATGTTGGTTAAGCAAAGCTTGTGTTGTGGGTTATGACTTGAGTGTCCTTTACAAAACTGGCTGAGACAACGTGGTTGCTGATGCGATGCCACGTCAGTTTCATAGAGCAGAAACAACCATCCTAGCCATTTCCGTGCCTTTATTGCACTTGAACAAGAGGTCAACATCATTCCCGAATCACAACAGCTTGCGACAAAAATTTAGATACCTCAAAGTACATATTCAGTACTTGATACAAAGAATATCTCATGTGCAACACTTACTTATTACATAATTAATACCTCGAAGGTCTGCATCGACTACTTCATAATTAGATGGAGAACTTGCTGAACATTTGGTCGTCAACCTCATTGTTCTCCTGCTTATTATTATAACAAAAAAATCAAAGCAACACTATTAATTCATTATTGTTACAAGTTGTTTGTTGACCAGCAGTAACTCTCTTCCCTTTTTTAAACATTTGTACCCCGTGATACAATAAGTAATTTATCTGTTTTTAACAGTGACTAAAGATCCTACTTCGGCTAGAGGTCGGCGAGTCATGTTGAAACGGGTATATTTGATGTCACATATGCATGGAGGTGAGAAGACCAAAATTTGTTTGATTGCTATTACCAGACACAATTGGTACATTTTCTAATGCAATGATGTTATCACTTATTCAGTAAGAAACATGGGGATCTGCATTGAAAAGCCAGCTTGTAATGCGTATATGCTATCATTCTATGGTCATATTTTCTACAAAACACGATAGTCTAAAGGTGTTGAAGCTCAATTTTCAGTTATCGTTTTAACTGAAAATTTATGGACTTAAAATTAATAGTCGTGAGATAGGATCGAACTCGAGATCACGGGATTGCACACATTACGTGAAGAGTTAATTTATTTATTTATTAAATATATTTATTATATTTATTAAATCAAACCGTAGCTAACGATCGTTAAGTAATTAAAAGTTAAGTATTAAACGACCGTTATAGAAGGTTAAAGAAGCTAAAAGAAGGAGTCGGAAAAGTTCCGGAAACCTCTTTTGGAACATGTATATATCCGGCCTAAATAGAGGAGACAAAGATAAGGAGAAAAGATTTTATTGCTTTATCTTGTTTAACCTTGGAAGAGAAGTTTTCCAAGGTGTATATAAACAAACCTAAAGCCTCATAATTTTTCACCTCACATCTCTCTTTCTCTTGCTCTAACCGCCGGCCAAACAAACACCCTATTAGGGTTCTTCTTTGATTTTCAATAAGCTATTCTAGATCTAGTCCTAGCTCCTCTCTAGGGTTGTTGGGTAGATCTTCCATAGACTTGGAAGCTCGGTTTGTTCGTGCTAGACTCACGGTTAACTCGCCGTATCACGTGTGTACAAGAACGTGATATAGTCTTACTTTAGACTATATTCTTGGTGGTGTTCGTGATAAACCCTAGTTGTCGTTTGCTCCGTCGTCTTGTGGATCTTGCTAGGATAAAGGTATGTAACCCTAGCCTTGATTAATCATAATTGTGTTAAATTAATGATCTTGTTAATCGCTTCCGCTATGCGCTTTTTGATCCATATTAGGGTTTTAAATAATTGTTATGAACTCTATAAACCAACAGTGGTATCAGAGCCGTTTTAACATGATTATAATTATCAAGATCTAAAGTTTTTTAACTAATATTGATTTGTGTTAAAAATTACATGTTGTTTTTTAGGTTTTATAAAAATTAGGGTTTTGTTTTGTTTTTTTTTATTATTTTTAAAATCGGCTATGCCGAATTTTTTTTATAAAAAAAAAAAAAAAAAAAAAAGTTTTTTTTGTAAACCCTAAAATTACATGGTAATTAACTTTAGATGTATGCATGAATTAATTGTTATGTCATGCGTGGTTACGATCCGTAGTGATTTCATTAATTGTTAAGTGATTTGGGTGGAATTTTGATGAATTGCATGATTAATTGTTATGTTGTGTGAATTCATGTTTCGATCCGTAGAGATTTAATTGTTAAGATATGTGGGAGATCCGTGATGAACATGCATGTTTTTCATGGATCATATGTTTTATGTGGTAATTGTTACGTTTTTTTTGCTACATGCTTTATTTGATTCAATAAATCTAAAATTAGGGAAGACTTTTATATGAATATAAAAACCTAGATTTGATATTATTTATTGAATAAATCATATGCATGTGGCTATTTGATTTATTTATTGCACATATAAATTGTTATTATGTGTTTATGATTTAGTTTTTTTTGTACCTACTTGTTTTCATACGTTTTGTTTTAATTGTATGTTGTAAACAAGGGTAATTTTTCAAGAAAAAATTAATATGGACTAAATCATATTAAAATAAATGAATTATTTTGAGATCTAAATTACATATGATTTGCGTTGATTAGAATTGCAATAGCAACTTAACGGCCTACTCAATTTTGACAAACTATAAAGTGGGTATAACGCACCGCTGGTCATGTACCCGGTTAAGGAAGGAGGTGTTATGCTTCAGCGCTGACCAAATTCCCGGCTCGCCTGTGCGTCAAAAATTGGAATTACCTACGGTTGTTATTGGTATAATTCTTTAAGGTTGATTTAACTACATTAATTCACATCCGAAACACAATGAATAAGGTTATTGCTTTGTGCTTTAGCTAAGTTCTAGAAAAAGTACGGTGTGAATTTAGTTGTGTGTAAAATCTTTAATTGGTTTAACCAATACCTCAACTTGCAAATATATGATGAACTTTTAGTCTCACCTAAAAGTTTACTAAACATTTTATTAAACTTATGTTATGGAGATGTATGCATGCTTCTCCATACATGATTTTGACACCAAAATCTATACCCTAAAATTTAAGTCATATGCCCTCTAATTGACGAACACTTGAAGTTACAATTGTCGTCATATAAGATATCGGACGATGTTGTAATGGAGAGAAAACTTCATGACTGAATAAGATTGCACATGAAGGTTTTACGTTCTTTAGATTAGTCGACTTAATTGAGTTACTCAGTGAGATCTGGAAACTTAAGGCATAAAGAAGGGATGAAACATGTTTACAATGCAAAATGACTTTTGGCAATGTAAATCCCTTAAATATCTAGAAATTGCAAATTTGTTTGTCAATCATTGTTCGACAAGTTACCATCTTGAATACTTTCATTGCTAGCAGATCAACTGATGTGATGAAATTATGTCAATTTGGATTCTAGTTTTCAAGGAAAATACTATGGTTATTATTACCGGGGTAATTTTATTTTCTTGAATGGTATTATCGAAAATACTAAAAATTGAATTTTGTAAATTCTTTTGCAAATGTATTAATGCAACGTTACACCGTAAACGTGGTTTATTCATTTATTGATCTACAAACCATATGGTTGAGGATAGAGTCAAATTACAAATGAAATATAAACCTAAAACTCTTTTTCATGAGTAAAGAAGGAGTAATAAGGATTTTAGAAATGTCAAATTCAAATCCGTAACTCATAGCAAACTTTAATAGTTAAGAAAGTGCATATTTTGAGTTATTTAAAGTTACCGCAAATTGGTTATAAGGCAAACTAGCATATTTGTCTAGTAGTTGTGCTTTGACCATTTATAGGCACTACATACCATTGTAGGGTTGGTAGACCTATTAAGGAAGAAGTTGCATGTCAAGTCTTTCAAGTTAAAAAGCATTTGATGGATATCATTTACGAAATAGAGTACACTCTTAAACACTATAAGTAATTGTTACGAATGTGTTTTTCAAAAGTGTAAGAAAGTAAACACAACACTAACTATTTTCACCGATTATGAAACATTTTCAATGTTGTCAAGTTCAGTGGGAGAATTGTGTTGTATTACTGATTTTGAGTCTATTAAAACATTCTCTAAGTCAGTGGGAGTTACAAGCTTTGTTGTCTTAGTAATAACCCATGTTATCTTTAGTATGTCCTAAGATAATTACTTTCGAATTGTTGACACTAATATCTTCAAAGATAGTTATGTACTGATTCTTGTTGATTAAGTGGTTCTACATCTACTTGTAAAAGCTAATATATGTGGCACAATCATATTTTGTATAGACGAACGTTAGACGTGATGTTTATCTTATATATGAGGTTGTTCCATGCACAAGTGGGAGAAATGAACATTGTGTGCAAGAAACAACTCATAAAGATATGATTCTCTTGTCTTTAGGATAAGAGACTAACAATCTAATTAATATTTAGATCATGTGTCAATATGATTAAAAGACTACTTAAAAGTATATATATCATTCACATTAAGAAACACTTGTTGTTTTGATTTAGTCATGTAAGAGCTTGGACTAAATTGTACACACAAGGGTAAAATATCCACATGGCATAAGATCGGGCGTGGAATGTTTTGAAGTTTCTTAAAATAGGAGAAATTCATTGAATGACATAAGATACATAGAGTAATCTTATACTACTAATGAAACCTAGTGGTGTTCATATAATAGTATAGGAGTAAATTAACTTGAAAAGATGAATGAAACGTAGTGGTGTTCATGATTTACTTTAGTTATACATGTTTATGATTTATTGTATAAAGTCACAAACATAAAGTCTTGGAAGACGTATAATATAAAGTAAGACGTTAATGTATTGTCTCTATTTCACTAAAGACATATACATGTAACGTGTAATGGACTTATAACTTTTATGAAGTGACTTTGTATTAAAAGTACTTGAGTTATAAAGCATGCAAAATGGTTAGAAAATCTGTAATACCATTAAGATGATTTAGTTGGTATATAGGTAAACCGAAAGATATATATTTATCTTAATATTGTTAAGATTGACTTACAATATTTCCCTAAATGAAATACATCATTGTTATGGTATGTTCATTAGGAGAATCAAAACTCTCAATTTGATGGAGATGATTGATTCAAGATAACTATATCTTCCTTTTCTTCCAAAAGATATCAAGGTTAGTATGACTTGAGCTAAGAAGATTAATAAGATACCATTACATATGGAATGTGATGAATCACATTATATCTTAAATGAAGTTCGGATTTTGCTAAACTACTTATGAAGTGGATTGTTTAGAAAATAAAGAGTATGGAACTGTCATTGTGTTTTGTAATGTTCCATATAGATAACGTTGGAGTGTTGATCTATTTGCTATGTATTTAAAGAGTAATTTTAAGTTACTAAAAGCAAGTGGGAATTTTGATCTTAAAAGATAAAATTACAAGATACACGATCTTCTAAAATACACTAGTAATTATCATGAGGAAGGCTTGTAAAAGCTAACTCTCAAGATAAAGGAATTTATGTCATAGGTCCGCAAGGATATCTCAGATATTTGATTTGTATGCTGAGAATTATGAGTTACAAATAATTGTTGTGATTTGTTACCAAATATTGTTTTGGGTAAACTACTCATACTATGATTGTTATAGATGTTGTCCAACAAGGTAATCAAATTTTAGATTTGGTTTATCTTAAATAGTTTGACTAGAAATTGAAGATGAGTTTCGTCAAAGGAAGAAAAACGCCAATTGTAGTGGTTTAATCTTTGTGTCGAAACTATATGGACAAAATTGTACACATATTTAATGTATGTAGTGTGAATAGATTATTAGTCACATTTAAGTAATTAATTGTGATTGAGTATTCTTTCCTAAATACATTAAATATATAAAGATTTTGATGGTCATATTTTAATTGACAAATTTGGATATATGTGAACTATTTCTTGAATGACTACTTGAGAAAGCACTTAAGTAATCGAAATGAGTTTATTACTTCAAAATATAAATCTTTGGAAAAGTACAAAATGCAATTATCCATGAATAGATAAAAGCATGCATCTAGGAGATTATTCTTATGTTTATTTTGAAATCCAAGTTTGGTTTTAAATTTAAATAAGATGGTTTCTGAGTATTCCTAAAAGCTAGTGGGAGTATTATGGTTATTTTCTTAAATTATATGTGTCAAATAGACATGTAAGAAAGTGAGATTTCATTCAAATTAAATGTTGATTTGGTTTAGATTTGAGATGAAACTTTACTTTGAAGATTTAGAAAATAAGATATACATAACCTTGGGACAAATAAATTTATTTATTTATGCGGTGGAAATACAACGTAATATGCCATGTAGTAAGTTTACATGGATATTTAGGACATGAAGAAATCTAAATCTGGTTTGAGAAATTTTCATGTGTGTCGTGTTGTATTTATATCATGCTTAAAATACATGATGATTTGAATATATTAGTCTATTTAAGAAGTTATTGAATAACTTGTGTAATGAATATTCTGAAGGAATATGTTTTGGAAATAGAATAACATCCTAAATCTTGGATCGGCTTCCATATTCTATAGATGGATAATTTGTCAATCGTTGTGCAAATTATCATAGCCAACAAACTTGAAGGTTTTGGTTGGAATCAAACATTACATAATAGATATTAATGGTAACGTATTTTGTATCTTTTATGACAAGTTGTAAAACTTGAAAAGATATAATTGAGGTAACACTCAATATTAGTCATGGGATCTTTGGAAATGACATGTTGATTAAAGTTGCATTATACATTAAAGAATTAGAATACTTTGAACTTCAAATGTGTTTTGGAAGTTTAGGAAATTGGTGATCAAGGATGTTTCACAATTTTGATACTATGTGGCAATATCAAATTGTTTGGATGCACATGTACAAGAGTTTCAATGATTTGAATTCTTGAAGAAAGTATTCTCAAAATTTCAATAGGTCAAGATTGGTTATTTTATGCTTTGCCAAACAAGTATGAATGTCATTACTAGAGGCATGATGCATGTACCAGTTTTATGCATTGATCTATTTTAGTATTTGGATAAAGGATGTAAGACATTATTAAATTGATGAAATAAAGATTGAATTTCGTTTATTTTTCTGTTATTTGATTTTGTATCCTATTTTACATGTTTTAAATCCATGAGCATTATGATGTTTCTAAATGTCCGTTGTCGATTAATAATATGGGAGTATTATTAAACTAAGACAATTCAAAATAGTGACAGAGTATACTTGAAAGTATATTGGTCAATTTTGGATGATATTTGATGGATCAAATATTGGACTTATCCCAACTATATGATTTTACTTTATGGATTTTTGTCATCAAGTGAATCATAAATAGTTATCCTTAGACCTGAGATACCAGGAAACTGTCGTGGATCTAGTGCATTTCTGTGGAATAATCTAACGCTAAACGTAACTGGTAGCTATAAGGATTATTTCCGGAAGTGTTGCAAAGTTCATAAGTTTTGCTTGTAGTCGAAATGGGATTCGCTTCCTTCAAAATTTATTTTGAGGTATAATACAGCTGGGCCCCTCGGGGGAGTAGTAAGATATTTGTGCGGCCGCACCCAAATTTGTTTTGGTGATCTTGCTATATCCGTAAACGAGAAACAGAATGGTTAATGAAAGGATAATAATAATAATGATTTAATCATTAAAAGGTTTTGTCCAAGAAACCTTACTCGAGTTGTACTAGTGACATTGCTAGTGTAACTAGACGCTAGTCAATGTGATCACGATATTAGAATTTTGTCCAAGTGGGAGCTGAAAGTTTATGGACTTAAAATTAATAGTCGTGAGATAGGATCGAACTCGAGATCACGGGATTGCACACATTACGTGAAGAGTTAATTTATTTATTTATTAAATATATTTATTATATTTATTAAATCAAACCGTAGCTAACGATCGTTAAGTAATTAAAAGTTAAGTATTAAACGACCGTTATAGAAGGTTAAAGAAGCTAAAAGAAGGAGTCGGAAAAGTTCCGGAAACCTCTTTTGGAACATGTATATATCCGACCTAAATAGAGGAGACAAAGATAAGGAGAAAAGATTTTATTGCTTTATCTTGTTTAACCTTGGAAGAGAAGTTTTCCAAGGTGTATATAAACAAACCTAAAGCCTCATAATTTTTCACCTCACATCTCTCTTTCTCTTGCTCTAACCGCCGGCCAAACAAACACCCTATTAGGGTTCTTCTTTGATTTTCAATAAGCTATTCTAGATCTAGTCCTAGCCCCTCTCTAGGGTTGTTGGGTAGATCTTCCATAGACTTGGAAGCTCGGTTTGTGCGTGCTAGACTCACGGTTAACTCGCCGTATCACGTGTGTACAAGAACGTGATATAGTCTTACTTTAGACTATATTCTTGGTGGTGTTCGGGATAAACCCTAGTTGTCGTTTGCTCCGTCGTCTTGTGGATCTTGCTAGGATAAAGGTATGTAACCCTAGCCTTGATTAATCATAATTGTGTTAAATTAATGATCTTGTTAATCGCTTCCGCTATGCGCTTTTTGATCCATATTAGGGTTTTAAATAATTGTTATGAACTCTATAAACCAACATTAACTTCTAAGTTTATCCAATTTCTACCAGAAACATGTTAGGTAAACCTTTGTAGAGGTAAAAACAAGTCTCAAAAAAAATAGCCTATTAACTTTAAATGATAAAAACTATGATTAATATCGAGTGAGCCAATATCTACAAATTCAAACTATGAATTGGTGACCAGGCTAGTGCAACGCCTATGTGATCGTGGAGACCCCAATAGCAAGATATTTTATTGGGTCTTTTGCCCTTCAAAAATCATACTAATATCGAGTGATCTAATGGCTCACATATGTATGCTTGTTCCCATCCTGGTCCTCATGTTTTTACAGGCCATCCATCTTCATAATATTACGCTTGTGGGCGATGTGAGACAAAAAAGAATCTGATTTTTTTATTACCCAAACGTGAATAGGAGGATTGGCGGCATCAACCATTATCTAAGAATAAAATTGGGAAAATCACATAAAAATACATTAAACTTAACACTTTTTATGGTTATGTATATTCAACTTTTTTTTTCTCATTATACTAACAAACTTTTAATTTCGACCTTTGTGTGTAGCGGGTGACCTGCTAAACCTGTTAATCATACATGTCTGTTAATCATACATGTAGCATGTTACACTAACGATCGTTAATTTTTGTTACGACGATAGTCCTCTTTACTAACTTAGTTAACTAAAAAAATAAAAATCTATTTATTATTTTTATTTTTAGTATTATTATTATTATTAAAATTCTTTTTATTATAAATTTTAATTTATTTATTATTATTGTTTTAATAAAATGATTTTTTAATATTAATATTTATTTTTATTTTTTATACCAATCTTTTTTTAGCAAATTGATTAATACCAATCCAACATCCCAAAAAAACAACCTTTTACCATATTCTATAAAATTCCATTTACCAGATTCGTTTTATCATCTTCTAGTTTTTTTACACACATCAAAACAAATTAAACATGCATCTTCATTATCTTTCTCAACTTCATCATCTTCTCTCCCCCACCAAACAATCTAAGCCTGATTTTCATATCAATTACACTTTTACACATGCATCATCATCAACTAATTAAAAAAAAACCCACTTCAACACATCTTCATATACTGCCGCCAGACCTGGCTGGAGAAGCAACGCCGCCTCCGCCACCATCAAGGCTCCCGTCACCATTGACTTTGAGATCCGTTCGTGATTTGAGGAGAAGCAACGCTGACGCCACCACCATCATAACACCCGCATCCCTCACTATATGTCACCATCCGTCACCAAACAACCAGATCTATAGTTTGGTTAAACAAGATCTATGGTTTTCATTGTTGTTGTACGAATTAGATTTGAGGATTTTGAATATTTCAATTAAATGATTTGCGGATTAAGTGTTTTTTTTATTGTATTTAAATTAGGGTTATGGTTTTGATTAGTTTTGGAATATGATTGATTTGGGGATTAAATAATTTGTGTTGTTTGAAGGAAATGGGTATAAAGATTTAAGGGACCGTGTTTTGTGTTTTGTGTTTTGTTTGAAAGTGTTGTTCCTGTTTGAAATGAGTGTATAAAGATTTGTGTTTTTGTGTTACTAAATGAGTATAAAAGATTTAAGGGTCTGTGTTTGGAAGTAATATATATTCTTTTTGTTAATAAGAAATTAAATAAAATATGTAATGACAACATTATCCTTTTATTTAATGATTAAATTCGTTTAAACTAACGGTGTTATTGAAGTTGGACTAATGGTGCAAAAGTTCGTGGATAACCAACCGGTAAGGGTTCAACAGGTTATCAGCTACACACAAAGATCGAAATTCAAAAGTTCATTAGTATAATGAGAAAAAAAAAGTTGACTACACACAACCATAAAAAGTGGTAAGTTTAATGTATTTTTAGGTGATTTTCCCAATAAAATTCACAAATGAGAGATGTTTACACGAACTAGCGATGTACTTAACCCAAAAACTTTTATAATTTAAACAAATATTTATTACTATTTCATTATTTTATCCAAAATTTTAAATTCTATAAATTGTTACTTATTTTATTAAAAAATTAAAATAATAATTTTGTTTTGAACACAATTTAAAAAATTTAAAACTTATAATTAGATTTACACAGCATATTTATACAATTATACCATCATTGTAAATATGGAAGTTTTGGTTTGCTCACCAAATGGCGGCTTTAATATTGATCCAATTCTTGACCACTTGGCTCAACCAAACAATGTGGGATAGTGAAATTCTAAAACCGTTTTCAAAAAATCTCCTTGCTTCTCTCTTTTATTAATTATTTTTTTTAAACAAACACTCAAAATTAGCAAAAGTTTTATGTACAACCGTAAAAACTTCGAACTTAAATCTTTAACGTCATTTGGAGCAAAGTTGGGCTATCCCCGTGTACCGTCTTTCTTTAGTTCTTCATTTTGGATTCTCGTTTGATTGAATACCTTGGTCTTTTTTATTATATGTAAAAGGCAAAAACCATCCAGTTGGCCAAATTACATGTGGAATCTATAAGTTTTTTTTTTTGGTAACCGTGATTTCCGACTCATTCGCCGACTAATCCACGGGGTTTGAGCCCACCGCCACACATACTCAAACCAGGTAAAGCCCTCCCTTTTCAGGAGGTTGGCATGGCCACTTTAAGGTTGTTTGCACCTAGTGGAAATTGAACTTAAGAATGCGCACACACACAAATCTTGCGAGTAACTTTTGTTTTCAATTATTGTCGGTGATGAAGCTAGGCGGTCTTGTGGTGT
Source organism: Glebionis coronaria (assembly GCA_025667525.1). Lineage (NCBI taxonomy): Eukaryota > Viridiplantae > Streptophyta > Magnoliopsida > Asterales > Asteraceae > Glebionis > Glebionis coronaria. The sequence continues at coordinate 157,032 of JANFOE010000623.1, read as the reverse complement.
CACTAGACTCGTAAATATTAAATGTATTTTATTAATTGAATTTGTGAGATATCATATGTATTTATATTAAATACATAATTTTGATAATAAATAACCTAATAGAAACTCTAAACCTAATGGATCACAAACCCACAATCGTACTATCGTCTATTGGACGATATCGTCTTCGATATCGTTTGGCCCAAGCTTGATTGTGGGTTTGTGGTCAATACTAACGTCTAATAGACCCAACGAATTTTGATGCATGGTACAAATTTTAGTATAAACTCTTAAATTTTCTAATATGCACCCGGTCAAATAGAATTGTATTTCAAATATTTGGTTAGTTAGCATTTATTATTGAGAAAATTTAGTCGAGGTCGATAGAGTTAATATTTAAATAATTGTTGCTTATGGTTCGCCTCGAATTATATAGTTTAATTTGAAAAGATTTTCCGTTATACATGTGCGGGCACTTTTGCAAGCAATTATCAGAAGGCTGACTTTGTTGGCCATATACACGCTCATTACATCTAGCTTCCTGAAACTAAAACAATTTTATGCTAAAGGGAGTGAGTGGTGACGAAAAACCCACATTCAACTCAACAACACTTCTACTTTATGTCTTCTTGTTATCGACGGTATGTAGTTGTTGTCAACTCTTGTGCACGCATTTGTATCTTTTTTATTTTAAGCTCTAATAAGGCTTTGCGTTATTCTTTCTGCTATTCGATGGCACGTTCAGTTACAAACCCATCTCTTATACAATCAACCTAGCCAATGCATTGTCATTCGTGATGTTAGACGATCCCGATGATTTTCCTCTCCGCGCTCCGTCGTCCCCATTGGTCAAAGAATTTCCTACACCTCTTCTTCATCCTCATCACCAACATCCCCATTAATAGTAGCATCCCCAGAGTCTGTGTGGAATGAACGAGACCCTAATTACTTGTATCTTTTAGTCTTAGCTGCTTGCTTTGTTAAGAAAGCTCACATTCCTTCATTTCGGACAATCTTTCAAAATCTTCTGACAATGACGAAATCAAAATTGAGTACCGCTTTCAACTTTATAGTCAAGAAATGCACTTTTAAAGTAATCTTCGCCTCCGAATCTACTCCTTTACCCTCTACGCATAAAATTATTGTACAATTCACAAAAGCAAACTATTATCAGACAAACCGTCTTCCATTTTCCTTTAATAGAATTTCACGTTCACTTACTCTTATCGTAGATATTTGTTTTTCTCTCAAAGTATTGCAGGATTGGAGTCCAAGATCCATCGACATTTCTATGTTTCCCTTTTCATTGCTAAATACCCATGCTTTACACTAATTAATTTATTCATTGGTGGTCAAGGCAATTCTAGTGGTGCATCAACGTTTACATGAAACCTTTTTTGGCATGCGCTACTCGCCATTTATTTTGGCTTTGTTTGTGAGGTAGTAACTTCCTCAACGTTTTCTTAAAAAGAGTCTGTTTGTTACAAAGATTCAGTTTCTTGGAAAGAATTCCTTAGTTGAATATAACCTGAGAATTAACGTGAATACAAAAACTTGTTTGCAATGCATGCACGGATGACATGGTCAAATTTTTAGGTGGTTGTGATGAAGAACCACCCATTTGGGTTTGTGAGATGTAGTCGGCGTGCGTAAACGCGAGCGAACCTGAGTGTGAGGCAAGGTCGTGAAACGTGTTTGTTGAGTATTGGGTAACATTGTACGTGTTTGGTGATGGGCGTAGGTAAGGTTGATTTTGGTAAGGATTCGATGTCGAGTTTCGGTATGATGGATTTGGTAAGGGTATTAAGCATAAAATGCTTTTGATCTTAATAGGTTTACGTTCGAAGATGTGTTTTCTAGATTGAACGTCCCGTCGGGGTCGCCAGAGAGTTTGAGTTTGGGCTTGATTGACGAATTTTTGTGATTTGAGGTGTTTTATTAGACATTTTTTTACTGTAAGAAAAACGTTAATTTTTTAATAAGGGAATGCATAGAAATTGGGGATGTTGGTTTTAAAAATGGTGAGATTATGTTGTATTTATACGAAAAAAGATAGGGTACTTTTTTTCAAATACTCGACCGTTTAAGAACGGTATATAAATTAGAGATGGGCTCACAATACTTGACTCACACATGTTGGTTAACGCATCATTTCAGAGTATACTCTCCGAGTTTTGACGAGAGGATGGCAACTCACGCGTGAGTTGGTCGCCCATGATGAAAAATCACCACCACTTTGCCCAGCCTTATGGTCTGTTTGGTACGTCAGAAAGAAGTAGTGACGGAATGGAATGAGCCTCGAAATGAAATAAATGATTTAATTGTATGACATATTACAGTTATAATTACGTTTTGTTGTTTTGATTGTTAGGAATGCAGTTAACTAATTAACAATAAAAAACACTAAAATAGCATTAATGATAACTTTTTGGGATTATGTGGGTAATTAATGAAGGGTTTTTCTATAATTATGATTCCATTATAGCATGTAATGAAACAAAAACAAAGTACCCCAAATTAATATGATGATTTTGGATGTAATGAGTGATTCTGTTTAATGAGGTATTGCATTCCCTAGTTGTAAACAAACGTAATTTTTTTCCATTCATTTTTTCATTACGACGTAACAAACGTTATGTTAGAATTGTACGAAGTGCGTCCTTAACTTAACAAACATTAAAACTAGATTTTAGAATTTACCTACAAAACCACATCAAGAACGTCAACTTGACGTATAAAACTTTTATGAGAATATATTAGCTAAAATTTTGTGTACTTAATTCGCAACAATTTTTTTATATAAAAAGTGAGTCCCTGAGTTATATTTGTCGAGCTTTGAATCTTGTGTGGGTTCTTGAATCATCTGTTTGTGTTGTTTATAAAGAACCATAGTTAAGGCTATCCGCAATGCATGCGATTTGAGTCGATTCCCAGTCTGTCGCGACCGAGTCACGCCATTACGACGATTTGGTCGAGGGAAAACGACACCAGGTACGACCTTTTTGTATTGAACTGAGTTGTGTTTGTGTGTTGGTATAATTTTTAAAAAAAATTTAACTTGTTTTAATAGTGTTTTAATTATATAAACTTTATAAAAAAAGTTCTAAATTTTAATATATTGAGCTTTGTTTATTTCTTCATAACATATATTAATTTGACAATTTTTGAAGTTAGTTTTAGCTAATGCATTTTACCCAATTTACTTCTAATTAGGTCTTTTTTAATCATTTCTTTAACGGTATTTAAAAATGAATATTATTATAATATTTTTTATTTTATTTTAAATAATTATTTGAAAAAAATATTTATATAAAAAAATTGAAATAGATCGCATTAGGTCGCTTTGTTGGGGCAAATAGGTCGCACTAGGTTACAGGAGAGAGAAAACTGAAAAATTAAGGTCGCGACCTAGTAACCGTTGCAAGTATTGACTAAAAAAATATAGCCAAACTATCCCCAACTTTTTTGTGTTAAACAAGCTTTAATTATTTTATTATTTATACAATTTTTAAACCATATAACTAGCCGTTTATATAATCTCGAAATTGTATTTAGTTTGAAGAACAAATCCAAAGCTGTTTAAATTTTTAAAACTTATAATTAGATTTTATACCGCCTGTATTTTATTTGAAGGTATCATTGATTCAACAATTTTTGCCAATTTGCCTCATTCAGGCGATGTGCGATAGAAAAATGTAAAAGCCTAATTAACAAGAATTTTTATGGAGAAGCTTTGAACTTAAATATTTTTTGTCACGTTTTAACAACTAAGGGATGTTTGACATTGCTTATTGAAAACAAATTATTTATTTTGGAAATGAATAATCAGATAATCATCATTTTAAAAACGTAATTCTAGAAAATAGGGTTTTGATTTGATTATTCTGTTTGAAATCACAATAATCAGATAAACAATTTCTTGAGTGTTTGGTAAATTTGATTATTTGATAAGTAAAATGAATAAAAATATACTCATTTTAACTTTTCTCCATTTTGAAAATGAGATAATAAATAGCTCCCCACTTATTTTTTAAAAACTCCATTTTGGAAGTTTTAGACACAAATATTCACTTTTCTTTATTTATTATCCAAACACTCGTTTTACCTTATCTCCATTTATTATGCAAACATAATCTCAAACACAAACTTTTTGAGTCGAACAAAGAAGACATATACGAAAAGATGTAATTCCTAAGGATTTGTTAAACTCAAAAAGTTTGTTGTTTTGGAACACACATGATGAATCTGAAAAATGGGTTATGTGCGGAACTCAAAAAATGTAATTCCTAAGGATTTGTTCAACTCAAAAAATGTGTTGATTCCTTATCATTGACATATATTAGTTGCATAGAAATAAAAACCGTACAAAGTCATGCAATGTTTTGTTCAAAGTTGGTCATGTATTGAAAAATATGAAATCTGTTTATTAAATCTATTTAGTAAATAAATATCACAAGCAAAAACTGAAAGTTTATGGACATAAAATTAAATAGTCGTGTGATAGGATCAAACTCTAGATTACAGGATTGCACATAATACGTAAAGGGTTAATTAATTTTAATAAATATATTTATTATATTTATTAAATATAAACCGAGCAAGTGTAAACGAGCGTTATGGAATTAGAATAGAAGAAAGGAGAAACGGAAGGTTCCGGAAGACACCCCAAGGGGGTGTCGACCGTCGGTTAAACAAGGGGTAATAAGATTTTCCAAGCCTATAAATACAACCCAAGGCCTTCATTATTTTTTGTCTCTACCTCTCCTTCTCTTCCTGCGATCGCAACCAACACCCCTTTTAGGGTTTCGGTTTGTTTTCGATTTAGCTATTATTCAAAAGTGTTGAAGCTCCGGTTTGCAAGTGCTAGCATCACGATTAGCCCGTTGCATTACGTGTGTACAAGAGCGTAATATAGTTTCACTATAAACTATATCTTGGTATTCTTCATATAAACCCTAATTCGTGATTCGTCGATATTCTTGTGGAATTGCTCTAGCTAAAAGGTATGTAACCCAAACTCGATTAATTATGAATGTGTTATTAATTGTTATCTTGTTAAATCGCTTCCGCTATGTGTGCTTTGATCTTATTTAGGGTTTTGCGTAATTGTTATGAGCTTTATAAACCTTCAGTGGCATCGAGAGCCGTTTTAACATGTTATAATTATCGAGATCTAAAGTTTTTTTTAACTAATATTGATTTGAGTTAAAATCACATGATGTTTTTTAGGTTTTCACAAAATTAGGGTTTTTTTGTTTTTTAAATTAAGTCGGCCTAGCCGATTTTTTTAAAAATTTTTTTTTTGAAACCCTAAAAATTACATGGTGATTATCTTTAGATGTTTGCATGAATTAATTGTTATGCCATGTATGGTTACGATCCGAGATTTAATTGTTAAAATTATGTGGGAGATCCGTGATGAACATGCATGTTTTTCATGGATCATATGATTTTATATGCTATTTTCTTTATTTGATTCAAAGTTTTAAAATTAGGGAAGACTTTTTATGTTTATAAAAACCCTAGATTTTATGTTCTTTAAATAAATTGTTATGCATGTGGCTATTTCGGCAGAAGATGCTGAGCAAAGCTGCTTGAATGAGGCTGATCCGTAACATCAACTACAGAATTTGATTTAGTTTTTTTGTGTACCTTCTTATTTTCATACGTTTTATATTGATTGTATGTTGTAAACAAGTGTAATTTTTTTCAAGAAAAATTAATATGGACCAAATCATATAAAAATTAATGAATTGTTTTGAGATCTAATTGACATATGCTTTGCGTTCATTGGAATTGCAATAATAACTTAACAGCCTACTCAACTTTGACAAACTATAAAGTGGGTATAACGCACCACTGGTCATGAACCCGGTTAAGGAAGGAGGTGTTATGCTTCAGCGCTGACCAAATTCCCGGCTTGCCTGTGCGTCGAAGTTGGAATTACCTACGGTTATTATTTACAAAATTCCTTAAGGTTGATTTAACCGCAAATTCACATCTGAAACACAATGAATAAGGTTATTGCTTTGTGCTTTAGCTGAGTTTTAGAAAAAGTACGGTGTGAATTTAGTTGTGGGTAAAATCTTTAATTGGTTTAACCAATACCTCAACTTGCAAATATATGGCGAAATTTTAGTCTCACCAAAAGGTTTACTAAAAAGTTTTTATTAAACTTATGCTATGGAGATGTATGCATGCTTCTCCATACATGATTTTGACACCAAAATCAATACCCTTAAATTTAAGTCTTATGCCATCTAATTGACGAACATTTGAAGTTACAATGTCGTCATGTGAGATCTTGGACGATATTATAATGGAAAGAAAACTTCATGACTGAATGAGATTGCACATGAAGGTTTTGCGTTCTTTAGATTAGTTGACTTGATTAAGTTACTCAGTGACATGTGGAAACTTAAGGCAAAAAGTAGGGATGAAACATGTTTACAATGCAAAATGTTTTTTGGCAACGTAAATCCCTAAAAATATCTAGAAATTGAAAATTTGTTTGTCAATTATTGTTCGACAAGTTACCATGTTGAGTACATTTATCACTAGCAGATCAACTGATGTGATAAGTTTATGTCAATATGGATTCTAGTTTTTCAAGGAAAATACTATGGTTTTAATTACCGGGGTAATTTTATTTTCTTGAATGGTATTATCGAAAATACTAATATTTTGAACTTATTTCTGTAGGAATGGCTCAACCCGATAACAACACGTTGAGTTCTTCCTTCAAGACTTATCTTGAACGTCAGGAACTAACTGGCCCAAACTTCAACGATTGGTACCGCTCACTGAGAATTGTCTTGAGAGTAGCGGGTACTTCTGATTACTTGACCAGGGCGTTTCCTGCGCCCCTTGGCCCTAATGCTACTCCAGTTGAAAGATTTAATTATGAGGCAGAGGTTAAAAAGCACAATGATGTGGCTTGTTTAATACTCGGAAAAATGGCTGCTTTCTTGCAAAGGAAATTTGAGTTATTTGCTCCAAATCAAATGCTTGAAGAGCTCAAGGCAATGTATGAGAAGCCTCAGGCTGTGGAGATCTATGACTTGGTAGATGCTTTGCACAGTTATAAGCAAGCCCCTGGGAAACCCGTAAGTGCACATTATCAAGAGATGAAGGGTTATATGGAACAACTCATCACACTAGGGAAACCCTACGACAATGATATGACAATTAACCTAATCAATAGGTCTCTTAATCGGGACTTCAATGATTTTGTTAGGAACTTTAATATGCATTGCGCGGGGAAGACAGTTAATGACTTGCACACAATTCTCATTGACTACGAAAAGGGTCTAAAGGACAAGGCAAGTACATCTACTTCTACCCCTCCTGTGCTTTATGTACAAAATGGTGGAGTCAGTAAGCCAAAACTGCACAAGAACAACAAGAAAGGCAAAGGCAAGGGTGATAAGGGCAAACAAGTTGCGACTTATTCTAAACCTAAGCAGAACTTAGTCAAGAAGAGTAAATCTGAGAAGGATGAAACTTGTCACCATTGCAAAGCAAGTGGTCATTGGAAGAGGATCTGCCCTCTTTATCTCGAGGAGTTGCGAGAAATAAAGAAGAAGGCTGAGCTTAGTGCTGCAGCAACTTCGGGTAACTTATATTTGATAGAGTTATTTAATCTTACATACAAATCAAATTCCTGGGTATATGATACGGGATGTGGTACTAACATTTGTAATACTATGCAAGGATTTGAGTTGAAGAAGAAGCTTACCTATGGGGAATCATTTTTGCATGTGGGCAATGGCGCACAAGTAGCGGTTGAAGCTATAGGAACATTTAATCTAGTTTTACCTTCAGGTCTAGTACTGAGATTAAATAATTTTCATTATGCACCTAAAATTGTTAGGGGTGTTATTTCCTTTTCTTGTATGTTGGATCTTGGATTTATTCACACTATTGATAATAATAGAATTTCTGTTTTCAAAGATGGTTTATTCTATTTTGATGCAATTTCTATGAATGGTGTTTTTGAAATTAACATGCATGATAATGATTCCAAGAGAAAGATTAATTCTGTTTTTAGCATGAATAAGAAGAAAAAGTTAGACAAGAACTCTTCTTATCTTTGGCATTGTAAACTTTCCCATATTGGGAAGACTCGCATACAAAAGCTTCAACGTGATGGTCTTTTGGAAAGTGTCAATGATGAATCATTTGATAAATGTGAGTCTTGTATCTTTGGAAAGATGACCAAGAAACCTTTTAATAGCAATATTGAAAGGGCTACTGAAATACATGGTTTGATACACACTGATGTGTGTGGACCACTTAGACATGTGTCATGGAAAGGTGCTGGCTACTTCTTAATATTTACGGATGATTATAGTCGATATGGTTATGTTTATTTACTTAAGCATAAACATGAGGTATTTGAAATATTCAAAGTGTTTAAAGCAGAAGTTGAGTTGCAACTAGGAAGGAAGATTCAAGCTCTTCGTTCCGATCGAGGTGGTGAATAATTAAGTCAAGAGTTTAAAGATTATTTAAGTGAGAACGGAATTGTTTAGAAACTTACTTCTCCATATACTCCACAACAATATGGTGTATCCGAAAGGAGAAATCGTACATTATTAGATATGGTACGATCTATGTTTAATCTTACAACTTTACCTTTATCCTTTTGGGATTATGCTCTAGAATCCGTTGTTCGTATTCTGAATATGGTTCCCACAAAGAAGGTTGATAAGACACCATATGAATTATGGCATGGAAAAAGGCCATATTTGTCTTATTTGAAAATTTAGGGTTGTGAGGCGTCTGTGAAACGTGACTCTAGAGATAAAATCCAACAACTCTCAGTAAAATGTATATTTTTAGGTTACCCTAAGGAAACTATGGGTTACTACTTTTATTATCTACCTGAGGACAAAGTTATTGTTGCTAGTTATGAGACTTCCTTGAAAATGATCTTGTAAATCAAGAATTCAGTGGGAGAAACTATGATCTTGAAGAAATTCAAGAAGATACATTGCCTTCTAAAAATACTAGCGAAGAAATTCCAATAGAGCCAGAAAGTCTGGGAGCTCCACCGGAATTAATTCCTCTATGTAGGTGTAGGCCTGGAAGGACTATACATGCGCCAAGCAATTAACATAGGGGATGATGAGGAGGAAGTAGGGGATCTTGGTGAACCTGCTAACTATCGATCCGCAATGCTTGATCAAGAAAAATCTAAATGGATAGTTGCGATGAATGAGGAAATGAAATCCATGAAAATGAACGATGTTTGGATTCTTGTTGATGCGCCTAAAAATGCTAAAGTAGTGAAAAATAGGTGGATTTTCAAGAAGAAAACCGACATGGATGGTGAAGTATAATCCTATAAAGCACGTTTAGTAGCTAAAGGTTTTACTCAAACTTTTGGCGTAGACTACGAGGAGACATTTTCTCCGGTAGCAGACTTACGAGCTATTAGGATTCTCATAGCTATAGCAGCATACTATGACTATGAGATATGTCAAATGGATGTTAAAACTTCCTTCTTGAACGGTCGCTTAGATGAAGAAATCTATATGCAACAACCGGAAGGGTACGTTGATCCTAAATATCCAAATCGCGTATGCAAACTTCAAAGATCTATTTATTGTTTGAAGCAAGCATCACGTCAATAGAATAAGCGATTTGATGAAGAAATTAAAAAGTTCAGATTTATTCAAAATCGTGATGAGCCATGTGTATATCACAAAGCTAGTGGGAGTGATGTAGTATTCCTAATTTTATATATCGATGACATATTAATCATGGGAAGTAGCATTCCAAGACTTAAGGAAGTTAAGGATTATCTTGGTAAATGCTTTTCTATAAAGGATTTGGGAGATGCTGCATATATTATGGGAATTAAAATCTATCGAGATAGGAAAAGACGGTTAATTGGTCTTAGTCAAGATGCTTATATTGATAAGATATTGAAGAAGTATAACATGCATAATTCCAAGAAAAGTTTTCAACCTATGGAAGTTAAGCATGAATTAAGTCATGAGTTAGATGCATCGACACCTGAAGAGGTGGCTTACATGCAGAAGGTACCTTATGCTTCGACTGTAGAATCTATTATGTATGTTGTAAGATGCACAAGGCTTGATGTGGCGTTTGCTCAGAACTTAGTCAGTCGATACCAACAGAATCCAGGGAAGCTCCATTGGACTACTGTTAAACATATACTAAAGTATTTGAGGAGTACGAAAGATATGTTTTTGGTATTCAGGGGTAAACCAGACACAGAACTGAATGTTACAGGTTTTTGTTATGCGTCCTGGCAATGTGATAAAGACGATATGAAGTCTCAGACGAGTTACGTGTTTGTCATTAATGGAGGAGCAGTTGACTGGAAGAGCAAGTAGAAGACAACCATTGCTATGCATGCAACTCAATCTGAGTACATGGCCACTTCAGAAGCCGCAATGGAAGCTGTTTGGATTATGAAGTTTATTGGAGATCTTAGAGTGATGCCTTGAATTAAAGAACCTATTGATATGTATTAGGATAATTTTGATGTAATTATATTCGTTTATTGCATGTTATTAGATTTTTTATCCTATTTTACATGTTTTAATCCATGAATAAATTGTTACGTTCTAAATGTCCGTTGTCGATTAATAATATGGGAGTATTATTAAACTAAGACAATTCAAAATAGTGACAGAGTATACTTGAAAGTATATTGGTCAATTTTGGATGATATTTGATGAATCAAATATTTGACTTATCCCAACTATATGATTTTACTTTATAGATCTTTGTGATTAAGTAAATCATAAATAGTTATCCTTAGACCTGAGATACCAGGAAATTGTCCCGAATGTAGTGTATTTCTCTGAGGTAATCTAACGCTAAACGTAACTGGTAACTATAATGGTTATTTTCAGAAGTGTTACAAAGTTCGTAAGTTTCGCTTGTAGTCAAATGGGATTTGTTTCCTTCAAATTATTTTAAAGTATAATACAGTTGGGCCCCTCGGGGGAGTAGTAAGATGTTTGTGTAGCCACACCCAATTTTTTTTTGGTAATCTTCCTATATCCGTAAACGAGAAACAGAATGGTTAATGAAGGGAATGACTGAGATCCATATCCTATTAACGTTGTATTTGAAAGGAAAGGATAATAATAATGATGTATCATTAAAAGGTTTTGTCCATGAGACCTTGCTCGAGTTGTACTAGTGACATTGTTAGTGTAACTAGACGCTAGTCAATGTAATCACGATATTCGAATTTTGTCCAAGTGGAAGCCGAAAGTTTATGGACATAAAATTAAATAGTCGTGTGATAGGATCGAACTCGGGATTACGGGATTGCACACAATACGTAAAGGGTTATTTAATTTTAATAAATATATTTATTATATTTATTAAATATAAACTGAGCTCAACTAACGTTCGTTAATAATTAATAGTTAAGTATAAACGAGCGTTATGGAATTAGAATAGAAGAAATGAGAAACGGAAGGTTCCAGAAGACACCCCAAGGGGGTGTCGACCGTCGGTTAAACAAGGGGGAAAAGGGGAAGTTTTTACTTTCCTAATTCGTTTATAACTTGGATAATAAGATTTGCCAAGCCTATAAATACAACCCAAGACCTTCATTATTTTTTGTCCCTCCCTCTCCTTCTCTTCCTGCGATCGCAACAAACACCCCTTTTAGGGTTTCGGTTTGTTTTCGATTTAGCTATTATTCACAAGTGTTGAAGCTCCGGTTTGCAAGTGCTAGCATCACGATTAGCCCGTTGCATTACGTGTGTACAAGAGCCTAATATAGTTTCACTATAAACTATATCTTGGTATTCTTCATATAAACCCTAAATCGTGATTCGTCGGTGTTCTTGTGGAATTGCTCTAGCTAAAAGGTATGTAACCCTAACTCGATTAATTATGAATGTGTTATTAATTATGATCTTGTTAAATCACTTCCGCTATGTGTGCTTTGATCTTATTTAGGATTTTGCATAATTGTTATGAGCATAATAAACCTTTAGAAACTTTATTTCTATTTGCTAAACTTTTTTATACAAACTGTTTACCTACTTTACCATATTTGTATGAGATTGGTTGTAAATCGATTGTCTTTGTTTACATTTATTTTTGCCCCTTTGTTCAAACACAAGAATCAGTAATATAGGATAATTTGCAAAATCAAAGAGAACCGGGTTGACCTGGCGGTCAAACCGGTTGACACGGTGACCCGGATGCTCGACTGGGTCGATCATTGAGCTGGGTTTCAAAACATTGCCTAGAATTAGAAAGTATCATCATTTTGTGATACAAAAAGTGTATAATTTATGAATTACTTTACATACTTTTGCTTACTCTTATGTGTATAAAGAGAAGAGTAAGCAAAAGTTTTTAGCCTTTTATATACTTAATTATGAGTAAGCATAGACATTTAGCGCTCCCCTATTACTTACTCTTTTGTTATGAGTAGGAGTTTCTTAAATAGACTCTTTTCTTATCTTTTGCTTACTCTTGCGTAAGTAAGGAATTGTCACAAATTTTGTAGTGGTGGTACTAATAATTTAGAGTAAGCGACAATTGGTTTTTCATGTCACTGTACCTAGACCTCTAAGCAGTAGTGGAGCCATCTTGGGGACAGAGTGGGCAGCTCCCTCACCCAACAACTATGAGGCTCTCGTTGTTTGCAGTGTAGTCATACAATATACTACCAAAGGCCGAGTCTATTTGGTTATAGTCTTTTCCACGCTCGTTGGGTGCGTGTGAAGCTAGCGTGGAGCGAGCGCATGGGTTGCATATCCCTTCGTAAGTATGGCAGTCAACCGACCCTAGAAGAAAATCTCTCGCCCTCTACCCTACCTATTTCACTCATGTATGTGTATTAGTTTCCTTATCATATATTGCATCGATTAGTTAGCTTCCACGGAAATCAACACTTTGCTCCACAATATTTTTAGGACGAAATTAACTATAGAATGAATTCATATCTTTTGGGATGTTTTCTACAAAGTCATGCAATGTTTTGTTCGACTCAGATATTTGAAGAGAAATTGTAGTTGATTGACAAGATAAGAAAAATGTAAATTGCAAAAAACACACTTATGGTTTGGCCAAATTATTATTGTGAGTAAATTTTGTGAGTAGAACTGTTATTTTGTTAAAAAGTAAGAAAATAACAAAACTAAATTATTATTAACTACTACTAAAATGCCTGACTTCATCAACCATATTCACGCTTCATCACATTTTGGAATACACCCTACAACTTTTACAAACTATATAGTTTTAACTATCTGAATATTTATATATGTTTTAAAAACAAATAAGTTTTATATGTCAAACAAATTTAAACTATGTAATTATTTATACAAATTTTAAACTTTATAATCTTTTGTTCACCCATAAAATTAAATTAAATATAAGAAAAAATTTCACGTTTGGTCCCTATCGTTTACCCCAAATATCAAGTTTGGTCCCTATCTCAAACTAAGTGCACAGATCGTCCCTATCATTTACACTTTGGATCAAAATTGGTCCCTATCTCAAACGGGAGTTACTTTTGCTCGTTAACTCTTGTAAGTGGAAGGGTATTTTTGGACATTCACTTTTTTCCCATGCATTAATTATCACCAAACCCAATCTTAACACACACACAATACACGATCACCTCACACACAATCACACCTACCTTTTCAACAATCCAATATCAAAACCCTAAAATCAAAAAGAAGAAATGGTTTTCTGCTCATGTGGTCGCGTTGCTACAATCAAGACTTCTTGGTCAGATCGTCATCCAGGTCGTCGTTTCTATGCTTGCGAATTCCAAGGACCAGCATGTAGGTGGATTGATTGGTTTGATCCACCAATGTGTCCTCGAGCTGTTCAAATCATACCTGGGTTGCTTAGGGCTAGAAATAGGCATGAAGATTCCATCAAAAAACTTAGTAATGAAGTTTGTTTTCTAAAAAAATACTTGTTGATTAGTTGGCTAGGGTTTGGTTTAGTTTTATTTTTTTCCAGATTTGCCTAAGAAAAATGTAAAGGCTAATCTGATGAACATTTAAGTTGGATTTTGGGGTTATCAATGAAAAATCTTTTCCATCTCTTCTAGAAGTTCTTGTTTTGTCTTGTTCATTTACTAAGTTCTGTTTACTAACTCTGTTTTGCAGACTCATCTACTAACTCTGTTTTTATAGATAAGTAGTTGAGGAGTTGAGGGGTTGAGGGCATTGAATGGTTAAGAGTAAATACCCACCCCCTTCATCTACTTGCTTATAAAACCCAACGCCACACACATCACTTCTCCATCACCATTTCTATCTTTCTAATCCTATCTAAAATTTAAAAAATGTAAAAAAAAAGAGGTCATTGTGTTGAGTGACACTAGCAGTGAGGCTGTCTATTGTCTAAGTGGTGATACTGAGTGGAAAGATGATGATAAGGGCTGTGAAGGATCATCTAGGCACAGAGCACTTCCTCTTCCTCCCATTGGATCCAGTTCAAGGCCTAGGACTTATGTTACCAAGGCTGTTGCAGAAAGGTTCAGGAATGGGTCAATCACACTTAAAGCCCTAAAATTCTATGGCTATGTGGATGAGGCTGAGTATCACACTGATAAAGATTACTGGGATACATGGGATGAGGATTTTGGTAGCCCTTTTGCTGATTTTGAGGATACTGATGATGATGAAAGCTCTGAGTCACTAGAGTTTTATGTGCACACTTTGAAAGGCAAAGAAGTCATCCAGAAAAAGCAAGGCCCTGATGTCACCTATGTTGCCACAAACATCATCAAAAGCCCAACTCCTATCTACAATGCTGTGCTAGGATGTCACACCCACCATAGCGGAATATGGGGCGCGGCGTATGGATATCATCACAATATGGCGTGTCTATAGAGATAACTATATGAAATAAGAAATGTCATAAAATGGTAACACAAAAGTCATGACAGTATCTCATCAAATGCAGGAGTCTAGGTAAGTAGGTAACAGTCCTACCACTTACCCAAGACAAACAATAAACATAAACCAAACAAACATATAGGTGCCAACATGTATCACTTATAAAAAATAAATAAAGGTAAACTAAGAAGGAACGGGGATCTCCTTCTATATGTAATCCTAAGGCATCCAAGTCTAGCCACTTCTATCCTCAAGCTTAAACACATTCACACCTGAAAGAGACACTAAAACACATCAACATAAAGTTGGTGAGAGTCATAGGTTTAGACTCCAACGCTAAATCAGTTACAAGCTGTGAATAACAACCATCAACACAATAACATATGGACAATGTGCTACAATTATGTATTAACAACTAGCATTCAAGATCAATCATTCCAAACCAAAATCCAAGGCTCCTACCTTGCCAAACAACATGGTACCATAGATGATCACACTATGTACCTATCCCAAGGCCACTACCTTGTCAAACCACAATGCCACTACCTTGTCAAACCATAATAACTGAGACGGCACGTGTCCCCCGATCCAAATCATACACAATCAAAAATCACATACCAGTTAATCACATAATGTACACACAAGTCCATCTCAAATCACAAACACATTCACAGCATCAATTTAGAAAATAACTCAACACAGTGTCTCTTCCATCCCATCTGGAAGTCAAAATCAATAATAAACATGGGACTATGAAACTCACCTGATTGAGCTTCCCCAAACATCCGCGCACTAGCAAAAAGCTAATCAACCAAAAACACGCAATCAATACACGAACCAATCACTAAGATGGCTCATCAACCTATGATGGACATCTAGTCTATCCCATAACATTACCTTATTGATAAGCTCTAATCACCCCATTACCCTTCCTTAACAAGTCCCTAACTTGGTTAAGTTCAATAGCTATCCCGTTCATAATTTTACACAAAACAGTCCAAGTTTTAGGTCTCAAAACTTTAAGTCAAACGTCCACTTAAATATACCCATGGTTTCTGTAAAAGGAATATTCACACTTTTATACATGTTAGCTAAAACCTCCAAGTTTCCCCAACCTTAAAGCTACTGTTAAGGCCCCGATATATGTGTATATATATCTACCTATCCAGAATTTACTGATTTTAAACGTATGAAAAGTTTGTTACCATTAGAGGGTCTTATCCTAAACCACAATCTTAGCCCAAGTGTAGATACTTACTACAATATATAAAACATCTCTCATGTTCGTGAGAAGATCCCAATGCAACCCTAAGTAACCCAAACAACCCAAAACTTAAAAAGAAAACAGGCTGAATTCAAAACTGATTTGACCTCCGACTGTTGTAACCTGTTTTTGACCTACTTCCCGACCTCCAATTTAGTTCTAGCTTCTTGCATTGGAAAGCCACTTCAAATACCTTTTCAGGGGTATGTGGATCGTAAGATAAGAGTTTGTAGAACTCCTAATATGATCAAAACGATTAACTCAAAATCTGCCCAGTTTTGTTAAAAACGGGTTTTAACAAATTGAACAAATTAATTACCCATAACCCCATCTAATACAAGCCCTAGATTATATGATCATCATATTATGATTATCACATCATTATTTTACTGTTTTTAAATTAACCCTAACCTAAATCCATCATAGATAATTATAGAAAACATAAAGAAACAATTTAATTAAAAAGGGTTAGGAAGGTTTTACCTTTAATTTAATGGAAGATGAAAAAACCTATGAAAACCCTAAAAATACTCCCCAAACCGTCGACCTTTATTTTTTTTCTCCAGGGATTATGATGGATTTGATCTACTTAAAATCCTTATATAGTTTTTTTTCTCAAGAATCCTAGCCCAATACAACCCACTTTCCTTTTTCTCTTTTTCTTCTCTTTTTTTCTTTCTTTCTTGCGTCCAAACCGACTAACACCCCCTTAATTTTCGTTTTTTTTTCTTTTTATTATTAATATATGTATTAATAATATTACCTTAGTTTTCCTTAATTTATTTCAGCTCCTAAAGCCTCCAAAACCCCAAAACCGTAAAACTAGTCAGTTTTTACGCGTTTTACCGTAAAAGACGTAAAATATACACTGTTATAAAAAATCTCAAATTTTGAAATAAACTTTATAACTAAGTCCTAAATGACTTAAAACCATCCCAAAAAATATCCATATGCCTAATTACCTCATCCGAGACCTCCAAATGCTAAACCGTAAATCGTAAAAAAATACTATTACTATAATACTTATATGTATACGTAAACATCAAAAAATCACCATTTTCATTTCATAGTCACCACTTGTGAGCTCATGAACATGAAATAACCGTTCCTCGATTTACTTATGAGTACTTCTATACTCATAAACGATAACCACACCAACCTCAATCACACAAAATAAACATGTAATCACACAATCAAGTAAGCACACATAAAATAACCTAAAAGTAAGACCAAGTGACAAATCCAAAACCTAGGGTTGTCACATCACTCCCTCCTAATAGAAATCTCGTCCCGAGATTTACTCCCAAACTCAAACTTATTCTCAGCAAACAAACAAGGATATATATCCTTGATAAAACCTTCACGTTCAAACGTGAACTCAGTTTATACTAAAATAATCTCAACCAACAACACATGAGCCATAACCGTCCGCGAGGAAATTTATTAAAACCATAAAGTTATGTAACCAACCTAACTAAATCTCGCAACTCATCAAACAAGAACTGTCTTGAAATCAAGTTAGGAGCCATTACATAACTCGACGAGTTTAAAACTGTCACCCCGATTTCGGTCTTACTCATAAATACCATTGATCAAAACTCATCAAATATAACCACGTATTATAAGGTCTAAAGAACTCTCAAATTCCATCCCAACTCATCTCTATGTTAACGCTCCAAGTGTTCATTACCCCAAAATACCTAAAACACAAGTTTAAACCATGTTGTCCGAAAATTAACCTTGAACTCGACAATTGTATAATTAATTCGACCAAGATACTGACTTCCAATTACCAAACTTCCTGAAAATTTGAAAAGTACGTTCCGAGTACATAATTTTAGGCTTTTGAATCACTCAAAAAGCTTTAAAAACGAATAAGTGTTGACCAAAACGATTTTAAACCAAAAAACAACCCGTTATTAATTTCAAAATTCAAGGTCTAATTTATTTTAATTCAAGAAAATTTAAATTCTCACCCATCATATGATTAATACATGATTTTAACATATTTAAGTTAATAAGAACAAAATTTCTAACTAAAGAACAATAACTTTAGGTGATCAAAACCAAAATATTTTAAAATAAACAAGTCATGCTTATATGTTAAAAAAAATTTATATTCCACCTTATTTCAAACTCGTTTTTGACACTTTACCCTCATTTTATCGACTACCAACAACTATTTTTATTTTACTATTTGCAAGTTTTATTTTTTTTACCATGTAAGACTCAAAACAAAAGATATCGTTATTCCAAAAAGAAATCTCCACCCTCTCAATAGCTTCTACACCAAAAGTACCGTACAAACAAACACGTGAAATGAGGACTCGATAAATGCGCTACTACTGAAGTTGAACATCCCAAAGAGAAAAGAGCTAGAAAACCATCCTAAGAATACAACCGATAAGTAGAAGGGATATATACATATATAGGCATAGGCATACATACACTCAAATCCATCCAGCATATACTATAAACAAGCATGTATTAACCCTCCTTCATGTAACCATATTTAGGAATCCATTGATGTCTTGGTACTTGTATAACTATGTTGGCCACCATACTTATACAAGTCCCCTTTCACCAATGCACTCCCTCCTATGATGACACTTATAAGAAATTAATACTACACATAACACATAATCCAACAACTCACAAGCACATAACCACACAAGATGAGATCCAAAACCCCATGTATTAAAATAACATAGCCAATGCATGAAACTCATAAACTCGTAGTCCAGTTGAACCAGCGCAGACAAAATTCAAAATATATAAAGAACATGAAAACATAATCAGTTATAAGTCATGTCGCCCGTAAGAGTGGAAACAGCTTAAAACCCTTCCTATCCACCTACTCCTAGTAACTCGAACCACCACACGATTCTTAAGGAACATGACTTAAACATCAAAAGAAAAATAACATTCCTCAGGTATGTAAAATAACTCGATAAAAGATAGAAACTACCTTGTACTAAATTATGTACTATAATGTACAATTTAAGCAAAATACAACAGTGACTAGCGTGGACGATTATGGTTAAACCCACACGAGTCACAAACCCGAAAAGAAAATAACATGTGGCTAAGTATGAACTTACTACTGTTCAATTCATACTAGTCAAAACATCACAATAAATAACATCCAAACACATCAAATAATATAAAATGCACACATACTCCTATGACGCCTATATACAGGGACCCTTAAGCTATAGACTAGGCTACACGACTAGGCAACCTAATTCTCTATAATCATTGTCTCTGATACCATTCTGTCACACCCCACCATGGCGGAATATGGGGCGCGACGTATGGATATCATCACAACATGGCGTGTCTATAGAGATAACTATATGAAATAAGAAATGTCATAAAATGGTAACACAAAAGTCATGACAATATCTCATCAAATGCAGGAGTTTAGGTAAGTAGGTAACAGTCCTACCACTTACCCAAGACAAACAATAAACATAAACCAAACAAACATATAGGTGCCAACATGTATCACTTATAAAAAAAACATAAAGGTAAACTAAGAAGGAACGGGGATCTCCTTCTATGTGCAATCCTAAGGCATCCAAGTCTAGCCACTTCTATCCTCAAGATTAAACACATTCACACCTGAAAGAGACACTAAAACACGTCAACATAAAGTTGGTGAGAGTCATAGGTTTAGACTCCAACGCTAAATCAGTTACAAGCTGTGAATAACAACCATCAACACAATAACATATGGACAATGTGCTACAATTATGTATTAACAACTAGCATTCAAGATCAATCATTCCAAACCAAAATCCAAGGCTCCTACCTTGCCAAACAACATGGTACCATAGATGATCACACTATGTACCTATCCTAAGGCCACTACCTTGTCAAACCACAAGGCCACTACCCTGTCAAACCACAATAACTGAGACGGCACGTGTCCCCCGATCCAAATCATACACAATCAAAAATCACATAGCAGTTAATCACATAATGTACACACAAGTCCATCTCAAATCACAAACACATTCACAGCATCAATTTAGAAAATAACTCAACACAGTGTCTCTTCGATCCCATCTGGAAGTCAAAATCAATAATAAACATGGGACTATGAAACTCACCTGATTGAGCTTCCCCAAACATCCGCGCACTAGCAAAAAGCTAATCAACCAAAAACACGCAATCAATACACGAACCAATCACTAAGATGACTCATTAACCTATGATGGACATCTAGTCTATCCCATAACATTACCTTATTGGTAAGCTCTAATCACCCCATTACCCTTTCTTAACAAGTCCCTAACTTGGTAAAGTTCAATAGCTATCCCGTTCATAATTTATACAAAACAGTCCCAGTTTTAGGTCTCAAAACTTTAAGTCAAACGTCCACTTAAATATACCCATGGTTTCTGTAAAAGGTATATTTACACTTTTATACATGTTAGCTAAAACCTCCAACTTGCCCCAACCTTAAAGCTACTGTTAAGGCCCCAATATATGTGTATATATTGCTACCTATCTAGAATTTACTGATTTTAAACGTACGAAAAGTTTGTTACCATTAGAGGGTCTTACCCTAAACCACAATCTTAGCCCAAGTGCAGATACTTACTAAAATATATAAACCATCTCTCATGTTCGTGAGAAGATCCCAATGCAACCCTAAGTACCCCAAACAACCCAAAACTTAAAAAGAAAACAGGCTGAATTCAAAACTGATTTGACCTCCGACTGTTGTAACCTGTTTTTGACCCACTTCCCGACCTCCAATTTAGTTCTAGTTTCTTGCATTGGAAAACCATATAAAATACCTTTTCAGGGGTATGTGGATCGTAAGATAAGAGTTTGTAGAACTCCTAATATGATCAAAACAATTGACTCAAAATCTGCCCAGTTTTTTTAAAAACGGGTTTAAACAAATTGAACAAATTAATTACCCATAACCCCATCTAATACAAGCTCTAGATTATATGATCATCATATTATGATTATCACAGCATTATTTTACTGTTTTTAAATTAACCCTAACCTAAATCCATCATAGATGATTAAAGAAAACATAAAGAAACAATTTAATTAAAAAGGGTTAGGAAGGTTTTACCTTTAATTTAATGGAAGATGAAAAAACCTATGAAAACCCTAAAAACACTCCCAAACCGTCGACCTTTATTTTTTTCTCCAGGGATTATGATGGATTTGATCTACTTAAAATCCTTATATAGTTTTTTTTCAAGAATCCTAGCCCAATACAACCCACTTTCCTTTTTCTCTTTTTTTCTCTTTTTTTCTTTCTTTCTTACGTCCAAACCGACTAACACCCCCTTAATTTTCGTTTTTTTTATTTTTATTATTAATATATGTATTAATAATATTACCTTAATTTTCTTTAATTTATTTCAGCTCCTAAAGCCTCCAAAACCCCAAAACCGTAAAACTAGTCAGTTTTTACGCGTTTTACCGTAAAAGACGTAAAATATACACTTTTATAAAAAATCTCAAATTTTGAAATAAACTTTATTACTAAGTCCTAAATGACTTAAAACCATCCCGAAAAATATCCATATGCCTAATTACCTCATCCGAGACCTCCAAATGCTAAACCGTAAATCGTAAAAAAAATACTATTACTATAATACTTATATGTATACGTAAACATCAAAATATCATCATTTTCATTTCATAGTCACCACTTGTGAGCTCATGAACATGAAATAACCGTTCCTCGATTTACTTATGAGTACTTCTATACTCATAAACGATAACCACACCAACCTCAATCACACAAAATAAACATGTAATCACACAATCAAGTAAGCACACATAAAATAACCTAAAAGTAAGACCAAGTGACAAATCTAAAACCTAGGGTTGTCACATCACTCCCTCCTAATAGAAATCTCGTCCCGAGATTTACTCCCAAACTCAAATTTATTCTCAGCAAACAAACGAGGATACATATCCTTGATAAAACCTTCACGTTCAAACGTGAACTCAGTTTATTCTAAAATAATCTCAACCAACAACACATGAGCCATAACCGTCCGCGAGGAAAATTATTAAAACCATAAAGTTATGTAACCAACCTAACTAAATCTCGCAACTCATCAAACAAGAACTGTCTTAAAATCAAGTTAGGAGCCATTACATAACTCGACGAGTTTAAAACTGTCACCCCGATTTCGGTCTTACTCATAAATACCATAAATCAAAACTCATCAAATATAACCACGTATTATAAGGTCTAAAGAACTCTCAAATTCTATCCCAACTCATCTCTATGTTAACCCTCCAAGTGTTCATTACCCCAAAATACCTAAAACACAAGTTTAAACCATGTTGTCCGAAAATTAACCTTGAACTCGACACTTGTACAATTAATTTGACCAAGATACTGACTTCCAATTACCAAACTTCCCGAATATTTGAAAAGTACGTTCCGAGTACATAATTTTAGGCTTTTGAATCACTCAAAAAGCTTTAAAAACGAATAAGTTTTGACCAAAACGATTTTAAACCCAAAAAAAAACCCGTTATTAATTTCAAAATTCAAGGTCTAATTTATTTTAATTCCAGAAAATTTAAATTCTCACCCATCATATGATTAATACATGATTTTAACATATTTAAGTTAATAAGAACAAATTTTCTAACTAAAGAACAATAACTTTAGGTGATCAAAACCAAAATATTTTAAAATAAACAAGTCATGCTTATATGTTAAAAAAAATTTATATTCCACCTTATTTCAAACACGTTTTTGACACTTTACCCTCATTTTATCGACTACCAACAACTATTTTTATTTTACTATTTGCAAGTTTTATTTTTTTTACCATGTAAGACTCAAAACAAAAGATATCGTTATTCCAAAAACAAATCTCCACCCTCTCAATAGCTTCTACACCAAAAGTACCGTACAAACAAACACGTGAAATGAGGACTCGATAAATGCGCTACTACTGAAGTTGAGCATCCCAAAGAGAAAAGAGCTAGAAAACCATCCTAA
Source organism: Glebionis coronaria (assembly GCA_025667525.1). Taxonomy (NCBI): domain Eukaryota; kingdom Viridiplantae; phylum Streptophyta; class Magnoliopsida; order Asterales; family Asteraceae; genus Glebionis; species Glebionis coronaria. The sequence continues at coordinate 133,913 of JANFOE010000623.1, read as the reverse complement.
GAATACAACCGATAAGTAGAAGGGATATATACATATATAGGCATAGGCATACATACACTCAAATCCATCCAACATATACTATAAACATTAATGAAACTTGTTCAGATTACAAACATAGATTACAAACATAGATCAGATGACTAAAGTACTAGAACATACATGATACTTGTTCAGATTACAAACATTGCTTAAAAAACATGGCATTAGTTCTTCTTGGAGTTTGTAGCCTGTTTCTTCTTTGCAGGTGCACTTGACCCTGCTGCATCAGATTTTCTTTTCTTCTTTGCTGTTGCAGGTGCACTTGATCCTGCTGCATCAGATGGTGTTTTCTTCTTTGCTCTTGTAGGTGCACTTGATCCTGTTGCAGCAGGTGCATTTGATCTTGAGCCTGTTGCAGGTGCACTTGATCCTGCTGCACTTGATTCTCTTGTAGTATTTGGGTCCTCTTGCCCTTTGCAAGACCTTTTGTTGTGCCCTTTATTTCCACAATTTACACATGTCACTGTCTTATAGGCCCCTGACAACCTTTCATCCTTCACCATTTGAGCCTTCTCATCCCTTGTTTTTCTCCTATTTTTCCTTGGCCTACCAACTGGAGTATTATGCTTTGGTGGGGTGAGTGTTGTAGTTATTTGACTTTTTCTGCCACATGACCTTACCATTCAAACAACCTAGAGTATAACTGTATGTTTTTTCCCAAGTAGCTAACTGATGACACTTATCCACCCATTCTTTTTGGATATTAACATGATGTCCATTAAGTGACATGTTGAAGCTGGCTGCTATAGCATGTGCACAAGGGATTCCTGTTAACTCCCACTTCCTACAACTACATACCTTTTTAACTACATTAACCACACACTGAGTACCATAACTGCTCTTAACCTCATACTCCTCACCACCATTATACCCAACTATGTACCTATTTGCCCTTTCAATGGCTATACTCAATAACTTAGTAGCAGCACGGGTAAGTGGCCCATCTGACTTCTTAATCACAGCAATAACATTAACCATTCTTCTCATTAAGTACTCCCTAATGTATTCTAAGGCTGTGATTATTGGTGCATCCCTAGCATCTAAAATCTTACCATTGAAGCACTCACATAAATTGTTCAACAAGATGTCTGGTTTTGCTCTACCTGTTATCATTATAATGGGGAGTAATTAGTGTCTGTTTAACTACAAATTAAGCTGAAAGAATATTAAACAACATGGCTTTTAACCTGAGAAATGTGATCTAGCCCAACTGTGAGCTGGTATTTTAGCCAACCATTCAAAAGCTTCTTTGTCAAACTCTTTTAATGCTTCCATTGTAGTATCAAAGTATGGAACAGTTGTTGTAGAAGCACATCTCCACAAATGCTCTTTATAAGCTAGTCCACTCCACTATTTTTTCATGTTTTCATGGATATGCCTAAGGAAATATCTATGCTATGCACAAGGAAAAACATTTGCAATAACAATGGATAAACCCTGTAGAAAAAAGATAAAGTATTGGTGAGTTAAAATCTTAGGGACCACAAGATTGAATCAAAAAGTCAAATGTAGTAAAATGAAAAAATACCTTTTGTCTATCACTGATAAAGGTGAAATTTGATTCCTTTATCAACCCAAGATCATCACCTAGGCATTCTAAAAACCATGTCCAAGAACATGTTGTTTCTTTCTCAACAATGGCATATGCAAGTGGATAAATGCTATTGTTTGCATCTAACCCAATAGCAGTGAGTAGTTGGCCTGGATATGGTCAATTCATAAATGCACCATCTAGTCCCAACAACTCTCTACCACAAGATCTGAAAACTTTCTTTAAGAGGCCTAGACAAACATAGATCCTCTTGAAAATTATTGTGTTATCATCAATAGTTGCATCTCTTTCAACTTCAATCATTACTGTTGTGTATGGATTAGCCCTTCTTAATTCTAGACAGTAATCCCTCAACATGGTATACTGGTGCTTATAATCACCTTTGACTTGATTTACAGCTGCTGTTTTAGCTCTGCCTGCTTTTTGAATAGACACACCTAACTCATACTTCTTTTGCAGTTCATATTGAAGAGCTCTTAAGGGTATATGTGGGTTTTTTTCAACTTGGTCAATGATGCCTTTGCTCAAGAACTTGGAAGTACAAGCACTTACTTTCCTTGTCTCCAAACAGTTATGGACATTATTATATGTCCTGACCTCCCATGACTCTGTGTTTTTAACTTTGGTAACCTGCAAAGCCCATGGACATTCATCTGGTGCAAGTTGTTTGGGCCTTCCTCTACCACCTACTTTCTTATTAGGCCCAACATCTGTTTGACCTTTACCACTTCCACCAATATCTGTTTTACCTTTACCTACTTTCTTATTAGGTCCAACATCTGTTTGACCTTTACCACTTGCACCAACATCTTCAGTGTTACTAGCCCCTTCACCCTCTAGTAAAAAGAAAGGATTTTTTCCAACACACTTTGCTCTAATTCTCTGTTTATCATTCTCTGCCAACCACAAATTCCTTCTAGTTTCAATAGAGTGAAGTTTAACCCTTTCTTTTACAACATCTGCATTTGAGAAACATTGGCCAACATAGAAAAAATGTTTGAAGACAGTGTTATTTTCACTCTCATTTTCTTTTTTGACCTCTCTAAGCTTATTTCTCCTAATATGCTCAATCCCTTCACCCTCTGAATCTGTTCCACTATCAAACTGGTCATTATCAATTACATTTACCTCACTGGGATCTAATTTAGTAACAACTTGTACCTCCTTATCATGCCTAACCCGCTCTACATCTGCATCTATGTTAAAGTTATAATCATCCATGTCTACATTTACCTCTTCTAAAAATGTGTCTTCATCTACAAAGTAATCCTCATCATCCTCTGAATCAGTATAATCATTGTCTGTACTACTGCCCTCCTCATCACCAAACATTGTTTGCCCCTCAAACAATGTTTCTGTTGGTTCATTATTGACAACCATATCACTTTCTGGTTCATTCACCACCCTATCACTTTCTGGTTCATTCACCACCCTATCAATCTGTGGTTCATTCACCACCCTATCACTTTCTAGTTCATTCACAGCTATATCCTCAAATGGATCAAACTCATAGTCCATGTTCAACAACTCTTCATATATGGTTTCCACAGTCTCATGGTGTGTAGGCAAAGACTCATTGTTGGAGAGTGTGGGAGTTGAGGTAACATGCTGTTGAGGTGAGGGTGTAGGAGTTGAGCTAGAAGGCTGTTGAGGTGAGGGTGTAGGAATTGAACTAGAAGGCTGTTTGGTAGAGGGTGTATGTGTTGAAGTAGAAGGGCGCTGGTTGGGGTATGTTAAATACAAAACATTCTTAGGGATCAAACTAGGGTTTATCTCCTCAATAGCAACACTACTAGAAGGAGGGGGAAAAGCATAGGTGTCTACCACAGACTCTAAGTGTTCACAGTAGACCATAATTAGTTTGTTGTTGGGGATATACTTAGCTAACCCAATCACATCTTGATCATTACCTAGAGTTCTCAATCCCACATCAAGGTCAGTCCCAGGAATTACATAATGATAGTATATAGGTTCCTGTTTCACATATCCTAATTCCCACATTACAACATTCAACTCATGAACTGAAAACCTATCTATATCAACCCATTCGACATAACTAACTAACCTATTTACATATCTCCTTCTATTCTTAACACAAATGATCTTACCAGCATGATGGATTTTTAGGGAAAAAAGAACAGGGTCCTTTTCTGCAAAATGCAATTAAAAAAAACCTTTAAATATGCTTAATTACATCAGTTACATTCTTAATTAATTAATTTAAAAAATTAGGGCAAATATATCAATTAGTATTACCGTATTCAATAGGCATCTTATAAGGTCCAAACCCCTCTTTAATCTTCCAACCAGAACCATCCATTTTTGGGGGATATAAGAAAAAACAGTGATTGAATTGGGGGTTTTTGTTTCCAGGTTTAATGGAGGGAGGGAGTGTTTTGATTATGTGTCGTGATCGAATGTGAAGAAATGGAGTAAGTGTTTGTATTTAATGCATGGGAAAAAAGTGAATGCCCCAAAATACCCTTCCACTTACAAGAGTTAACGAGCAAAGTAACTCCCGTTTGAGATAGGGACCAATTTTGATCCAAAGTGTAAACGATAGGGACGATCTGTGCACTTAGTTTGAGATAGGGACCAAACTTCATATTTGGGTAAACGATAGGGACCAAACGTGAAATTTTTTCTAAATATAATTTAATTCCATGGATGAAAAAAGTTTAAAAAAATTAAAATTTATAGTATTAGATTTTCATATAAAAAATAAACATTGTACATCATTAGTAGCAAAGTTATACTTCAAACAACAATTGACATCTTAATTTATAATGATGCCTTTTTTTGCCCATTCGGCTCAAACAACCGATGAGGGATAGCAAATGCAAAAAACTTTGTCTGAAAATCGCATTGCTTCCCTCTCATTAACAAATTAACTTTTGAGATAATAAATCACATATTTATCTTTTCTAGTAGTAGCAATATTTCTCGTACAAGCTTCGATTGTTAAGATTGACTCGCGATTTTAGTTATTAAACTCATTTTTGTTGTCATAAATTGGCTTATGTTTTTCCTAACAAAATTCGATACATGGGGACATTTGGATATAAATTTGCAGTTTGATATACAGGTTCCGGAAACATAAAAATTGGGATAACCGTCACCTGATCGTGATCGTTTGACCGAGCTTAGGGGTGTAAACGAGACAACTCGCGAGTTACACGAAATAGACTCGACCTAAACAAGTCGAGCTCAAGTTTTGGTAGTACGCTGCTCGTATTGGTAGAAGGTTTGTTTTCTAATTCGACAAATAACAAATCAAAAATCTTGAATTTCCATTAAAAGCCACATCAAAATGACAATATAGAACTTTATGACAAACAAATTTTAGTTATCTAATTATTTAATCAAAATTTAAAAGTCAATAAACGACAACTTAACTAATGATAAAATTAAAATAATAATTTTATAAATAACATCATTTAAAAAATTTAAAACTTGTTAATTTGACTTTTATAGAGCTTAATCACTACACAACATAATTATAAAAGCATTAACATAAATAGATGTGAAGATGCATCACTCAATAATTGGCATATCCTTTTTATAGTGATTCCTTTCTAAATTATTAGTCTACTTAACAAGAATTTTATGTGACACGGAGTCTTTGAGATTCAAATTCAAGTTTATAACTTTGAATTCTTGATTACTTTCCAAAACAATATAGAGTGATGTTTGCAAGTGTGGGCTACTAACAACCTTGTACAAGTTACAGCGTTATCCCTGATGGCTTTCCAACACATTATAGAGTGACGTTTAATACTTTGTGCTATTAACGACCCTGTATAAGTTTTCGCGAATCACAAATAAAGTAATTAATTGTGATTGTACATCGAAAAATGTTATGTTTCATTTACAGCGTGGTAAAACTAGTCACGATCAGGGGCGGATCTATATAGATAGACAACAGGATATGCACGTGCATACCCTACGTAAATTTTGGGTAGTGTAAAAAAATGTAGTTTTTTTCCAAAGTACTATGCATTACACTAAAAACTGAAAAGTGCATACCCTATAAAATATAGTAAAATTTCAAGTACATACCCAAATTTAAATCAGCATTGTTGAAGAAAGAAAATAAATTTTTTTACGGGTACAAAGGTTGAAGAAGAAGGAGGTAAGCGGGAGTTGCAACCTAATTATTATAAAATAGGTTAAAATATCCAATAAGTTTATATTAAAACAAAAGCCCACTAAATTTAGCCCAACCGACTTAAGAGTATGCTTTTATATGGAAAGTGAACATGATGTGTATTTCAAATATACTTTCACTTAAGTTTGTTTATGCGTTTTGTTGTGTGTCCTATAAATTGGGTATTGGGTACAGTGATATATATACTAAATGTTGTCTTTACATACTTTTAAGTTTGCTATTCTGAGATATTAAAACATTTATAAGCAGAGAATTTGGAATATATTTTGGTATCCATTAATCAATTTTATGTCAAATAACCTAGATTTTTGTCAAAGTATATCAACTATAATATATATAATTTAGAAAACGGAAGCACAACAAATAACCCAATTTAAAAGAAAAAACCGATCCAAAACTAACCGCACCCGTAATTTTTTTTTTTGAATAACTCTTAAAGAAAAATGTGCATACCCTATTTCGAAATCTTAGATCCGGCACTGGTCACAATGGGTGCATATGGTTATTGTACGATTCAGCCTTGGTGGTCTTGTTACACATTAAATTAGGTATTTGCTCGTGCTAATTAATAAGCAGTCTTGATAGATAACCCGAGAAGGATGGTATGTATTTCGTATTTAGAACAATTTATTAAGTAAAGAAGGATGAATATTCAATAGTAACTTGCGGTGGATTGATATTCGTTTACTTAGATGGAGAAGAGAGAAGCGCGCCAGAGGAATCTTGTGAATACAGAGGAGGGTTTACATTATAGGTTCAGGGTGTGTTGGGAAGTATGTGCCTACATCACTTCAGTATAAACTTGTGCGATCACTGATCGAGTTACAAGCTTAATTGGCCATGCATTACAATCTTGGAGTCTGCTTTTCATTCAAAGAACACATCGGTTCATTGATCAGTGATCGATTTACCGTCTGAAAATTATGTTTTTTGCATGGTTTCTAATTATTAATGTATTAACTATAAAAAGGCATTTCATTGTTTCCCCTCTAATTATTATTCATATGCGGGAACCTTTGGGAGCAATTATTACGATTTTGATATCGTCATCAATATTCACGCTTCGTAACATTTAAACCTTCAGGAAACACCTTTTGAATTTTTACGAGTGCGCGTGAAATTCAACAAACAACAAAACCAGATTTTAGAATTTAACCTAAAAGATATCCACATTAAGTACATCATATTAGTGTTATGAAACCTTATATGTTTTGATTATTTTATAGTCGTATACAAAATCTTTGTATGTTAAGACAAGTTTTATTTTTTTTTTGTTTTAAACAAATTTTATAATCATAAACTTAGAAATAATTTCATTTAAAACTATTATTTTATTTTTGAGAGATATTATAAAACTTATGATAATTAGATGTCTATACAACAATACAACTATAGAGAAAATGGATGTAAAGGTATAACTCTCTCTGCAATTTATATTTCCTTTTTTATACTTATCCCTTTGTTGACCATTTGGCTCTATCAGACGATGTGGGATAGCAAAAATCAAAAACACATATTAAAACAATCTTAAAACTTAAAGATTCTACATAACATTAAGATTTACTCACTCACATTCCTTTGTAGGCATTTTTTTTATTCTTCATTTTCGATTCCCGTTAAATAAAAGATAACTCAAGATTCAAATACAAGTCACAAGTGTATACCTTTGAGCATTGGATATGAATTCGCCGTATGTGATACACGTTCTGGAAACATGAAAATTGGGATTGAATTATAGTTTTGTATGACAATACAGTTTGTGCTAAGGGGGCTACATGCGGGAAGGAAGGCTGAGGTGGTTCGGGCATGTTAAGAGGAGACCTCAATCAGCACCGGTTAGGAGAGTTGAAGCTTTGTTGGTAGACGGCTCGAGGAGAAGGGGTAGACCAAAGATGAGATGGGAAGATAGACTTAAGCAGGATATGAGAGAGCTTCTCTTGTCCGAGGACATGACCTCTGATAGGAACGCGTGGAGAGATAGGACTAGGTCTAGCGTGTTCGAGCTCTAGGGCTAGTTTTTTTTCCTAGTTTTTTGCCACCAGGTCTAGCCCCCTTAGCTTTCTCGTATTAGGCTTCCCTTTAGGCGCTTAGGAGGCTCCTTTGGCTTTGTCCGTAGATATAGCTCCCTTTATGCTTTTATGGTTTTGCTTGGTCTTTTCTTTTGGCTAGCTTTATACTTTGTCCTTCTGTGGCCTGCCTCAGTTACTTCTCCCCTTTGTGTTTCTCGTGTGTTATATTTTCTACTTCCCTCGGTGTATGCGGATATCTATAATGTGTATGTTTGTTTTAGTATGGTGTTTTTGTATGTTTGTTTGTTTGCTCGCATGTTTGGGTGTTTGTTTATGGGCACACGTACTTTGGCCGGAGGTCCACCGGAAGCAGTCTCTTTACTTTCGGGTTTACCCCGGAGGTAGAGGTAGGATCTGTCTACATCTCACCTCCCCCATACCTTGCCCCGGCGTGATTGGGTATGTTGTTGTTGTTGTGTACAATGTGAAATTTTGATTGCACATCCAAATTGTCTTGCATAGATTTGTAAGTGTAATGTAATGAATTTTGCAACTGCCTAGTCATTGGTCATTACTGAATGAAAGAACAGGACTTAGCGGCTCTTACGACAGCTGATCAGGTCATCGTAAGCATCGTAAAGCATACATGATTGGATGTTTGTATCCTGTGTAGGATGTATGTAGTAGGTTTGCACAAGGCTCACATAGTCGACCATATACACGTTTCGTAACATTTAGACCTTAGCGAAACACGATGAGTTTTAATGAGTGCGTCTACCATTCGACAAACGACAAAATCAGATTTTTAGATTTAACCTAAAAATCACATCAAATACAATTAGTAGCATAATAAGTTTCGATTATTTAATTATCTTACAAAAAATCTTTTATCTTTTACATATGTTAAGATAACTTTTGATTTCTTTATTGTTTCATACAAATTCAAAAATCATAAACCTCAACAAAATTTACCTCAAAAATATTATTTTATTTTTCAGATAATTAATGTAACGGTTTAAATGTTTAAAAAATAAGATGCCCATACAACCATAGAAAGATGGCAGTAAAGTGATGATTAACTCATCAATGGACATCTCCTTTTATATATCCCTTCCTTGACCATTTGTGTCAATCAGACGATGTGGGATAGCAAAAATTAAAAGGCTTTTCGAGAAAATGTCCTTGCTCCCACTCGTTAACAAAGAAAGTAAATCACATATTCATCTAATTAACAAGACAAACTTGGAATTTAAATCTTCTACGTTGGGTTAAGATTTACTCATTCACGTTCCTTTGTAGTCTTAAATGGCTTAAGTTTTGCCTAAGAATTCCTGATACTTGCGGACGTTTTATTTGGAGTTTAACACTACTAGAGCAACTACTGGGTGAATATGAGACATGGCCATTATCAAAATGGGTTCAAACCTGTTATAGACGAAATCTATAGTGAAGTTAAAAAGAAATTGGTTATAAGATCCACCGAAGAGGGAAGTTATAACCGGATATGGAAAAACCACTGGTTGCTTATGATCACTTAACTATTTTCATCAACCCCCGATGTGGAATCCAAATTATCCATCAAAACTATTCCATAGGTTGAGGACCGAAGACTTGCCTAATCCTGCAGGCTCGATGAAGGCTTTATTATTTATTTTTTAATGCACGCCCAACTAAAAGTTTGGCATGCGTGTCAGAATTATTTGGCTGCCCCGGGTGGGGCTGTTTTGATCATCGAACCACTATGGCACAAATACAAGATCTATTTCGGTCAACCGTGACTACTTTTTTGGTATTTGAAACTGAAGTATGGTTTTTGAACATTAATTGCAAATACTGGGCTGGGACTAAGTGCCAAGTGCAATTTCTGTTCCATCATAAGAGATAGGCAAGCTTCATATCAATGTTAAACGGATCGGGCTTGCATTAAGTGTTACTTTGCATACGTATATGATATCCACATTAGAAATGATGGTTTATAAAGTTCATAACAATTATATAATAATAAAAAAATGATCAAAGCACGCAATAGCGGAAGCGATTTAACAAGATCATAATCACAATCGATTAGGGTTACATACCTTTATCCTAGCGTAGATTCACAAGATCACCAACGAATCAACAATTAGGGTTTTTGAAGAACAATACCAAGATATAGTTTAAAGCAAAACTATATTACGCTCTTGTACACACGTAATGCAACGGGCTAACCGTGAGTCTAGCACTTGCAAACCGGAGCTTCAACGCTTATGGAATTTAGCTAAATCGAAAAACCAAAGAACCCTAAGGGGTGTTTGTTCGCCGATCGCAAGAGGGAGAAGGAGAGGAGGGAAGGGAAAATTATAAGGGCTATGGGGTGTTTATATAGGCCTTGACAAAACTTGATTTCCAAATAATAATCGAATTAGGAAAGAAAAACTTTCTCTTTGCCCCCTCCCGTGATTACATTGAATAGTGTCTAGTTACACTAGCAATGTCACTAGTACAACTCGAGTAAGGTCTCCTGGAAAAACCTTTTAATGATTCGTCATTATTATTATCCTTTCATTTCAAATACAGCGTTAATAGGATATGGATCTCAGTCATTCCTTCATTAACCATTATGTTTCTCGTTTACGGATATAGCAAGATTAACAAAACTCATTTGGGTGCGGTCGCACAAACATCTTACTACTCCCGCTCGGGGTCCAGCTGTATTATACTTCAAAAAAATTTGAAGGAAACAAATCCCATTTTGACTACAAGCAAAACTTAAGAACTTTGCAACACTTCTGAAAATAACCCTTATAGCTACCTGTTACGTTTAGCGTTAGGTTACCTTACAGAAATGCACTACATTCTATGCAGTTTCCTGGTATCTCAGGTCTAAGGATAACTATTTATGATTTACTTAATGACAAAGATCCATAAAGTAAAATCATATAGTTGGGATAAGTCCAATATTTGATTTATCAAATATCTTTCAAAATTGATCAATATACTTTCAAGTATACTCTGTCACAATTTTGAATTGTCTTAGTTTAATAATACTCCCATATTATTAATTCACAACGTACATTTAGAACATAACAATTTATTCATGGATTAAAACAAGTAAAATAGTATACAAAATCAAATAACAGAAAATAAATGAAACTCAATCTTCATTTCATCAATTCAATAATGTCTTAACATCCTTTATCCAAATAGTAATCACAGATTTATTGCATGAATTCGCTAGCTAGTTGCAGCCTAATCGCCTTGGCGTGCTTAACTACCTTTGGTCTAGGCAAAGCCTTAGTAAAAGGATCAGCTACGTTATCGTCTATGTGAACTTTTATTAATTTTATTTCTCGAGCTTCAACTTGCTCTCGTACGTAGTGATATCTACATTTGAAGTGTCTGGCGCCTTTCGACTCCAGAATCATTGGCGAATGTTATTGCAACAGAATTGTCACAATATATATCAATAGGTTCTTTAATTGAAGGCATCACTCCAAGATCTCCAATAAACTTCCTAATCCAAACAACTTCCATTGCAGCTTCTGAAGCAGCCATGTACTCAAATTGAGTCGCATGCATAGCAATGGTTGTCTGCTTCTTGCTCTTCCAGTCAACTGCTCTTCCATTGATAACAAACACGTAACTCGTCTGAGACTTCGTATCGTCTTTATCACATTGCCAGGACGCATCACAGAAACCTATAATATTCAGTTCTGTGTCTGGTTTACCCCCAAATACCAAAAACATATCTTTTGTATTCCTCAGATACTTCAGTATATGTTTAACAGCAGTCCAGTGAAGCTTCCCTGGATTTTGTTGGTAACGACTGACCAAGTTCTCAACAAACGCCACATCAGGCCTTGTGCATCTTACCACATACATAATAGATCCTACAGCCGAAGCATAACGCACCTTCTGCATCTAAGCCACTTCTTCGGGTGTTGATTCATCTAACTCATGACTTAATGCATGCTTAACCTCCATAGGCTGAAAACCTTTCTTGGAGTTATGCATGCTATACTTCTTCAATATCTTATCAATATAAGCATCTTGACTTAGACCAATTATTCGTCTTTTCCTATCTCAATAGATTTTAATTCCCAGAATATATGCAGCATCTCCCAAATCCTTCATAGAAAAACATTTTCCAAGATAATCCTTAACTTCCTTAAGTCTTAGAATGTTACTTCCCATGATTAATATGTCATCGACATATAAAATTAGGAATACTACATCACTCCCACTAGCTTTGCGATATATACATGACTCATCATGATTCTGAATAAATCCGAACTTTTTGATTTCTTCATCAAATCGTTCATTCCATTGACGTGATGCTTGCTTCAAACCATAAATAGATCTTTGAAGTTTGCACATGCGTTTTGGATATTTAGGATCAACGTACCCTTCTGGTTGTTGCATATAGATGTCTTCATCTAAACGACCGTTCAAGAAGGCAGTTTTAACATCCATTTGCCATATCTCATAGTCATAGTATGCTGCTATAGCTATCAGAATCTTAATAGCTCGTAAGTCTGCTACAGGAGAAAATGTCTCCTCGTAGTCTATGCCAAAAGTTTGAGTAAAACCTTTAACTATTAAACGTGCTTTATGTTGGGGTTTACTTCGTTCCAACAGGGTGAAGATAATCAATAGCCTAACTACGTACCAATGAATGGTTACTGGATATCTCTTGGAGTCGTGTAATCACTTTCCAAAGAAGATTATTCGACCCTATGCCTGGGTTAACACGAATACCTCCTTGGGATAAAACCAAGAGTTAGTTCTTGTTTTAGGCACAAATCAAGAACTCTATGCGTTTCTGTGTTTCTTGTTTCTGTCTCTAATCATGCAAAATATGATCACTATTTATAGTGATCCTATTCCTTTAAGGAATGTAACTCCTAGTCAAAGGTATTAAGAGCATTAATCGGCCTATTAATCTCATAATAACCTTCATAAAGCATAGTGGTTACATGACCATAAATCTGGTCATCAAGTCAATATTCAACCCTCATTAACTGGTCAAAGAGGTTACAAAGACTTTGTGCATCACCAGGAGCAACGTCCTAACCAGGAGCAGCTTCCTGACCAGGAGCAGCTTCCTGACCAGGAGCAGCTTCCTGACCAGGAGCAACTTCCTGACCAGAAGCAACTTCCTGACCAGGAGCAGCTTCCTACTGATATCACAACCACTATATTGAGTCCAGGGAGGTAAGGGACTTAATGGGTGTACACTCCGTACCTCCAAACCCATTTACAAGTATTACCCGTTCCCACAATTGCACTAAATTTCCAACACTCCTCCCCAATTTAGTACAATTCCTTTTTGCATGAAAATCAACTTTAATAAAACCAGTGCATAAATGAAAATGTCCTGAGGATTGAATTTCCATCTTAGTACATCACTCCAAATATTCGAGAATCAGGGTGTTCTAAGAATTGAACCCTTCAACTACTTTGAACACCTGAAGATAACATACACCCAAGTTTTCAAACACTTAAAACGCTCCTGACACCATACAAGCCATGTGTCCATATCCAATTCATAAATGTTGTAAGAGCCAAAGTCCATGCTCCTTGAGGCGGCGAAACCTCAACATTTACATAGGTGGTTCCTCTTTAGTTCATGCTCCTGCTTAAGCACTTTTTCAAAGAAATTAACCATTAAGAAGTTTACAACTTCATCCTCCTTTCAGCAGGTACAAGCACATCCTTGGGATGATATACATGTGCTTCAGTCCCCTGAATGTTCAGCTTTCCACATTGAACTCAGCTCCCAAGTTTCCTCAGGAGGGAGTTGGGTGTCCTAGCATTCAGTGACTAGAGTGGACTTTTAAACCCATCCCTTTACCAGACTTTATAACCAAGTCTCTAGCCAATCCCTTCGTCAAGTGATCAGCTAAGTTTTGTTGAGACCTCACAAACTCTATTGAAATCACCCCATTCGTGATCAACTCACGAATCATGCTATGTCTAACACCTAGGTGTCTAGACTTGCCATTGTACATCTGGCTATATGCCTTAGCCAATGTTGCTGCACTATCACAACAGATAGAAATGGGTGCCATAGGTTTGACCCATAATGGAATCTCAAGAAGCAAGTTTCTCAACCATTCAGCCTCTTTACCAGCAGCTGCTAGAGCCACAAATTCAGATTCCATTGTTGAACCAGTAATGCAAGTTTGTTTCTTGTATGCCTAAGAAATTGCACCACCACCAAGAAGGAATACCCAGCCACTTGTGGATGAATTATCCTCAGTATTGCTGATCCAACTTGCATCAGTGTAACCTTCCAACACTGAAGGATATCCAGTATAAGACAAACAATAATCCATTGTTCCTTTCAAATACTTCAGTACCCTCTGAATTGCTTGCCAATGCTGAGTACCAGGATTACTAGTATACCTACTCAGTTTACCCACAGCAAATGCAATGTCAGGCCTAGTACTAGTCATGGCATACATCAAGCAACCAATCACCCTAGAATACTCAAGCTGGGAGACAGCCTGACCATTGTTAGGCATCAGTTTCTCACTTGTATCCATAGGTGTACTCACTGGAGTACAATCAAAGTGATTAAATTTCTTCAGCACCTTCTCAATGTAATGAGACTAAGAAATTACAATACCATCACTTTCATGTTTAATCCTTATGCCAAGGATAACATCAGCCTCCCCCATGTCTTTCATGGAGAACTTTGACGACAAAAAATCCTTTGTCTGATCAACCTTAGCTTGGTCAGTACCAAAGATTAACATGTCATCAACATATAGGCAAATGATGACTCCTTTACCAGATTCATCAAATTTGCTATATACACATTTGTCAGCTTGGTTAAGTGAATAACCATTAGATAAAACCACTTCATCAAATTTCTGGTGCCATTGCTTAGGTGCCTGCTTCAGTCCATATAAGGACTTAATCAGTTTACACACCTTTCCTTCATGACCAGGCATGATGAAGCCCTGAGGTTGGTTCATATAAACTTCCTCATCCAAGTCACTATTCAAGAATGTTGTCTTCACATCCATCTGATAAATAATCAGATTGTGAATACTTGCTAGAGCAATCAACATTCTTATGGTACTGATACGTGCTACTGGAGCATAAGTATCAAAATATTCTATCCCTGACTTTTGTTTAAAGCCTTGAATGACTAGCCTTGCCTCGAAATTTTCAACAGTTCCATCTACCTTCATTTTCCTTTTGGAAATCCATTTGTTACCAAGTGGATGGCAACCAGGAGGTAGATCAACCAACACCCAAGTGTTGTTGCCCATGATGGAGTCCATCTCATCATTTATTACTTCTTTCCAGAAAGCAACATCCTGGGACTTCATTGCTTCATCAAATGTTTTGGGATCATCCTCAACATTAAAGCAATAGTAGAATTGGTCAGAGACCTCATCTCTTGTACCTTCAACTAGGTATAATTGAAATTCAGGCCCAAAGTTCTTTGGAGTCCTATGCCTTGTGCTTCTTCTAAGCTCAGGCTCAGGTTGCTGAACCACAACCTCATCAGTGACCCTTTCAGGTTCCACTGAAACACCAGTGTCCTCAGCTCCTATAGGAGTCCTAAGGCTTGGTCTAGGGACTGATGAGAACCTAGTCTCATCAAAGTTAGCATCCCTTGATTCAATGATTGAGTTTATTGAAACTGAATCATTAGGTTCAATAACATAGAACCTATAAGCCTTGGAATGCTCAGCATATCCAACAAAGATGCATTCAATGCCTCTTTCACCCAAGGTTTTCACCTTTGGATCAGGGAGTCTTACAACAGCCCTACAACCCCAAACTTTGAGGTAGTTCAAGTTTGGTTTCCTTTGAGTCCAGAGTTCATAAGGGGTAATCCTGTTCCTTTTATTAGGAACCCTATTTAATAAATAGCAAGCTGTTAACATAGCTTCTCCCCAAAACCCTTGACTCAGTCCTGAGTAGGACAACATGGAGTTAACCATCTCTTTTAGTACTCTATTTTTCCTTTCTGATATACCATTTTGTTGTGGAGTATAGGGGGCAGTTGTTTCATGGATTATTCCAACAGACTGAAAATACTGAGTATTCATGTACTCACCTCCCCTATCAGTCCTAAATCTTTTGATTTGGACTCCTTGTTGTAATTCAACTTCAGTTTTAAATACTTTAAATTTATCTAATGCTTCATCCTTAGTATGCAACAAATAGACATAACAAAACCTTGAAGCATCATCAATAAATGTTACCAAGTATTTCTTATTCCCTAATGAGGGAGTAGCATGCAAATCACATAGGTCACTATGGATTAGCTCCAAAACTGTAGTTACACGTTTTACATCTTGAAATGGTTTCTTAGTAATTTTATTCAGCATACAAGTCTGACACTTATCAGTGTCCATGTCAAAAGCTGGAATTAACCCATCCTTAGACATATCTTGCATCCTCTTATAGTGGACATGGCCTAGTCTAGCATGCCATAGTGATGAATCATTCAGTTTAGTGGTAGTCATCAGGACAGAATCAACATTTACACTAGAATCAATATTAAGCCTGAACATTTGATTACTCAAATAGCCAAAACCAATAAACACACCATGTTTAGATAAAACAAATTTATTAGATTCAATCACTTGTTTATAACCACAATTATTCAAAACACTACTAGAAACCAAGTTCTTCCTAATATTAGGAACATGCAAAACATTAAACAAAGAAACAATCTTTCCAGAACTAAATTTAAGATCTACACAACCACGTCAGTTTGTCAATGACACACGAGACCTGAATGGTCTCATCCATGTTCATTTTATGTTGTGTAAATCTGCCAAGTATTCCAAGAAGTTCATTGTATTGTTCCATTACTGGTCTTGAATCAGTCATTTTGTAATTTGTGAAATCACTCACAAGGAACTTCTTACTTGATGCATCCTCAGCCATATATTTGGCTTCTAAGGAATCCCATAGTTCTTTAGCAGATTCAACATTTTGGTAAATATCAAATAAAGAATCAGACATACCATTAAGAATTATGCCGCAACACACATAATCATCATTCTCCCATTTGCTCCTTTTCCTCATCTCCTCCAAAGTAGCATCATCACCACCATCAGGAATGGGAGTGGTCAGCACGTACACCACGTTCATGGTAGAAAGAAGAAAGTGCATCTTCTTCTGCCATCTCCTAAAATCAACCCCTTCAAACTTGTCCAGTTTGGAGAAGTTAGCCACCATATGCTTCATTGCCGCCGCCATTGATTATCACAAAATAATCTTCTTTGATTGTTGGGGTTTACTTCGTTCCAACAGGGTGAAGATAATCAATAGCCTAACTACGTACCAATGAATGGTTACTGGATATCTCTTGGAGTCGTGTAATCACTTTCCAAAGAAGATTATTCGACCCTATGCCTGGGTTAACACGAATACCTCCTTGGGATAAAACCAAGAGTTAGTTCTTGTTTTAGGCACAAATCAAGAACTCTATGCGTTTCTGTGTTTCTTGTTTCTGTCTCTAATCATGCAAAATATGATCACTATTTATAGTGATCCTATTCTTTTAAGGAATGTAACTCCTAGTCAAAGGTATTAAGAGCATTAATCGGCCTATTAATCTCATAATAACCTTCATAAAGCATAGTGGTTACATGACCAGAAATCTGGTCATCAAGTCAATATTCAACCCTCATTAACTGGTCAAAGAGGTTACAAAGACTTTGTGCATCACCAGGAGCAACGTCCTAACCAGGAGCAGCTTCCTGACCAGGAGCAGCTTCCTGACCAGGAGCAACTTCCTGACCAGAAGCAACTTCCTGACCAAGAGCAGCTTCCTACTGATATCACAACCACTATATTGAGTCCAGGGAGGTAAGGGACTTAATGGGTGTACACTCCGTACCTCCAAACCCATTTACAAGTATTACCCGTTCCCACAATTGCACTAAATTTCCAACACTTTATAGGATTGTACTACACCATCCATGTCGGTTTTCTTCTTGTAAATCCACCTATTTTTCACTACTTTAGCATTTTTAGTTGTATCAACAAGAATCCAAAAATCAATGATTTTCATGGATTTCATTTCCTCATTCATCGCAACTATCCATTTTGACTTTTCTAGATCAACCATTGCGGATCGATATTTAGCAAGTTCACCAAGATCCCCTACTTCCTCCTCATCATCCTCTATGTTAAGACATAGTTTGCTTGGCGCACGTACGGTTCT
Organism: Glebionis coronaria; assembly: GCA_025667525.1. Taxonomy (NCBI): domain Eukaryota; kingdom Viridiplantae; phylum Streptophyta; class Magnoliopsida; order Asterales; family Asteraceae; genus Glebionis; species Glebionis coronaria. The sequence goes on along the minus strand of JANFOE010000623.1, from coordinate 115,962 downwards.
TTTAGACCTACGTGGAGGAATTAATTCCGGTGGAGCTCCAAGAATTTATGGCTGGAATTTCTTCGCTAGTATTTTCAGAAGGCAACGTATCTTCTTGAATTTTTTCAAGATCATAATCTCTCCCACTTCTTGATTTACAGGATCATTTTCAAGGAAGTCTCCATAGCTAGCAACAATAACTTTGTTCTCAGGCGGATAATAGAAGTAGTAACCCATAGTTTCCTTAGGGTAACCTAAAAAGATACATTTTACAGAGCGTTGTTGGAGTTTATCTCCAGAGTCATGTTTCACATACGCCTCACAACCCCAAATTTTCAAATAAGACAAATATGGCTTTTTGCCATGCCATAGTTCATATGGTGTCTTATCAACCTTCTTTGTGGGAACCATATTCATAATACGAATAGCAGATTCTAGAGCATAATCCCAAAAGGATAAAGGTAAAGTTGTAAAATTGTAAAATTAAACGTAGATTGCACCATATCTAATAATGTACGATTTCTCCTTTCCAATACACTATTTTGTTGTGGAGTATATGGAGAAGTAAGTTTCTGAACAATTCCATTCTCACTTAAATAATCTTTAAACTCTTGACTTAAATATTCACCACCTCGATCAGAACGAAGAGCTTTAATCTTCTATCCTAGTTGCAATTCTACTTCTGCTTTAAACACTTTGAATGTTTCAAATACCTCATGTTTATGCTTAAGTAAATAAACATAACCATAACGGCTATAATCATCCGTGTCTAAGTGGTACACACATATAAGTGTGTATCAAACCAAATAGTTCAGTAGCCCTTTCAATATTGCTATTAAAAGGTTTCTTGGTCATCTTTCCAGAGATAAAAGACTCACATTTATCAAATGATTCATTAGTGATACTTTCCAAAAGACCATCACGTTAAAGCTTTTGTATGCGAGTCTTCCCAATATGGGCAAGTCTACAATGCCAATGATAAAAAGAGTTCTTGTCTAACTTTCTCTTTTTATTCATGCTAAAAACATAATTAATCTTTCTCTTGGAATTATTATTATGCATGTAAATTTTAAAAACACCATTCACAGAAATTGCATCAAAATAGAATAAACCATCTTTGAAAACAGAAATTCTATTATTATCAATAGTGTGAATAAATCCAAAGATCCAACATAAATTAAAAGGAAATAACACCCCTAACAATTTTAGGTGCATAATGACAATTATTAAAACTCAGCACTAGACCCAAAGGTAAAACTAGATTAAATGTTCTTATAGCTTCAACCGCTACTTGTGCGCCATTGCTCACATACAGAAATTGTTCCCCATAGGTAAGCTTCCTCTCCAACTCAAATCCCTGCACGGTATTACAAATGTTAATAAGACATCCCGTATAATATACCCAGGAATTTAATTTGTATGTAAGATTAAATAACTCTATCATATATAAGTTACCTGAAGATGCTATAGCACTAAGCTCAGCCTTCTTCTTTATTTCTCGCAACTCATCGAGATAAAGAGGGCAGTTCCTCTTCCAGTGACCACTTGCTTTGCAATGGTGACAAGTCTCATCCTTCTGAGATTGATTCTTCTTAACAAAGTTTTGCTTAGGTTTAGAATAAGTCGCAACTTGTTTGCCCTTATCACCTTTGCCTTTACCTTTCTTGTTGTTCTTGTGCGGTTTTGGCTTATTCACTCCACCCTTTTGTACATAAAGCATAAGAGGAGTAGAAGTAGATGCCTTGTCTTTTAACCCCTTTCCATAGTCAATGAGCATTGCATGCAAATCATTAACTGTCTTCCCCGTACAATGCATATTATAGTTTCGAACAAAATCATTGAAGTCTTTGTTAAGGGACCTATTGATCAAGTTGATAGCCATATTATGATCATAGGGTTGTCCTAGTGCAACGAGCTGTTCCATATAACCCCTCATCTCTATATAATGGGCACTTACAGACTTTATAGGAGCTTTCTTGCAACTATGCAAGGCATCTACCAAGTCGTAGATCAGCACAGCTTGTGGATTTTCGAACATAGCCTTGAGCTCATCAAGCATTTGATTAGGTGCAAATAGCTCATACTTCTGTTGAAGTCGAGGAGCCATTTTCCCTAACATTAAAGCAGCCACCTTAGAGTGCTTCTTAACATTAGCAGCGTGTTCAAGCCTTTGTGCATCAGATGCTCCTTCAGCAAGATTCTCTGGATAAGGAGTAGTCAAGATATCGATAATACCCGTTACTATCAGAACAATTCTTAGTGAGCGATACCAATCATTGAAGTTCGGTCCAGTAAGTTCAGGACGATCAAAGAAACCTTTGAACGCAGAATTTATAGTCATATTGTTTTTGGGTTGAGCCATTTCTATAGAAATAAGTTCAAATATTATTATTTTCGATAATACCATTCAAGAAAATAAAATTACCCCGGTAATAAAAAACCATAGTATTTTCCTTGAAACTAGAAACCATATTGACATAAACTTATCACATCAGTTGATCTGCTAGTGACAAATGTATTTAACACGGTAACTTGTCGAACAATAATTGACAAACAAATTTGCAATTTCTAGATATTTTAGGGATTTACGTTGCCAAAAGTCACTTTGCATCGTAAAAAGTTCTACTAGAAAACAAAACCAATTTTCGAAATATCTACTAGAAAACAACATCAATCACGTCAAATTGACAATATCAAACTTTTATGACAAACAAATTTTAATTATTTTATTATTTTAAACAAATTTTAGAATTCAAAAAAGTTTAACTTATTTAATGACAAAATTAAAATAATAAATTTGTCAACAAAATAGATAAACTTTAAAAAAATTTAAAACTTATTATAGATTTTTTTATATAGCTTAACTACACGGCATAATTACAAACCACTGCACAATTGGCATCTTCTTTTATAGTGATGCCTTTCTATACCATTTTGCCCAATCAAACGATGTGGGACGTTAGAGATGCAAAAGCTTTTTCAGAAGATCTCTTTGCTCTCTCAACACATCTTCAACTAAACCCGGATTTCAAAATAATGTTCAGCTTTGTGCTCGTTAAATATATAGATGTTGTTGAAATCATTCATTGAAAACTGGTTATTTTATCATGATCGAGTTGATGAGATTCACATGGCCAAAAGAAAACTGGACAAATAACAAAACTCGAACCACGGTCAACCCGACTCTAAGTAAACTTAAATACTGTACTATTTATCTTCGATTAAATGGAAATGTCCTATGTTGAAACGCATGAAGAAAAAATGACCATGTCACATATTCAAGCAGGCCTGAAATAAGTGAACCGACGATGAAGATTTTTTTTTTACCATTTCTCGATTTGTGCGTGTCATCCATGCGATAAGATTTTTTTGTACCATTTCTAGATTTGTTCGTGTCATCCTTGTGCACGGTCCATGTTAATCTTATCTAGGGCCGATGTTACCCCATTTCTTCACGCATGAATGAAAAGATTTGGCAAAACAAATGTCAAGGGAAGATGAAGACAATAAAAGACCACCCTAGTATTTTCAATGTTTCTAAGAATAAAACGTCTATAATCGCGTGTAATGACGATTTGAATGATTCGACTATGAATGCTTTGAATGTTAAGTTTGTTTGTGTGAAATGTGGAAAGTGTGCTAATGCTAATCATGCTATGTGTATTTCGAATAATGTCAAAGGCGTAGATACTAGAACTAAAAAGCAAACTGTGATGCCTATTAGTGCTAGAAAACCCAAACGCAAAGTGAACCATTCTGGTGCAACCTCCACTAAGAAAAGTAATGCATTAGAATCCACCACTAAGAACCCTAGAAGCAAAATTAAGGAATTATATGAGTCTGCTAGCAAGTCTTGGAAATGGTGGTTTGCTAATCAATGTCCTCCAGGATATAAATGGATGCCGAAAGCTAGGACAGAAAATGTGAAAACGAGTGTTAGTTTGCCTTTAAACTCAAGTCCTTGAAGGTAATTGATTCGGAAAGAATTTCGAATGCTTGTGAAAATTAAGAAATTGGAAGGCTCATTATTTAAAAATATATCATTCGAAGGCAATATATTTAAATTGTGTACTTTTATTGTGAAACAAATTGGGACATTATTGTGGAACAAGTTATCAACTTTTAATTCGAATGATTAATTTTTGAAACGATTTTTATTAAATATAATGTTTTATTAATTTAATAAAAAAGAGTGTGGTTTTCATAACACAAAAAATTGTGATGTTAACTAGAGAGCCATCTTTTGGTGTTATCATGGATTTTATTGTTATGAAAAAAAGTAGTGACGTGACATCAGTTTTTTCTCACGACATGAAATTGAAAATTCTGACTATACCTAAAGCTATAAGAAAGTTGAGTCTAGTTGGGTGTTGTGTGTTATCCACCTACACCTCACCATATATTATGTGTTAGAATTTTGGTGGGTGGATCAATAATCTGATAGTCGTGTCAAACACTTTCAGATCAAAGTGTTTCGACGGTTCTGTCAAAATCTTCAATCGGATAAAACTCAGATTGCAAATTGTATTTGTGTTTTTGTTGTTATGATGTCAGAACCAAAAAAATGATAAAGATGACCAATAATAAACTGAAATTCGGTTGGTAACTGCTATAGCAGTTGCAACCACAAATCAATTAATTTAACAGGCAAACCGGGTAGGTTAAACTGGGTCAAATATTCCGATAATTTTATTTTCCAAGCTGACCTGGCAGCTCGACCCCAGCCAGGGGCGCTGCCCCTTGGACCTTGCCAGGGGCTGCCGCCCCTTGGACCCTGCCTAGGGGCGCTGCCCCTGGACCCCCGCCGTACGGGGGCTTCGCCCCTGTATGATAACCGTAATAATGTCATACAAGTGTGCACTCCGCACAACCCCGACTTAATGAACGTTTATCACGATTACACATTGGTGAACAAAGTAAATCCATTACACTTAAATCATTATTGGTAACACAAAATTACCAACATTATGTAACACCACTATAACATAAACACCCTCTGTAATAAAATTTAGATAACACATCACTCAAAATACCTCATATACTCAGATAGAAAAAAGTCGCATAACAGGATGTGAAGTGGGTTACATCGTGACATTACCCTCTATATTACCATCTATATTAAAGAGGGGAATCACGGTTCCATTGAAACAGTGATCCCCCGCACACTCTCATTAAACTATGTTATTTTCTTTCCATCACAAAAATCACACACACAAAACATGCACCGTTGGTTCCAACGGAACGTTATATGACTCCGTTTTTTGGATCTTTACTCCGTTCTATTGATGAGTTTTGGATCTTTCCCCCCATTCATTAACTGGCGAGTGCACTAATTAATTTGGTTTGCCCTTTCAAATTAACCCTTTGCCCTTTCAGATTAAACTCTTTAATATAAAGGGTAATTGCTGTAGCTACAGGAAATCCTTAATTGGTATTGTTTTATATATACCCACAGTCATTTTGTTGTGGGTTTGCATTATTTATGGGTTAGCTCCCATCTTCTGATTTTCAGCCATGCCAGCTTGAAATATGTGAAAAATACTAGGGGTTTTGCGGTTTTTATCTGATTCCGGTTGTTGTGATGTGTGATGGTAACCCTTCGTTGCCACCGATCACTTTATTGCCGCCTTTAACGGCGTCCCGTGATGTGGGTCAGTGTGTTGCGAGGTTGGATGCCTCATGTGGGTATCTGGGTGGTGGCGATCTCTTTCTTAATGAGGTATTAAATTAGTTTTATTTCATTTTTTTGGGATTCAATAAGTTCTCGGATGTAGTCAAATTAGTAGCCTTTTTTATATAAAATAACAAATTGGCCAATTTTTTTGGGGTTTTGATACCAGTATGCTGTTAACAGGTTATGATTGTTTGTTGTGTGGGATTGATGATATGAGAAGGGTCACACAGACATTGGGTTTGTGGGCTTAAACAGTCGGGATTTTGGCTGATTAAGAGGCAATGCGAAGAGGCCAACTGATATTTGCGCTACCGTGTCGGCTGTGATGAATTTAAATACGCGTAGGTAAAGAGAAGGTGGCTTGGATCTTGGTGGGGTGACCTTTGAAGGTTGCAGCCATGCCGGTGACCACTCTTTGTACCAGATTGCGCCTTATCTGAGCCAATGCTATAAAGCTCAAAATTGGTGGCCTGAATCGATATAAAAAGTTCCCTTGATTTATGAAAACATTCGTGTCTTTGCTGGGCAAACTTTTAAGTTTGCATGCATGGCGAGTGTAGCCACTTTCTCTGCCTCACAGTCGCGACTTGGATCCATATTTGTTCTTGCATATGTCCCGCTACGTGCCTGCGGGATTACAAGGTATTAAATTTGTTTTATTTCATTCTTTTTGGGTATTCAATAAGTTCTCAAGTGTAGTCAAATCAGTAGCCTTTTTAATATAATAGAACAAGTTGGGCTATTTTTTTTGGATTTTGATACCAATATGTTGTTAACAGGTTAGGATTGTTTGTTGTGTGGGATTGATGATATGAGAAGAGTCACACGGACATTAGGTTAGTGGGGTTAAACAGTTGGGGTTTTGGATGATTAAGAGGCAATGCCAATAGGCCACTTCATATTTGCGTTGCCATGTCGGCTGTGATGAATTTAAGTACGCGTAGGTAAAGAGAAGGTGGCTTGGATCTTGGCGGGGGTGACCTTTGAATTTTGCAGCCATGCCGGTTAACCGCTCTTTGTACCAAATTGCGCTTTATCTGAGCCAACGCTATAAAGCTAAAAATTCTGGCCTGAATCGATGATGACCTTTATTGAAGACATAAATTTAAGTAAACTACTACACGTGTTTTTAGACATAATGTATGATTTTCATCACGATTAAGTGACTTTTAGGATCATAGAACAAGAACACGTGAATGCTTCGTTAGAAATAATTTCGTCGTCCTCGATTTTCACCCAATTCCATGCTAACCATGTAACGAGATCATTGTTATTATAAGTTAGCAACACGATAATATCTCATGAGTGTTAATTACGAACCAAAACTCCCTTATTCCTACTTGGTATCTCTTATATTTTATTTTGTCTTAATGATCACGAGGATACATCATTGACTTATGCGTGAATAGAGATTAAGTCTAAAAATAGAGTTTTAACGGTGTAACCAAAATCATCGAATTAATAATTCACCCTAATAGACAACAATGTCAAAACATTAAGTCAACAAGAAGGATCAATAAACACGGTTGTATAACGGTTTTGAACATGAGACTTATTAGCAAGACTTTTATGCGCTCCCTAACGGAAGGGCCTTATTATCATAGGTTTACCTCCATCTTTTATTCAACTTCGCCATGAAGCTTTTATTATGACTTAGGTCTTGCCTTGCCTTTTATTATCCGCCTCATTAGTGGTTTTATTAGCCAAAGACGTATATCCTCACGCTAAAGAAAATTTTGGATCTTTAAAGCTTCAAAGATTAAGGCTTGATTCACTTTCAATTTGGGCACAGATTTTCCGGCCTTGTGAGCTTCAAATTTTTGCTTAATTTAGGTGAGCACTTGAAATCTTATTATTAGGTGAAGCTTTCGATTATTCGGGTGCCAATACTTCAAAACCGTGACGCTGGCGATACCTTAATGTTTTCCCAATTTAATTACATGGAAGCTACTAAAACAAATTAGAAACCAACAATAGTGACTAAACCGCTAAATCAATATTAATTAACAATTTATTTATCAAAACCGTGGGGAGAATAAGCAAATAATCACTACACATGAGATCGTGACGATTACGAGACTTATAAATAACTCTATCATTTCTCGTCCCCATTTAAGAGACTTAGCCTAAAAAGTTAAGGAATCGAAGCTAAGTGCTCAACACGCACGGTCGAGTAAAAAATTACTCTTATTCTCACCATCGGAAAACCTACATTCGTGTCTTAAACACTTATGAAAAACTAGAAAAGGTTATAAATACCCTTCCTAGCATGTTAGGAAGGGTGTTGGTTCATTGTTTTTTCTCTCACTTCTCACTCTAACATTCACCTAGTTCCAACCATTTCTCTCTACTTTCTCTTACTACTTTCTCTCTCTAAAAACCATCTCATATCTACCTTTCTTTCTTTAAATTCGTGTTATATCATTCATATATTAGGGACAACAAATGGTATCAATCGCCATGGGATAGTTTTGTGATTGGTTGTTGTGTTTTCATTTGATTTATTTGATTTGATCCTTATTTCTTCCATGAATTCAAGATTTTTTGTGTTTGTTTCTGATTTCAAGTCGTATACCTTCTTCAATAGTGTTGTAGTGATTTTGGTATCTTGGTTTTGGTTAAAAACACAAACTTTCTTGGATCAAACGTTCAAAAATTCTTGGTTTTTCATCATTCCGAAATTTTAGCAAAGCTATCCATCGGAAAGTACAAGTGTTTGTGGTTTGATCGCAATAACCTTTTGGTTCTACTTTGCGATCACTGGATTCCGATACCTTATTCCGACGAGACATTCCGATCGTACATTACGATCTGGGATTCCGACGGTTTCAAGGGATTTTTGAGTCTTTACTCTGCCAAATTTGTTTCAGCCATATTCCGATCTGAAAATTCTGACGGTACATTGCGATCTGGGATTCCGACAGGTATACATTGCAATCTAAGCATTCAGAAAGAAGGACATTCCGATCTAAACATTCCGACAGTGCATTGCGATCTAAGCCATATTCCGATCTAAACATTCTGACAGTGCATTGCGATCTAAGCATTCCGACAGCCAACATTCCGATGGACATTCCGATGCACATTCCGATGGCACATTCCGATGGACATTCCGATGACATGTTTAGCTAAATTTTGTTTGAGTATTTTTTACTTAGCCACCATCTAGACTAGTTTCGGAATATCGTTTACACGAAGATCAAAAAAAAAAAATTTCCATACTAGTTTTAGGACATTTCTAGCTCAATTTCCGTCAAGTAAATTCAAATTTTTTCCTTACTAGTTTTAGGAAATTTCTAGCTCAATTTCAAAATTTGGCGATACAAAATTTTTTGGTCTACCGTTTTTGTCGGACTGAGGAATTTATTGTCGGACTGAGAAAAAAAATAGCATTTTTCGGAATTTCAACAACAACTTAATCACATCATATCTACTTAATATCCATATTCACTTCATCATTTCAGAGAATTTTGAGATGGATTCTACTGCAGAATATCGTGTGACGAACAACAACATAATGGTGGCGGGTAACAAAGAGAGACCACCAATGCTTGTGGCCGGTCGATATGCTCAATGGCAATCACGTTTTCTTCGTTATCTTGATACAAGACCTAATGGTGATGCATTGAGGCAATTTATTAACAATGGACCATATGTTTTCTCCGATATCACTGTTCCTCATACACCAGCCAGTGACACTACCACAGAAGTACCCGCAACCACAAGAAAAGAGACGTTATCTGATCTTACACCAGAGAAGCGTGCTTGGTATGATTTAGAAAAAGAAGCGATCTATATGATTCTAAGTGGAATTGGAGATGATATTTATTCCACGGTTGATGCATGACCTACGGCACAAGAAATGTGGACGGCTATTGAATGCTTACAACATGGAGAATCACTCAACAAGCAAGATGTTAAAACAAACTTGTTTTCGAATTTTTGTAAGTTTACTGCATTGGATGGATAATCAATTGAGTCTTATTATTCACGATTCTACAAGATGATGAAAGACATGACAAGAAACAACCTGGAGGTCTCCACCATGCAAGTCTATGTGCAATTTCTTCAGCAACTTCAACCAGAGTGGACACGTTTTGTTACTTTGGTAAAACAACAGAAGCAGTTAGACAAGGTAAACTATCACACTCTCTTTGATATCATGAAACAATTTCAGCATGAGGCAAATGAAATTCGAGCTGAACGAGTTGCAAAGACGGCTAATCCACTTGCTCTAGTGTCTACCACTCAAGATCATCGATCTCGTACTTCAAAGTCACACTCCATTCAATCATCCTCACCACGATATTCCACATCTTCCAAGTCCTCATCCTTCACAAGATCACGCGGCAAAGAACCAAGAGCACCATCACCACCATCTGAGCCATCATCTGAAGAGGATAGTGATGAAGATCAAGCTCAGAAGAATCGGGAAATGAAACAACAAATTGCTTTCATTATGAAGACCTACAAGAAAATCTTCAAACCCACCAACAACAATCTTCGAACATCATCCAACACAAAGAACCAATATGTTGAGAACCCTTCAAGGCATGACACACGTCGACGTGGTGAAAGTACTTCTAGGTATGATCGACATAATCCAACACATGTTGAGGGTTCTACAAGGTATGATCGACAAACTGCCAAGTATGATACTCAGAGGATTGCTGCTGCTACTGGGAATAGGGAAACTGTTGGAACGCAAGTGGTTCAACAAAGTGGGATTCAGTGTTATAATTGCCAAGGTTATGGGCATATGGCAAAGGAATGCAGAAAGCCGAAACGGGTTAGGGACTCCAGCTATCATAAAGAGAAGATGATGTTATGCAAGAAGATGGAAACAGGGGTTAAATTGTCGGCTGGGGAAGGAGCAATGCTTGATGATACTGATGATGAAGCCTCCGACCAAGAATTAGAAGCACATTACTCGTACATGGCAAAGGTTGACGAAGTTCTCAACGTCACTGAAGATGACAATGGACCTATCTTTGACACTGAGTCACTCGATAAGGTACACACCAATGATGAATATAATGTGTTTGGTGATACTCATGAGCATAGTGAGCTACCCAATGCCATTAATGACACATGTATGACGGAAAAGGTTGATAGCAATACCACACACGATTCATCAGACATGTGCAATAATGAGTTTGAGGATGATCAACATGCAAATGAGTATGATGATGAGGAGCGTGTCGCGCTTGCCAATTTAATTGCCAGTTTACAAAAAGATGTCAATGAAACTAGAAAAAGTCAAAAGCAATTAAAGAAGGCAAACACAACGCTCACTCAAAATTTTGAAGAATGCAAAGCCGCACTAATTACATCTAGTGAGACCATTGAACACTATAAAGATGAGCTTCTTCAGAAAACCAAAGAACTTGAGGGGTACAAGGGTAGTGCGTTAAAAAGTCAAAAGGACGATCTTGAAAAGAAATACAACAAAACTCTTGAGTTATTAACCAAAGAGAAACGTCAATTTAATGTTTTATTAATGGATGAACGTCAAAAAACGTACCTTGCTACCACCAAAGTTAACGAACTTGAACAACGGCTTTCGAAGGATAACACAGAGTCTGCTAAAATTCTTGGTGGTAAGAAACAAGAGGTTGAAACGTTAAAACAAGATTTCAAAAGTCGACATGAAAAAGATACTAAAAAGTAACAGCACTAGAAAAACAAGTTGAATTTTTGAAGAAAGTTGTTTATAAAACGCATGACTCTATTCAAACCGTAAGGATGATAGCACCTCTGTCTATGTTTAAGGGTCAAGCTAGCTTTGCATGTCCTGATTATCTTGCCCAAGCTCAAGCTGCGAACTCGCGCCTTTATATGGATGAGTCCGAATGGACGGATCCCGAATATCCTATTGGTTATGATGATACATCCTTTTGGGAAGAGGAGAGTAGATCACCGGTCAATAAAGAGTTTGTGAAACCATACAATTATGCTTATGAGAATAGTCTATATGGTCTTTTCACTACACAAAAACAAAAGTCTCGTGAGGAATTGTTTTTAGAATGCAAACAAAGAAGAATTCAATGGAAGAAAACTTTTGCTACTAAGAAAACAAACGTTTCTAAGTTCATCAACTACTTGCCTCTTGATGCTTCTAAAAGCAAGAGTAGGCAGACATTTGGTTTTCTACAACATTACATTGATAATATTAAATCCATTGTTGACAATGAATGGAAACAACGAGAAAATGACGAGTGTAAAAAATCAATTCCTCAAGATATAACTGTGCTTATCAAACAAATCTTAATACCGAACACGACCACATTAAAAGAAAATATGCTTGAATTTGAAAGATTAATTCGGTCTGAAATGTTTGATGATTTAAAATATGTTGAGTCTATTGAGAAAGAAATTGACGATCTTCAAATGGACAATTCCGTTTTTTTAGATGAATGTGATTTACTCTTAGAGGAATGTCTATCCAAAGATATTTTATGTGTTACTCTTCAATCTTGTGCTGATATCGACGAATATTCTGATGTTGCATGCAAATATCTTGATAAAAATCAAAGAATGTGAGCGTCTTGAACTTGAGCTTTCGAAATGTAAAGAAAATGTTGATAAAAAGGCTTTTGAGTTACTTCAACATAAAACTGATTTCCTTCAAAAACATTGTCATTCTCTTGAACTTGCTTTGCAAAAAGACGTTGGTAGTTTTCCACATGATAATAACTTGCAAGAAAAACTTTCCAAAACGTTTCGAGAAATGAATGAGCTGAATTTGGAAATTAAGGGGTTGAAAGCTCAGTTACAAGACAGGGAAACAGCGATAGCAGAGTTGCAGAAACTCGTTGCTAAGATGGGTGGGAAAGTTGTGGAACCTAGCGTTAAGAAACCTGTTGTTAGACAACCCAATGCCTCTAAAGTGAATAGATCCTCTATCTTGGGAAAACCATCTGCTTTATCAAATTCCTCGTTTGCAAAACCTGTGTTTGCCCCCAAGATGGATGGAAAGGAAAGGTTACCAGAGAATCAAGTGAAAATTGAGCTCAATAGATTTATTGCTCAAAAAATTGAGTGATCTCGTTTCGCTCTGATCATCTTTAGCTCTGAAAATGCATGCCCATTTTTCCCGTGCGAAACTTAATGGGAGCAATTATTAGACTTCGTCAGCCATATTCACACTTCATCGCATTTTAATGCTTCGTTGAAACCTTTTAGAGTAATAGAGTTGCAAGAAGTTTGTTTCTAATTCGACAAACAAAAAAACCAGATTTTTGGAATGAACCCTATAGAAACACATAAAAACGTCCAATTGACAATATAAAACTTTTATCGTTCCATTTTTTACTCCATCATCCCCTTTCTTGAATCAAGAGTTTCAGCCGAGTTCAATAGGATTGTACCTCAATATGAAAACAAGACAGGAAAACTTATTTCCAACTTATCGAATGTTTTTCCCAAGGATACGGAAGCTTTAGCTCGTGGAAATGGTGACATGACAAAACGATCATGTTTGGATGAGTGAAGAGTCTTGCAAAAGTTAACAATAAGATACAAACTCTACATTACATATTTGTCCACATGGTGCCGAGCTTTTGGCTATACTAATTCACAGGGTTTGAACGTACGTCCCCAAATAATCAAATCAGGTAGAGCCAAAATGGGAGGTTAGCGTGGCAACTTAAGAGTTGTTTGCACTCGACCAGAATTGAACTTGAGACAAGAAACCAAGAAAATTACTTTTAGATGCCCATGATGGATATATTTGAAAGTAACAAAGGGTGACTAATGATTCACGGTTTTTGACATTAGGATGAAGGATTTGATACACAAATGAAACATGAGTAGGTGAGATAACTTATAACCAAGCTACGGTGGCTACGCGTTAACACGAATATCCAACTGTGATACTCAAGCTATGATATATATATAGCCATCTTTTGAATGCATTAAATTAAGAGAAACACGTTTAAGAGTGACAGTTTACAACAAACAAATTTAACAATTGAAGTTAACATAGAACTTTTACATGACAAACAAATTTTACTTGTATTTCATTATCTTATACAAAATTTAAAACTCAATAAAAAGTAATTTATTAATCATTTTACTTTTTAAAAAATGTAAAACTTGTAATAAGATTTTAAACAGATTCGCTACAAAGCATAATTACAAAACCATTGCAAAAATTATATCCTTAATAAAAGGGGGGAATCACGTTCCCCAATGAACAGTTCCCCCCTCACAATCATATTAGTTTAATCTTTCTCTTCTCACACATTTGCCTCTCTTCTTGCCTATCTTCTCACACTCAACAGTGCTTGACCCCAAATAAATGGTGTGCCTCTCTTCTCACACACTAATAACAGTGCTTGACCCCAAATTAAATTAAAAAACAGTCTCTTCTCACACACTTATATTTGGTACAGTGATGACCCCAAAAAATTGACCACAACCGTGGATTTGATTTGACGCGGAGAAATCATGGCCGTCCATGCATCACACCCACCTAATTTTGATCAAGGTATATAATAGGTTGTGGAAATCGTTTTCGACTAATTTTGATCGGCTTTTCCATAGATGCATCTTATCGGTTTCTCAGATCTCTCACACCTCTTTTTTGTGGCGGTTATTAGACTATCGTTGTTGCCCCCAGTGTCACGATACTGCTGGGTTGGTGACGACGGAGTTACGGTTATCAGTTGAAACTGGGTGTTTGATTGTGATGATGATTACACGTAAAGTCGCTCGCGGGGGTTGTGGCCTTGATAAGCTTTAAATAAACATGGTACATCTTTCTTTTTTTCAGGGTTTATGTTTTTTGGTGATTGATGTTTTTTATAGATTCTATGTGGTTTTACTTTTTGGGTTACTTGCCTTTGTTTCTTGATTAAAGTTTATTTTCAGGGTTAGGATTTGTGTGGTTTCTAAAGGGAATTAATTAGCTTTGTTTGTGATAGAAATGGAACACTTCAAAATAAGCGATACGAAACACGCCTTAATGTCACATATATGGTTAGTTTTTTACGAAACTGCATAACACTAGGCTTACTTTGTTTGTGCAGTTGCTTAGATTTTGTAGATGTCCCAAGTATTTTCATTCAATTCCGTTGCCGCTATTGATGGCAGGCGACGATTCGGACAATCGTCTCTTTCGTTGCCGCTGTTGATGCGATGCGACGATAGGGACGTTGTGATAGGCTCTTAAATAGACGATCTCCTTTGTTATGCTGCCAGTTTATGGTTGGTTGGTTGCGAACGACCTATGGAGAATTCCAAATGGTTTAACTAAAGGCGTGCCCATCGGTGTCGTGGCGGGGCAAAGTGTTTACTTTGCAGCCATTGTGGAGGTGTTCGCGTTTCTTGGATACTAATGATTGTGCGGCTCATTAAAAGTGGCTGTTGTTTGTTATGTCTGATAATCAAAATGATCTTATATCTTATGGTTGTTACTTTCGAGGGAGAACTGTTCATTGGGAAACGTGATTCCCCCTTTTATTAAGGATATAATGGCACCTTATTTGAGGCTAAGGCGGTGATGAAAAGCTTCTGCGTGTGTGTTTTGTGAGCCGCACCTTACGGGCTCCCATGTCTTGGACGGGCAGCCACGCTTTTGTCGTGGTTGCAACCATGGTGGATGTTCTGAGTGGTTCCCACAGAAACGGATCTGAGCCTCATAATGATTAGTCACTTTCTTTTGTACTATATGTGTGGTTGATGATGTGTGCAAAGCTCATTATTTACTGTACCATACTTCATTTGGCCACGCTGAATATGAGTGCACTTCAATTGGGCGATGATGATTATTAGTGCTTTGGGCACATCTCTGAGCCACATGATAATTGGAAGCTGTCTCAATGATGTGTGAGCCGGATGATCGACGACAATCAGATATTTTCCTCTTGGCTCGGTGTCCACAAAGCTTCTTTCATGGGTACGTTTTTTTATGCTTGCATCTTTGCCTCTAAATCAGCCCATTTGGATCCTTTCTAACACAAATTGCATTAATCTAACACCGACAACAACAACCTGGTAGAATGTTTCACTGTCGTTAGAGACCGAAATACAATGCAAGTGAATATACTCACAGGTTAGCTTTAGCTTCTTATATACAAAACTTTTTAAAAGATAAAGACACCCCATTTCCGGGTTTGCTGGAAACCATACTTTTTTATGGGGATTTGTTCGTTGAATGGTGTTCTTTGCTTATGGGTTGGTGAGTTTTCTATCTTGATTAAACTTGGCCCTCCTTTCGTTGCCGCTATCTATGCTGGGGCGACGTTAGCGATGGTCGTTTGACACTCGGGATATGCTTATTAGTTTAAAAAGGGTGTGTGGTATTGGCTCTATGTTGTGTTTGCTTCCGCTGATCATCTTATTTTGATGATCAAGTGATTTTTGATAATCATCGGATTGTCATGATCAAGTAGATTGTTGATAGCCATGTGATTTTGGTGATCAGCTCATTTTTTCATTGGTTTTGATGATTATTCTTTTAAAGTTAAAATATGGTGCCCCGATTTGGATTGATCCATATAACCATCTGATTTTAAATTTTGATTTGATCCAAGTCTAATGTAACCACATATGTTTAAAGCGCTCTTCAAAGTAGGAAATCCCAAACACCCCTTAGATTAGCAATTAAGAATGACCAGGTTGGAGTGGCATGGTTTTTGAAGCCATAGTCAGTTTAATATTGGCAATCTTAAACAACCACTTAAAGCATATTGCCATTTATTCCTTTTTAGTATAGGTTTAGGCATATTATGTAGGAACTGTTTAATGTTGCTTATCTAGCCAGTGTCCAGTAAGTGACGTTTGTATGTTTTGTGCGGTTCTGATAATGCAACTTAGTTTTGCCTAGGCGACCTTTTTAAGGTTGTCGGCATACCTATGATTGGTGATATGATCGAGAAGCTATGAAACGCCCATTATGTTTGGTATGTATCGGGAGTGTGACGTTGGTAAATGGCTTATTAAAAAAACCGTGAACTATGCAGCATGCTACACAACTTTTTACTTCGGTTCTCATGGGCTTATGTCACTGTTGGTCTTTAGATTGGCAGTGCAAATTAACTGTCAAATTAGTGTTATTGTGGGCGAAGATGAAACTATTGCATATGTGGTTGACGAATGGTATCCGGAGTTCTAATGGTTTGTAAATTGGAAATAGTGACGCGGGTTGCAAAGAATATTGGCAATGATGAAATGTATGCGTATGGAATGTTTTGCCAAAGGTGGTTTGCCAGGGCCCGTATCTTGGCGGGGCGACCATTTGGTCGCAGCCATGGCGGGTTTCTGGGTACGCCTTTCATACCTCCATATCTGAGCCTCGAATGCATTGGGTTAACTCATCGTTTCTACCCGTTTGGTCACAGCCATGCCCGGTTTTAGGTGTGGCTTTGAGACTTCCATGTCTCGGGATAGCGGTCGCTAAAAAGGGACAGCTGAGGGTTGAGCTTCGAGCTCGAAAAGCAGCTGTGCAAAAATAGAAGGTGTGTTTCACACGGCTTTCGCTTATTTAATATGCACTTTCATCATAGTATTATGGTTTGCATACGTTTTGACGAGCGGTTGTTTAAATAAAACAGTTGTGTAAAATCTTGAATGCTATTGTAATAGGTATTTCTTCTGATGGCAACTTCTGGCAAGAAATTATTGCTGGTACATTTTGTTTATGTCTCGACTGTGCGGGATCAATCGCAGGTGCAAATCAAGGTTAGTAAGGTTCTTTATTATTTTGATTTATGTTTCTCTCCACTGATTTGCTGATTTGCTCCCCTGGTACATAAACAAGTTTAAGCCCATTTTGTTTATGTCTCGACTGTAAAATCTTGAATGCTATGAAATGCCCATTATGTTTGGTTTGTAGGATGCGCCTAAGGATTCAGAGGTGGAGTCTGATACGGGCACCGAAAGCAGTTCAAAGATTGAACAAACAAAAGCTGAGGAGGAAGCTATTGCTAGGGGCTTGCGGGTTTGTTTGTTTTATAGTCGATGTCTTTAATTGGTTCTCTTTAGTAGTTACACTATAACATAGCTTAGTTTGATAGTATCTTAGTTTCGGCAAATACTCAACTGTAGTTGTTAATTATAGTTACAATGATTATATCGCGGTAGATAATAACGAGAAAAGGCATATATTTTTCTTCTTACGCTTAACTGATTATGGTTTTACCATATAATAGTGCAGAAGTCGATATACTTTATCAACTATAGAGAAGGCCTCACTTTTAATGTTTTGAAATATGCAGGTCTTACACACAATTTTGCTGCGGTGTTCCATTACACACACATAGCAGGACTAATTGGGACGGTTTTTGATCATAAACGCACACCTTTTCTTAGCAGGACCTGACAGTAACCTTAACCCTTGGTCGAAATGGTATAAAAAAAGACCTAACAAATTTTGTTAATAGATTTTATGCTTCTGTTTAGTAATCTTTAGTACTAAGCAGTGTACTTTGATATCAGATTCCAGAAGTTCCAGAAGTGCATGCTCCAATAAGCTGCAACTGTGCCTTTGGGTTCTGATGTGTTGAGAGATCAAAAGCAGTAGTTTCAACTTTCCACTTAGCTTATGCTGGTACGCTCAAGGGAGACGATCTTTTACTCAAGAAACTGTTAAAAGGGGTGTTAGAACAGCTATGTGCACAACGCGCTGTACCAACACTTGATAAGATGAGGCTTCGTTGCAAACTTACATACCCCGGATAGATTAGCAAAACGCCCGCCCTTCGCGCCGCAGCGAAGCGCGGGCAAAAACCCTAGTGACAATAAAGTAAGAGCATTGCTAAATCCTCCTACAAAATCATCCTACATATCCTCCTACACACACATTCATAAAATATACATTTTTTCCACTCATTATCTCTCCAGATCCAAACCGTCAGTTCTGCCACATGTCAGAATCCTGTGTGTAGGAGGATTTGTAGGAAGATTATGTAGGAAGAATTAGCATTTTAGTGCTCCCTTAATAGACTATTTTGCTCAATCAAACGATGTGGGACATTACATATACAAAAGTTTTTTAAGATCTCTATGCTCTCATATTCATCTTTAACTATGATTGTATATCCAAAAATGCGTTGTTTGCATTTGCTCATTATTGAAATGCTATTGTACGATCACTAGAGAATGAAATAGCTCCTTTAACATTACAAGTAGGTATTTGCTACGGCCAAAATAAGTAGACTTGATGGGTAACCCGAAAAGTTTGGTGTGTAGTTCGTATTTGCAACAATTTATTTGAAGAGAAGTCGCCGTTAGTTGACAAACGAGTTTTAACGAGTATGTCTACAATTCATCAAACAACAAAACTAGATTTTAGAATATAACCTAAAAGATCACTACGCCAAAATTAGCAGTATAAAAACTTCTATTTGGTAAGAAAAATTTTGATTATTTGTTGTGTTATACAAATCTTTTATATGTTACCACAAGTTTCAATTACTTTATTGTTATATACAAATTTTAAAATCATAAACCTAACAACTTTTTACCTCAAAAATATTATTATATTTTTGATGATAAAGTTAAAAGGTTTAAAATATTTAAACTTATACTCCCTCCGTCCCATAATAATAGTCCATCGACAAAAAACACGCAGTTTAATAAAAACGTCACTTTTTCAGCTTTCTCTCTCTTACTTTTTACACAAAGACAATTTTACCCATAACCAATTAATTTACAACTTCTTTATTCTTTGTAATAATACCCTCAAGTGAGGATGTTATAGTAAATTTAATCTAAATTTCTTATCTATTTTTGGACTGAATTATTAATATGGGACGTCCAAAAATAGTATAATAGACTGTTATTATGGGACGGACGGAGTAATAATTAGATGAAAGTCAAGTCATGTTTCTATTAGAAATGCACAAGCCTTTCTATAAAATTTCCTTGCTCACTTGATAACAAACTTAAATCTTTTACGTCACGTTAGATTTACTCACTCACAAACTAAGTTGGACTACTCATGTGTATCGTTTTTGTTTTATTCTTCATTTAGTGTAATGGTTATAATCGAAGATACACACTGTTCGTCGGTTCACTCGCTTCATTACATATCATTACATAACCCTTATCTTTGCCGGTACTTGTTTCGTCATCACTTCCATAGCGTATTTTGTAAGTCGGCTCTTTTGTGGTTTTCAACTTTTTGCATAAGTTATAATCGAAGATACACATTGTAGTACTAGTATTTAACTTCACTTTGAATCGGGTTGACTGAGTTATGAGTTTTGCTATTTGTCCATTTTTTTTCTGTCATGTGAATCTCATCAACTCATAATGAAATAACCAATTTTGGATGTATGATTCGAATATCTTTTATATGTTAGAGTCTTTAATGTTCATTATTATTATTTTTTTCAGCTCAAGTTACTACTATACATTGATGTGCAATGCGCATATGACAAGTTTGTTTGGCAGTTTTGCTTGAGTTTATGATTTGTTTTCTCATTCTCTTGCCTTCTTCTTGGTTACTTTTGTGGGTCACTGTTGTCTTGTGTGTGGGTGCAAACGTATTCGGTTAACATCTTGACCCTCCAGCCTTGACTGGTGTGGATACCTGCTCTGGCCAATCCCAGTCCACAGCCTGACATTTCTGGTGCTCACCTTCTGGGTGTTTATTGTGGCTATATTTTGTCTTGTTCTATCTGTTTTATTTTTCCTGCCTTGGTTTATATATTTTGTGTGCTCTCTGTTTGTTGCCTTGGTTTATTTGTTTGGTTTATTTCTGTTTGTTGCTCTCTTTGTGTGTGACCTATGAGTGCTAGTGGTACTCCTCCTCCACCACCCAATGGTGGTGGAGGAAATGGTGGTGGTGGGGCTTTCCCTGAGTCCACCACCAATCCTGTTGCTCTCATCAGCAACTTGGATGCTGGAAATCCACTTCACATTCATAATAGTGATAATAGCAGCTCTGCCCTTGTCCCCTTCAAGTTGTTGGGGACTGAGAACTATAGGATGTGGAACAATGCTAGGAGACTTGCTTTACAAGCTAGGAACAAATTTGCTTTTGTTGATGGGTCCTGTTTAAGAGAGTCTTATACTGATGAAGTGTTGTGTGCTCAATGGGATAGATGTAATGCTATGGTTCTTACTTGGATTATGAATGTGGTATCTAGTGATGTTTACATGGGTCTTGTTTATTATGAAAATGCTGCTAATGTCTGGAAAGAGCTTAATGAAACTTATGACAAGGTTGATGGTTCCATTGTTTATAATTTGCTTCAGAAAATTGGGTCTGTTAAACAAGGGGGTAGTTCTATATCTGATTATTATCATAGGTTGAACTCTCTATGGAGAGAGTTTGATGCTGTGTCCAAGATTCCTAAATGTGTTTGTGCTGTTAAATGTTCTTGTTCTGCTAGCACTGAATTAGCTTTGCATCAGCAAATCATGAGGCTTATGCAGTTTCTTATGGGGCTTGATGACTGTTATCAGCCTGTTAGGACTGCTCTTCTCACCAGGGACCCACTCCCTGATGTTAAGGAAGCTTATGTCACTGTTTCCAGAGAGGAATCCCATAGGGGTGTTCCTGATAACTCTGATCATGCAGAGGCAAAATTGAATGCTAGTTCCTTTGCTGCTAAGACCTTTAATCAAAATAGGAGGAACACTTCTAATGTTTCTAATAGAACCCCTAACTAAGGCAATGGGTCTAAAAACTTTAGGGGTCCTAACCCTAATCTTTTGTGCACTCATTGCAATCAGATTGGTCATACTATTGAAAGATGCTTTAAATTGATTGGTTATCCTGCTGGTTATGTTAAAAGGGGGGGGGGGGGTAATAATCAAAGGCAAACTATTTTTAAACCCAATTTTAATGCTAATTGTGATATTAAAACTGGGGAAAAACAAGCTTCCACTTGTAATTCTCCAAGCTCTTTCACCACTGAACAAATGCAGAAACTCCTCAACTTGATCAATGATTCCTCTGGCAATACTCAGTCCAACATGGCAGTTAGATATTCCTTCTTTAATGCTAATGTCTGGTTCAATGTGAATTTTTCTAAGTTCTTTTGTGGCAACTCTAAATTTCTTGTTAAGACTATTACTTTGGGGTGGATTATTGATTCTGGTGCTAACCAACATCTTACCACTTCCACAGTGGGTATGTTCAATTTTGTTGATATTTCCAACCTCAACATTTCTGTTGGTCACCCCAATGGCACTGTTGCCAATATCAGTCACATTGGTGACCTCAAACTTTCTAACAATGTTGTTCTTCATGATGTGTTGGTTGTTCCTGGTTACTGTGTTAGCTTGATGTCTCTTAACAAACTCATTAAGGATAGTAAATTGTTTGTTGGTTTTGATGAGGATAAATGTTACATTCAGGACTTGGCCAAGGGGACTACTCTAGGGACTGGTAGTGAATCTGGGGGGCTCTACTTGTTTGATGACCTTAAGACTAATTGCCTTGGTAATGTTAATACTGCTATGACTTTTAATACCTCTAAGGATATCTGGCATTGTAGACTTGGTCATCCCTCTGACCAAGTTCTCAATGCCCTCAAAACTGACCTCAATCTTTCTAAAAACACCTCCATATCTGTTTGTGAGACTTGTCATAGGGCTAAACAAACAAGGGAACTTGTGGGGCCCTTACAAGGTTTCTAGTAAGGAAGGGTATAGATACTTCCTCACTATTGTGGATGATTACTCTAGAGCTGTGTGGACCTATCTTTTAAAATCTAAGGATGAAGTGTTTGAATGGTTAACCCAATTTATTAACCTTGTTAAAACTCAGTTTGATACCAAAGTTAAAATTTTCAGATTTGATAATGGGACTGAATTTGTTAATAACAAAGTTCACACTATGCTCTCTTCCTTGGGTATCATCCATCAGACCTCTTGTGCTTATACCCCTCAGCAAAATGGGATTGCTGAAAGGAAACATAGACACCTTCTCAATGTTGCCAGGAGTCTTATGTTTCAGGGTGGGATTCCTATCACTTTTTGGTCTGAATGTATTTTAACTGCTGTCTATTTGATCAACAGGCTCCCCTTTTCTGTCTTAAATGGTAGGTCCCCCTATGAATTGCTGTTTAGCAAAAAACCAAATCTGTCTCACTTGAAATGTTTTGGATGTCTTTGTTTTTCTACTTGTTTGAATAACAGTGATAAGCTCACACCTAGGTCTGAGAAATGTGTTCTCATTGGTTATTCTTCTGTTAAAAAGGCTTATAAATTGTTTAGCTTGGATAATAGAAGAACTCTTTTCTCTAGGGATGTGAAATTCTATGAAATTGTCTTTCCTTTCAAAATGAAAAACAATAGTGAAAAGGACTCAACTGATGTAGTTATTACAAGTGATGTTGATCTCTTAACATTTTTTGATAACCAAACTAACACAAGTCCCAATGATGATGAAAGAGCATCACCTGGTTTGGATGGTAGGGTTCACCCCAATACTGATGATGCCTTTGAGGATCATCAAGAGGAGAACCCTGCAACCACTATAGGTGAGAATGTGCAAACCTGCTCTGAGGGCATTCTTGAAAATGAAAGCTCTAGTTATTTTATTGATCATAGTGGGGACCACTCTATAGAAGAAGAGCAACCTATTAGAAAATCTAGTAGACCTACTAAGCTGCCTGCTAAGCTTAATGATTTTGTCCTTGATAGCAAACTCAAGTATGGTATTGAGAAGCATGTTAATTACTCTAGGCTGAATACCACCAATTTTTGCTTTGCTACCACTCTTAACAATGCTGTTGAACCCTCCACCTACTATGAAGCTGTTAAGGATAGTAGGTGGGTTGAGACTATGAACAATGAGATTGAAGCCCTTTTAAGGAATAATACTTGGACCTTAGTTGATCTTCCTGCTAATAGAAAGGCTATCAACAATAAATGGATCTATAAGATCAAATACAAGTCCTCTGGTTTTGTTGACAAGTTTAAAGCTAGGGTTGTTGTTAAAGGTTATAGTCAAAGGGAAGGCATTGATTTTGATGAGACCTTCAGTCCTGTTGTTAAAATGGTTACTATTAGGTGTCTTGTTAGTATTGATGTTTCTAATGATTGGCCTCTTTTCCAACTTGATGTTAACAATGCTTTCTTGTATGGTGATCTTGATGAGGACATTTATATGACTCTTCCTTTGGGGTTCAATTGCAATGATAAAGGTAAGGTGTGTAAGCTTAATAAAGCTTTGTATGGTCTCAAGCAAGCCCCAAGGCAGTGGAATGCAAAACTTACCACTGTTTTGGTTGAGCATGGCTTTTGCCAAAGTAGATTTGATTACTCTCTTTACACTAAGCAGAATGGTAATATGTTTATTGCTCTTCTTGTTTATGTTGATGATTTTATCATTACTGGTAACTGCATTGAGGAAATTGAATCATTTAAATGCTTTCTTAAAACCAAATTCATGATTAGAGACCTTGGCATTATGAGGTATTTCTTAGGTATTGAAGTTCTTGAAAACTCCAATGGGATCTTCATGACCTAAAGGAAGTACTGTCTTGAACTCATACATGAGTTTGGGTTACTTGCTGCTAAACCTGTTGCAACCCCTTTACCTGAAAATTGTGTTTTGGCTGTTGATGAAAGCAAGGATGATAAGTTTCTGTTGAATGTGTTTGAGTATCAAAGATTACTTGGGAGACTTATTTATCTATCCCATACCAGACCTGATATATCTTATGCTGTTCATTTCCTTAGCCAATACATGCATGCACCCCTTTAGTCTCACCTTAAAATAGCCTTAAGGGTTATTAGGTATCTCAAGAACTCACTTGGTATTGGTATTCAGTTTTATAAGGATACTTCATTAAAAGTATCTTGTTTCACTGATGCTGATTGGGCTAAATGCCTTAAAACCAGGAAGTCTGTGTCAGGATACTGTGTTTTCCTTGGAAGGTCTCTTGTCTTTTGGAAGAGCAAGAAGAAACCCATAGTTTCCAGATCCTCAGCTGAGGCTGAGTATAGGTGCATGGCCAGTGCCACTTGTGAGGTTATTTGGATCACTAACCTGCTTAGTGATCTAAAGTTGAAATCCTTGTTCCCTGTCAACCTTTATTGTGATAGTAGTGCAGCTATTCAAATTGCTGCCAACCCAGTCTTTCATGAGAGGACTAAACACTTTGAAGTTGATGTTCACTTGGTAAGGGAAAAGGTTCAGAATGGTGTCATTAACACCATCAAGATTGCCTCTATTGATCAAACTGCTGACATTTTCACTAAGGCTCATGGGATTCAGCAGCATCTCAAACTTTGTGATCAGTTGAGACTTGTGAATATGTTTGGCAAATGATGGTTTCTGCTCTCTCCTTTGTCAGATTGAGGAAGGGTGTTGTTTTTACAATCTGCCAAAGTGTCTTGCAACTTTGGTATTGTGTTATATTTTCTTTGTTACTTGTGGTTGTTTGTGTTTTCAGGTTTTGGGCTTCTGGTTTCCTTTGGGCCTTTGGTTTCTTACTTGATGGGCTTTGTTTCCGTTGAAGCCCCTTGACCAACAACGTGTATATCACCCTAGTCCTTGACTAGGGTTTCTCATCACACATACACAACACACATATTTGTGTGTGTGCGCAGCTCTCTCTCTCACTCACTCATCCTTCCATCCATGGAGGTCTGACCTGGGAGTTTGAGGTTTCATCTTGTATAGCTGAGTGTTTGAGTGATCTTTTGTATTGTGAGGGAGAACGGATCAACCTAGTTGGGACGTTCTCACTATTTCTATTGTAATCGGGATTAGCACCCGTTTGGGGACTAATCTTTATCTTTGTATTTTGAACTCTGATTTATAATAAATTACACCAAGGGGTGGTTGGTTGGGTGTAAGATCTGTTTTGTCTGTGATATTGTGTTTATTAACAGTCTTATACAAAATCTTTGACATATGTTAAGACAAGTTTTTTAATTTTTTTTATTGTTTTATATAAATTTTAAAATCATAAACCTCAACAAAATCCATCTCAAAAATACTATTTTATTTTTAAAATCTAAAATGCTCAGGTTTAAAATTTAAAAATTTATACTAATTAGATGTCCATACAACCATAGAAAAGATGGCAGTAACGTTATGGTTCACTCATCAATGGACATTTCATATTAGAGTATTGATACATGGACCCAATAAGAAGGCCTAAAAACATACCTAATGTCACGTGTCGTGTTGTGATTGGTGAAATGCAGGGGGCCACTATTTCATATATCCTTTTTCTTCACCTCAGCCTTTAATTGTGCCATGTGTTCCAATCATGTGATTAGGCATCTTTTTAGGCATACGAATTAGGTCTCTCTATCATTTTTCCTCATATTATATTGATCATTTTCTTCACCATTTGGGTCAGACGATGTGGGATAGTAAAAATGCAAAAGCTTTTCTAGAAAATGTCATTATTTTCTCCCCACTCATTAACAAAGAAAATAAATCACATATTCATCTTACTCATATGAACAAACGCTCTAATAAACATGACAACTACGAATTTAAATCTCCTACGTTGCGTTAAAATTTACTCATCACGTTCCTGTGTAGCGTTTTTCTTTGATTCTTCATTTTTGATTCCCGTTTGAAGGAGCTCACTTACTCACTCACTCACTTCTTTTGTTATATGTAAAAGAAAACTCCGTTGATAACTTGAGAAACGAATGTAGGAGGAACTCATATGCGACAAAGATAACTCGAGATTCAAATACATGTTACCAGTGTATAACTTTGAGGATTGCAGATCTATACTAAAGTTGTAGTAATTCAAATACATGTTACCAGTGTATAACTGTTCTGGGACACACATGAGAAAATCGGGTTATGATTATGTGAGTGACACCATGCTTTTTGTTATTAAACACATTTGCGAACTCATAAGAAAACTATATAAGCAACTACTGGGTGAGTTAAACATGCTAAAAAATGAAGTGATTCCCATCATTGATTACTTTTCTAGGCTTGTCCAGAACTCCATAAGAACTTAATTAATCTCTACATACTTCCATAATTTAACATCACTATTTAGCTTTTAAACATCAAGAAAGGTGAACATGGATTTTAAAACAGGTTTTAACATTATGTGCACAATTTTAAACATGTTTGGATACGAATTTGACGTTTGGGATACGCGTTTGGGAAACTCGAAAAATGGGGATGAAGTTGAAGGAATATGTACACGTAAATAATATATGTCCGGAAGTCGTCCCGAGCCTAAGGAGACGCACACGTTAATACGTAAAACAATTATAAATTAATATATTATGCGTAATATATTAATTAGTGATAAGCTATTACAAACGTTAATTAATTAGTTAACCGGATTTTACAAACGATAGTTAAACGTTAACTATAATAATTAATATATATATTATTATATATAAAACAAATAAAATGTTATTTGTATAAGAGGCAATTTGCAAAGCTATTATAATTGGATTAGGACAACCGACCTTTGCATGATATATATATAATCTATGACTTGTGGTCATTAATAGATGGATATTCCCTACGACAACAAGAACTAATCGGCAATCTTTGTTTGGGTTTAATATGCGATTAAACTAACAACGATTGTTAGGTTTTGTTTTATTTGTTTTAAAAAGGTTTTATTAGCTTATCACTATTGGTACTAGCATACTTAATTGTTTGCTATAACGTATTGTGTGCGTACTCTTAGAGAGATCATTGTTTGATCTTCGGGTTTTCGTTTATATTGTGGTTCGATAAAGGTGATTTATTCATCGCTAAAAGGTACGCGTTTCTTTATCGTTTATGTTAATTACTTGTCTATAAGTGATCCTATATTCCGCTGCGTACTCGTGTATATTAATGTGTTAATATGATAAAAGGTTTTTATAAATTCCAACAGTGGCATCACGAGCCGTTCGTATAGGTTTTAATTACATTAAAAATAACGAAAGAGATAAAATTGTGTAAACTTACTATGATGGCGTTTGAATTATTTTTTTCATAAACCCTAATTAGGGTTAATAAAATTAATTAGACAAACCCTAAGTTGTATGCAATTTTTGTTGATAAATATATTGTTAATTGTTAATTAGTCGTTATTTATCACGTTGTTAATTGTTAAAGTATGGTTCGATCCATGGGAATCATGCAAGTTTACCATGGATCATGTGTTCTTGATTAATTGTTTTAATTGAAGTCATGTTTGATGTGGTATGCATGAATTATGTGATTAATTGTTAATTGGGTATATGTTTTAGGTTAATGTTTATTTGTTTTGCTTTTGATTATAATTGTTGTATATCATGGTTCAAGCAAAGGGTTTTTCTGAAAAATAAAAATAAACCGGACTAAAACTATATAAAATTTAATTTATTATAATCATGTTCTTGCACGATCATATGTGGCAACAAATGAGTCGCCCTTACATGATTTTAAATCTAACTCACGCCGTGATTAGCAAGAATCAAGTTTAAAAGTTGTTTTATATTTTAATGTTGTAAAATTTTATTAATGACGTAATTTACAAAAGTACTATCTAGTTGCAAGGCTAAGGTTCGGGAAGACTCATCAAGACTTCGGTCTTGTAGATATCATTGCCCTATAATACCTGACTACTTGTAGTCTCCTTATCTTGTATACTATTTAGGAATCCGCGAATGGTCTAGGGTTTGAATGATTTTAATCATTCTTTAATCTTTTCCCGTGATAAAACTAAACTTCTTTATATAGAATACATGTTGAATCGTCAATTTTTATGATATCACTATTTATACAATTTAATTGTGAGTTAATTAAGTGATGTTTATAATTAACGAATTGAGTAAATTTGTTAAATTATCATGATACAAAGATGTTGCATGCTTCTTTGTACATGTTTTTGAATTGTCAAAATTTATATACCTTTTGAAATAAGTTTATTTGCCATCCAACGTGTAAAAGCACTTGCACTTACTCTTTTACCATACGTTAGACTGTGGTGATTTTGTAACCCAATGTGATATAATACACTTGATTGTGAGACGTCGGTGCTATATAATCACGGTTTTTGGTTGGACGAATTAAGCAAGTTAAGATAGGTGAGACCTTAACTCGTGGCAATAGATGGGATAAACATGTTCGCTTTTTTACTTTTGAATTGTCACAAGTGATGTATATAAAGTTGAGTCCTATAATTCTAGAAGTTGTATTGGATGCAATTATTGAACGTCAATTACCCCTTGAATATCATCATCACTAGCAGATCAACTGATGCGGTGGCGGTATGTCTTGGTCGATTCTAGCTTTTAGAAAATTAATTGTTTATTTATAAACATGGGTATTTAATTTTCTATAAAGATAAGATTATCGAAAATACTAAAATTGAATTTTGTGATTCTTTTAAAAGTATTATTGCAACAAAGTTCCATAAACTAATGTTTGTTTGACAAACAAAGTCTCATTTTCTTGTAAGAAAGAAAGAGAAATATACCTATTCTTTTTTTGTGCAAGGAAAAACTATTAATAGGTGTGATTGGATTATTGTAAATATCAATCATTAAGTGAACTTAAATGGTTAAGTAGATTTGCACAACTTATTGTTTCAAGTAGATCTCATTAATCTTTTTGGGTTTTGAGCATCTTTCAAACTAATGAGTCTCTTAGCAATCTCTAGGCAAGCAATACTTCTTTTGTTCTTTACATGTCGATCCCCTTAAGGCTATAATCGATAGAACAAAACAAGTGTTTTGTTTGTTTATTTTGATTATAATAACTAGCTTTATTTATCCTAGTTATTATGTTTTAACCCAACGTAGGCACTAAATACCCTTATTGAATGGTAGGCCTAATATGGGGGAAATTGCATGCCAGTTTTCAAGTTAATGAAAGCATGATAGATAGTCTATTATTTACATGGTAGAAATTCATACACACTCTATAATACATAAGTAATAGTTAATTATGGGCATTTAAAGCGAGTATGGAAGTAAATAAATCGCTATTTGCTATTTACTGGTGAAGTAACATTTGTAATGTTGTCAAATCCAGTGGGAGCGTTGCGAAATACATTAATGCAATGTTGTCTAATTCAGTGGGAGCTACAAGCTTGTTTACCTTCGTAGTAATCCATATTATTTCTAGTTTGACTTGAAAAAATAATTTACTTTCATAATGTGAAGAACCATAGTTTTAAGGATAAATGCATCCTATTTTATATGATCATCACTTTTGAAGTATTTTTCATATAATAATTATGCAGAATTTCTTATAAAACTATATGGTTGACATTCTACTAGTTATTCAAATATATATGACATTATCATACTGTTCTAAAATATTATGTTTCGTAGTTGTGTATATTCGTACGTGATGTTGTGCCGTGCACAAGTGGGAGAAATCTTTATTGTGTGCAAGGTACAACACATAAGAATATGACAAATGGTTTCTTGACAGCGAGATAAGAATATGATATTCTATTAAGGCTTATACATTTAATTGTCAATGTATGTTGTCTTGTTTAGAAGATGTCAAGATACAACACATAACAATATGACAAATGGTTTCTTGACCGCGAGATAAGAATCTAATATTCTATTAAGGCTTATACATTTAATTGCCAATGTATGTTGTCTTGATTAGAAGATGTCAAGATATGAATAACAAGCTACTTCAACTAATTTGTTTATATTTATTGGAATGTTTCTTGGAATGCACAATAATATAAATGAAGTAAGCAATTAACTTGAAATAACTATTGAAGTTGTTCATAGTTACTTTATGAATGTTTATGTCTCTTGTAAAGCATAAGCATATAGTCTTTAATTGTTAAAAGACTTATAACATAAAGTAAATAGTTTACTTGTTATGTCTTCTTGTTAATGAACATGAAGTCTTTGAATTATTCAAAGGATAAACAATGTATATAGAGTTATTGAACTATTTAATGGTGTATACATTAGAGCATGCCTTAGGATTTTAAATGCAATATATTTTCAATCTTGTGTTGACAAAATTGATAAGTATTTAACCTAAAGAGAATTAAGTTATTTAGGGATTGTCATATAGTATTACAATCTCAAATACTCATAGAATGTCTTGAGTGATAAATCAAATTCTTTAGAATTATTTGATGTTGATAACTTGAAATACTTTACCTCCAAAGTTGTCAAGGTTTAGAAATTGAGTATACAAAGTATATACTTAAATATTACTCTGACCTAGAAGGAAAATAAGACACCATCAAGATATGGAATGTGATGTATCACATTGAGTCTTTAAAGTTGAAGTTATGAATTTGTCAAGAACTATCAAGGTATTTTGTGACGTGTTCCAAAAGATAACAATTTGTTGTTGCCCTACATGCTAAGTATTTGAAGAATAGTCTATGATTACTAAAATCAAGTGGGAGGAATCGTAGATCTTTAAGAGATAAATAACAAAATACGCAACCTTCTAAATATACTAGCGGGAGTCATAATGATGGTGAACATAAAGTGTTGAACATCGTGATGATAGAACTCACATTCATAGATCCGCAAGGATGTCTTTAGTAGTTGAATGATATATTGATATGTCAATACTAAGGAATATATGTTAGAGGATCATTGTGACCCTACTAACTATATAGATGTATTATTGAATCTTGAATGTCATTATTGAATAAAATTATGAATGAGTAGATGCAAGTCCATAGAAGATAATCAATTTTTGGAAACTTGATTAATCTTTCAACAATCGGTTAGACCGTGAGGTGAATATAAGTTTCTTTAGTGAAAGACTCACATGGACAATATTGTACAACATGATTAATGCACAATATGTGATAGAAAAGTTCTACATGCATTAATAAAGATGATTTATTGTCATGATAGTTTTATAATGATAAATATAACAATGTAATATTTAAACTCTTTTGTATGATTGCATTAGCGAGGACGATTGTAATCTAAGAGTTTATAAATTACAATAATCTTTATGTAGTGTACATAATGCGAGAATCCATGTATGGATTAATGCATGCATCTAAAGAATATATCTCAAGTCTAATTATTAAATCTATGTGTTAATTTTTAATTAGATTTAAGATAACTTGTGAGTACATCTAAAAGCTAGTGGGAGTATTATGTTTATTTCTTAAATCACATATGATGCATGACATATGGAAAGCAATATTCCACGTAAGCTAGATGTTAAACCTTAGCTTGGAATAAGGTTTCATATGAAAGGGTTTTGAAATTAAACGGGTGACCTTGATATGTATGTTTATTGTAATAAACATTTGTGGTTAATGAAATCCAACACAACATGAAATATCATTTAGAAAGTCTCAATGAATATATCTCATTTGATGAGAGTTCACATAAGATGAAAACTTAAGGGATTCATCATGTAAATCATATTGTGTGTATGGATAGTTGTAAAACTTTTATAAGTACAAAAAGATTTGACAACAACGATTGCTTAAAGTGAAATCATTTAGATGATTAGTACAAATGTTATGATAAGATTCGTTTAGGATATAATGATTATTACTAACTTGAATTGTTCCAAGTAATGAATATTCTATATGATAATAAGATGCAATTATCATTGTCAACAAACTTAGAGTTTAGAAACACACCAAATATTATCATAGTATTAATTTATAGTTTATGGATTATAATATATCACAGTGATGTTTCTAGACATGGATGATAGATTGATTGAGATAACACTCAATACTAATCATGGTACGATTTCATCTTTGATGATGACCATGTGGATTAATTATGTTCAATTGAGCGTAACATTGCAATACATATTAAAAGAATAAAGAATACTTTATAGTTTAAGAAGCTACTAAAGAAGATTGTTTTCAATAAGGTGTTTTGTTGGACTCACACACCTTATAGGATGTACAACAACGATACTCCCATTTTGTTATGTTCATATGTAGAAATGTACATAATAACAATCATTATATATGTTCAGGGAGTTTCACAATTGTGAATTTGAAATAAGTTTTCTCAAAATTCCAAGGATCAAACCTAGTAGAGTTTTATGAAACATATGCCTAGACAACAAGTATGATCGTCATATCTTGAGGCATGATTTTTCAACTAAGGTTATCATGCATTGATCTTTTAGTATTTGGATAAAGGATATTGTTAAACAATATTTATTTTATGAATTGAAGTATTTGATATATTCGTTTTCATTAATATTTATTGGTCCTATTTTTATATGTTAAATCCTTGAATAATATGTTATTCTGAATTGTCTATGTCGATTGATTATATGGGAATATAATTGAATTAAGACATATATGAGAGATGGTAATATTCGTAGAATATGTAAGAACGGTTCACTAACTCATACGATATCCAAAAGTTCTATATTGGACATCTCCTACTTACAATTCAATCACTTTATGGATCGGCGTCTTTAAGTGAAACTTGTAAATGATTTACATTACTAAATCCTTTGACTTGAGATGCAAGCAGGTCTTATATATGTTGATGGTACTTTTTGCTATAGTTCTAACGCTATCCTGAATAAGGTAGTAATAAAGACTATAATCATTTGTATCTTGAAGCATGTAAGAGGCACGTGTAGTCAAGATAGAATTTGTTCATTCAACTAGGATTGAAGAATAATGCTACTGGGCCCCTCGTTAATTAATTAGATGTTTGTATGGCCATACCCAATGGTAATCCAGATTTGTCTCGACTAGATTGGTAATCTATATTAATTATGTAATGCGAGAAAAAAAATAGTTAAAATGGAATGACTTTGATCCATATCCATTATTAACATGGAATTTGAGAAACAAAAGGATTGTAAATGTTTTAAGTCATTTAAATGTACTTTATGGAAAACTACACCCGAGAGGTTCCGGGAGCATTGACGTGTTGCTAGACGCTAACCAATGTTATTATATTATATTATTGTACATGTCCAAGTGGGAGCTGAAGGAATATGTACACGTAAATAATATATGTCCGGAAGTCGTCCCGAGCCTAAGGAGACACACGCGTTAATACGTAAAACAATTATAAATTAATATATTATGCGTAATATATTAATTAGTGATAAGTTATTACAAACGTTAATTAATTAGTTAACGATATTTTACAAACGATTGTTAAACGTTAACTATAATAATTAATATATATATATATATTATTATATATAAAACAAATAAAATGTTATTTGTATAAGAGGCAATTTGCAAAGCTATTCTAATTGGATTAGGCCAACCGACCTTTGCATGATATATATATAATCTATGACTTGTGGTCATTAATAGATGGATATTCCCTACGACAACAAGAACTAATCGGCAATCTTTGTTTGGGTTTAATATGCTATTCAACTAACAACGATTGTTAGGTTTTGTTCTATTTGTTTTAAAAAGGTTTTATTAGCTTATCACTATTGGTACTAGCATACTTAATTGTTTGCTATAACGTATTGTGTGCGTACTCTTAGAGAGATCATTGTTTGATCTTTGGGTTTTCGTTTATATTGTGGTTCGATAAAGGTGATTTATCCATCGCTAAAAGGTACGCGTTTCTTTATCGTTTATGTTATTTACTTGTCTATGCGTGATCCTATATTCCGCTGCGTACTCGTGTATATTAATGTGTTAATATGATAAAAGGTTTTTATAAATTCCAACAGAAGTTACAGTAGGGTACCGCAATTTAGTTACTTCGTATAAAACACACACGTGTAGTCATACGCTGCTTGACGATACACTTGCTGCTAATAACAAACTTGCACAGTTCGACTATGAGAACAAGTAATATAAAATGAATGATAGAGCAGGCCTTGGCATTTGGGGGTGGCCGGGGAGGTTCACCTGCGACGACTCTGGGCTATCCAAAAAGATAATCGCCCTGGGATTAGTCGGCTCGCAATGTCGAGTCGGAACCCAGGCTATGTTACACAGAGACGGATACGGAAACAGGGACGGGTACGGGGACGGGTACTTAGAAACGTCAATGTCCGAAAATCCATGAAACGGGTACGGCTGGAAACGTTTTTGTATTATATATATATATATATATATATATATATATATATATATATATATATATATATATATATATATATATATATATATATATATATATATATATATATATATATATATATATTAATAAATTAAATAAACATGAATCTTTAACTGATAAAGCAAGAAAAAATAAATATTGATAGTGAGACAAAACATATACTTAACAATAAACACATACCGATAGTCAATTTTTAGAGGTTTGTTAGAAGATATAACGACCTACCATATGTATATACAATAAAAATGGACTAAACTATGTTTCATGGCCCAAAAATTAGCCAGAAACGTGTTAAAAGCCCAAGAACCGTTTCCCTTCGCGTTTCTGCTAGAGCCTCGGCGTTTCCAATCTTCATGAAATGTTTCCCTTTTTGGAGAAACGTTTCCGCCGCGTTTCCAGGCATTTCCAGCCGTTTCCCGTTTCCGAAACGTTTCCGAGACGGGCACGACATCCGAGGGCGTTTCCGTGCAACATAGAACCCAGGTATACCTAAAAAAGAGCAGGCCTTGGTGGCTCTTGTGACACTTGAAATAGATTATCGTAAGTATGGTTATGGAGACATGATTGTAAGATTATAACTTGGAAAGGATGGTTTGTAGTAGGCTTGCACAAACTAATTATAAAATTGGAAGAATTAATATTCAACAGTAAGTTGCAGGGAGAGTATATTCTAGTTGTCGATTGCTGTAAAATAAGCTTTCACTTAGATAAAGATGGGATAATTAGGGGAAATTAGGGAAGTGAAAATAGTCACTTGATGTGAATGCAGTTGGAAAGCTCCATGTTTGTATTTTAAGTTGTGTTTAGAGGCAAATTAAAATAGGTGCACTTGTCTTGCTCCCGCCACCATTTACTAAGCAATTTGAATGTGATACAAGACAATTTGCTATGTAAAATCTTTTACAACAGGAACTGATATCTTAACATCTTCCGTTCAAGTGCCTGCCGCGATTTCTTATAACTTGTTTACACTTTTCTTCATTGTCTTTCAGTCTGAAGTTTTTGCCGTTACATTTGCATTCCTTGCAACAGCTGCCATCTTTCTGACAGCGAATGTTCTCCTCCTGGTAAGCTCTTCAGTTTTAGAGCATTTGCCGACTGCATAGTTAATCAATTAAAAAATTCTTGGTAAAAAGTTTTGAGTTTTCTAATATGTGCTCGATCAAACAGAAACAAGTGAATATTGTATTATTACGTGTTTCATTGACACCTAATAGACCAGCATCTAAAAGTTAATGACAGTATGAATAAAAAACAAATGATGACCATAAAAAAAAGGTAAATTTGTGCACCCATCGAGATTAGCTGACAACAATCCTCTACTGAGCCATGGCCGAAACCATGAACTCAGTTAATCACGTTCTGGTCATATGGTCATGATGCATCAACCAGACACGATTTACTGTCTCCCGAGGAATCAAGAAAACAGAGGTTGCTTGTGGTTTTTATAAACAGCTTTTCATTTATACTCTCCAGCGACGTGGGATGAAACATCATACAACATTTCCTTGAGTATTATTTTTCTTTGTATTTAGTTGCCTGTTTGTTATCTCTATACATTATCACAATATATAAATAAAGGCCTAATCAATGGAACGAAGCAAGCATAAATAAAGGCGAACTCCAAGTCTATATTAGGTGTTGTATTTTAGATATGCAAGGATTCTAAAGAAACAAGTTGTTCGAACTCCAAGTCTATATTAGGTATTGTATGACTCTCCCACTTTGATACTTGTTCAAAGCTTAAGTCGTCGTGCAAATGTTTAAGACATAGATTACAGCGACTTGGATGTTAGAAAAAGTAGCAAAACTTCTACCAAAAAAACAAATTACAGGTAGCAAACGCCAAAAGTATAAACTTTACTTATTTCACCAAAAAATTAAACACCAAATTACACCCCTTAAATAACGAAACACATGACTTCAGCCAGTCAAAGAAGGGAAAAGGAGCGATAATATCGTACGACTGCTTAAATTATATGTGCTTGCTATAATGCTCTTGATCACGTTCCCTTTCATGGTCTTGGCAACGTTCACGCTCTCTAACGGGAGACGAGTCATATCTGTGCTTGAAATGCCTATCATCATCACTAGATTCATATTCTAAGCTTTAAGAAGCGGTTTTGCTGCTGCTCTTTCTGGAGACCGATGCAGACACGCCAACGGTATAAACTCACATCATTCATCAAATATCTCAATCTTTTAAAACCTTTCTTCATATCTTCAGGGGTTTTATTCCGTCAACCCCAAGTTACCAACAACCCTGTAGTTTTCATGGCCTATATTTCGCAATGATACTGAACTCGAACGAATTTCATATGTGAATAGTCAAAGCCTGACTGTCAAAAAAACGTGTACGAAGCGAAAATAAGCATACAAGCAGTTTCTAATAGTAAAAGATTTTACAGACACAAAGTTTTACCGGGTCAACCCAGCACCTGCTTTGTTACGAGAATGATATTTTCATG
This sequence comes from Glebionis coronaria, assembly GCA_025667525.1. Taxonomy (NCBI): domain Eukaryota; kingdom Viridiplantae; phylum Streptophyta; class Magnoliopsida; order Asterales; family Asteraceae; genus Glebionis; species Glebionis coronaria. The sequence continues at coordinate 78,918 of JANFOE010000623.1, read as the reverse complement.
AACAAAGGGCTTAACCTGAAATCCAACAACCCAAAAGGTTTGAACTAACTTAACAACATGACCAAAATGGTGTTCGGTAATATATTATCAAGGCTTACAGAAAGGCTGCAAATTATTTTTTGTTTTGACTATGATTTGTAGGTAGTGATATTGTAAAAACACTTGTTTCTGAAGGTGTCCAGGAATAATGAAAACTTGTATATCGAGTGAGCAGATATCCACAAATTCGGACTATGAATTGGTGACCAGGCTAAGGCAATAGTGAAACACCTATAAGATCGTGGAGACCCCAATAGCAAGCTAAATTATTCAACACATTTTATAAGGTTTTGAGCTTCAACAAAAGTTTAAGTGATTTTAAACCCATTTGACCCGTTGCCCTTTTAGTTAACTTTTTGTGTGATCTGTTTGAGATATAACATATCCCAAATCAACCATTATTAGTAAGTATGAGATTGGTTTGTGATATAACATATATAATCACATACCAAATGGTAGAGCGCTCACTTAGCTTGCAAATTGGGGATGTAGCTCAGATGGTTAGGGCGCTTGCTTAGCATGCGAGAGGTATGGGGATCGGTACCCCGCATCTCCACTTTTTGAATCGTTCTTCCTTTTTGTCTATTACTTTTGCATTGTGACCATCTTTGCATGTTTGACCTTTCGCGCAGTCGTTTTGGAGAACCCATAATATATGTACTAAAGGTTAGCGTGCGTGTATCGATTTATTTTGTCAAGTAAGGCAAATGAACCTCATTGCAAACACCAGTAACTTCGTACATGTTTCCTTAGTTCAGGTACCTACCTGCAACACTACATTGAGGAGTTGACTTATAGAATATCTTGATACTATTGTTTATTTGGCAAAATGTTTTAAGCTGTATTATGTTCAAGAATGTTGAAGATGGTTAGTACCACTAGTCCGCTATGAGCTTACTAAATATACACAAAAGAGCATGAACTTGTAATGGCTCTAATTCCGATGCCTATGGAACGGTTTTAAACTTGATCATTGCATCTTGTGATATCTAAACGTGGCGATAAGTACCCTTTAGGCGAAAGAATAGTTCATTTGTGCTCATTGCTTAGTTAAGTGCCTTTCACCTTGTGCAGCTTGTTCATTATATACATTTTGCCTCTCTCTCAAACTTCAACTACAAACCAAGAAGCTTCTGTTTTCCGTATGAATACGTTTTCCACAGCTCCATTGGCTTTACTTTGGATAGAAATTTTTGTAGAAACTACGTTTTGCATATCATCATTTCGCCTTGTGGCATAAACAATTCTCATCTATAATAAACTCTGATTAAGTAGTGTTGTGTAATTAAGTCACGAATGATAAAAAATGTGTTCTGGTTATGCCATCTGTTGACTTAATGGTGATATGCTAAACGTATGGTCTTCTGCTAAAGCTATTTGAAGAAAAACTTAACAAGGATGATTTAAACAAGATTGAACCTTGAACTCAAACGTTTCATAGATAAATCAAAGATAAAGTAACAAAACCTGATAAAGATCACCACAGTTAATCTGGTGTGATCCTATTATCTAAATGATAATAGTTTTACAAAGATAAACAAGAAATGATCTGGGTTACATGATTTAAAAAACAAGAGAGAACACACAAAACACACAGATAAAAATAACCCAGATAAAATGACAAGAATAGGGAGCGTCCCATTATATTCCCAAGAGTCAAAGAGTCAAAGCTTCAAAGAGACGTTTGTCTCTAATATACATCCAAGTCTTCAACTTTCACATAAGCCAACTTAAGCCCTCCACCTCATCAGCATCCTTCAAGACTTGTCCAAAGTAACCCTGAAACATTCAAAGTTAACAAAGTAAGTCCCTCTACTTATAGTATGGTATCTGATTAGGTCCAAATATTTTAACATCCCCCCTTAATCAGATACCCAATACAGATTACACATGCCAAGTTTTTTAACAAGAGCATTGTGTTGTAATGTATCCAGTCCCTTTGTGAGGATATCTGCTATTTGATTAGCAGAATCCACCTTACAAGTTTTAACAACACCACTCAGAATTTTTTCCCTCACAAAATGTAAGTCAATTTCTAAGTGCTTGGTTCTTTCATGGAATACTGGATTAGCAGCTATCTTAATAGCTGAGTTACTGTCACAGTACAAGGTAACAGGTAAAAGATTTTCACATTTTAAGTCTTTCAAAATCTTTAGAATCCAGATAACTTCACTGGTGACTGAAGCAAGAGCTCTATACTCTGCTTCAGTGGAGGATTTGGAGAGAGTGTTTTGCTTTTTACTCTTCCAAGAAACAAGATTGTTATTAACAAAAACACAATAGCCAGTAACAGATCTCCTAGTAACAACACACTTAGCCCAATCAGCATCAGAATAAGCATTTAGAAACATACCAAAAGTCTTCTTAATGTGAATGCCCAAACCTGGAGAACCTTTAAGATATCTTAATATCTTGAAGGCAGTTTTGAGATGAGATTTCAAAGGGGAGTGCATGAATTGACTTAAGCAGTGAATTGCATAAGATATGTCAGGCCTGGTATTGGTTAAGTAAATAAGCTTACCCACCAGCTTTTGAAAGTCAACAATATTATCAAGTAAACGGTCATCAATAGTTGCCTCATTTGAAACAGAAAGTTTAGTAACCAAAGGAGTGCTAGCAGGTTTGCAAGCCAACATACCATACTCAGAAAGAAGGTCCAACACATACTTCCTTTGATTTAAGCAAATGCCCCAATTAGTATCAATAACCTCAATACCCAAGAAATATTTCAACTTTCCTAAGTCCTTAATCATAAACTTAGTTTTCAGAAACATCTTAAATTTATCAATCTCAGCAACATTGTTCCCAGTAATAATAATATCATCAACATACACAAGCAAGGCAAGAAAAACATTACCAAGAGACTTAGTCTACAAAGAATAGTCAGATTTACTTTGAACAAAACCATTTTCACTTAACACAACTGTAAGCTTAGCATTCCATTGTCTAGGAGCTTGTTTAAGCCCATACAATGACTTTTTTAGTCTGCAGACCATGTTATCACCACCAGCAAGATAGCCTTGGGGTGGTTTCATGTAAACAGTCTCATCAAGGTCACCATAAAGAAAAGCATTATTAATATCAAGTTGGAAAACAGGCCAAGAATGCACAATAGCAATGTTAAGTAAGCATCTAACAGTAACCATCTTAACAACAGGAGCAAAAGTTTCATCAAAGTCAATTCCTTCTTTTTGACCAAAGCCTTGGGCAACAACCCTAGCCTTGTATCTTTCAATTTCACCACTAGATTTAAACTTAAGTTTCCAAACCCACTTACTACCTAAGGCCTTTCTACCCTTTGGTAATTCAACAATGTCCCAAGTATCATTCTCAAGAAGGGCTGCAAGTTCAGTGTTCATAGCATTGACCCAATCAGGATTTTGAGAAGCTTTAAAAAAACTTTTTGGTTCACTATTTTTATTAAGTTGAGTGACAAAGCAAAAGTTTTCAGGATTAAGCTTAGAGTATCCCACAAATTTTTCAAGACCATATTTAACTTTGGAGTTAACCACATAATCATTATAGTTTTTAGGAAAAACAGAGCTTCTGGTAGACCTTCTAACACCCTGAGTAGGAGCACTTGGATTTTGATCTAAGTGACCTTCAGATTCATTGTTATCATCAAGTGTTGCAGCCTCCCCTTCTAACCCAGCTTCAATATCCTCACTGTTATGAGCATCATCTCCAATAACAGGAGAATCAACAGTGTCCATATTGTTCCCATGATTAGAAGAGTGGCTACCCTCACTTTGTGACTCATGGTCACTATTATGCCTAGACATTACTCTCTCATCATCATTAGGTAGCTCAGGGTTATCTAAATCAAAAAAATTTAACAGATTTTTATCTTGACTAAGACTAGGAACATTAGACTCATCATGCTTGTTTTTTGAGATAGAATCCTTAAAAGGAAATATAGACTTAAAAAAACTCACATCTCTAGAGACAAAAAACTATTTTCTATCAAGACTAAAAAGCCTGTAGCCCTTCTCAGAATTAGAATAACCCATCATAACACATTTTTCAGACTTAGCAGACAGTTTATCATGACTATTCAAGATAGTAGCAAAGCACAAACATTCAAAATTCTGATAAGAGAGAGATTCGGACAATTATTGTAAATCATTTCATAGGGGGACTTCCCATTTAACACAGAAGAGGGTAATCTGTTAATGAGTAAGGTAGCAGTTAGAATGCATTCAGACCAAAATTTCAAAGGAATTCCCCCTGAAACATAAAACACCTAGCCACATTTAATAGGTGTCTATGTTTCCTTTCAGCCACCCCATTTTGCTGTGGGGTATAGGCACATGAAGTTTGATGAAGTATGCCATTGTTGTTACAAAACTTATTGAAAGTCTGGTTAACAAATTCAGTACCATTATCACTTCTAAAGATCTTAATGTTTCTTTTAAACTGATTTTTAATCATTTTATAAAACACATCAATAAAAGTGACAACTTCATCCTTAGACTTAATGAGATATACCCAAACAGCTCTAGTAAAGTCATCAACAATGGTCAGAAAGTATCTATGGCTAGTATGACTAATCACCTTATAAGGACCCCATAAATCAAGGTGAACAATGTCCCCTAAACACTTGGTATTATGGTCACTTAAAGGAAAGGGCTTTCTGGATTGCTTAGCCCTTTGACAAACTTCAAAAAAGTCATACTTATCATGTTTATCAAGTTTCAAAGTGGCTTTTAAGATGTCTAAAGCAGGGTCACCAGGATGTCCAAGTCTACAATGCCAATCATAATAAGATAGAGAACAAATAGGGACAATTTGACTAGCATTACACTTAATACCTTTAGTATCTAAGTAGTATAAACCACCACATTGATTACCAATCCCTAGAATATTTTTCAGATTTAAATCCTGATTCAAAAAAAGGCATTTATTTTCATCAAAAACCAAAAATATCTTGTTATCCTTGGCTAATTTATGCACAGATATTAAAGTAACGCAATACTCAGGAATAACCAACACATCAAACAAGACAAGACCATTTCCCAGTTTTAGATTTCCAATCTTGGATATGAAAGCTTCAGTCCCATTAGGATGACTAACTTTGATTTTTAAGTGAGAAATATCAAACACATTGTCCAATTCCTTTTCATCATTAGTCATATGTTGGTTAGCCCCAGAGTCAACCACTTTCCCATGTTGAGTAACTTTAGAATGAATATTAGAACAAAAAAAGTTACTAAAATTATCATTGAAGGCTTTACTGGAGTTAAGGTAAGTACCCTACCATATTGGCTTGCACACCCTTCTCACTCCCATTGTTCTCTTTGATAAGAGAGAGTAAAGCAGAAAGTTGTTCATCAGAAAAGACAGAGTTGGGATTAGTCCCCACAGAATTGTTAGAAACATTTTTTCCTTTAGAGTTTTGGCCAGGTCTCTTTTTTCCAAAATTAGCAGGGTACCCAATGAGTCTAAAACATCTATCAATAGTATGCCCATTGTACCCACAATTTTCACAAATCACTTCAGAATTCCCATTGGTATTCCCATTAGGTCTGTATGTGTTCCCATTGGGCCTATAGGTATTCCCATTGGGCACATTAGGTCTAGGGTTACTATTGTAGTTGGGGGTAGCATTGAAATTAGGTCTAAAGCCACCAGAGTTATTACTCTGATTTCTTTGAACCACATTTCTGGTGGGCCCATTTGCAAAGAAAGCAGATTTTGATTCCTTTGAGAGAAACTAGACACATTGCCAGAAGCAACTCTGTGAGACTCCTCACTAGAGATAATGGCATAAGCCCCTTTGACATCAGGTAAAACTTCCCTAGAAAGAATAGAACTTCTAATGGTCATGTAAGAGTCATCAAGACCCATCAAGAATTGCATTAATTTCAACAGATTGTTATGGTTCTTAAATTCACTAGTAGCAGAACACACACAATTAGGAAGCTCAACCATAGCATCATACTGTTTCCACAAAGCATTCAAACCATGATAGTAATCAGATAGATTAGAACCATTTTGTTTCAAAATATTAATTTTATGATGCAAATTAAAGATCACAGACCCATCAACCTTATGATAAGTCTCCTTTAAGTCATTCCAAACATGTTCAGCCTTTTTAGAGAAAATCTGACCTAAAAACAACTCTTCAGATATAGAATTAAGAATCCAACCAAGCACAACAACATTGCCTCTGTCCCATTGTTTTCCCAAAACATAGTTAGTTAAGGATCTTTTACAAGAACCATTGATAAAACCAGTTTTATTTTTTCCTTCCAAAGCCAAAAGCATAGCATTAGACCAAACTTGGTAGTTCTCAGTACCTTTAAGTTCTATAGAAATCACACTCAATGTGGCAGAGTCATTTGGGTGAAGATGCAAAGGGTCACTAATATCAAGTTTGCTAATCAAGGTGACAGATTCTTCCCCAATCTGATCATCTTGGTGTTCAGTATCTGTGTCACCTTGAACACTAGTCATGGTGAACAATCACAGATATAAACACAAAAACCCAAAAAATAACTTAACCAAGGTCAACAAAGTTCCCAGGAATCCAAACCACTCAAGGGTGGTAGGTCAAGGGCAAGACCAAGATTAAGGGTCCAGATATAAGAAGTCCCCACAAAAACACAACCATGTATAAGAGAGAGTAAACAAGAACGTAATATGAACAACCCACAAAAAGAGCCAAGAAACCACGTATGTAAAGCAATAATGAATAAACAAAAAGAGAGAGAGCAGAGGTGTTACAGTGCAAACACAAAATCTCAATCGATCTATTTCCTCTAGATTCACTTATTCTAGAAGAAATAGAACCTCCTTTCCCAAACCTATTTTAAGAAAAAAGTAGGGAATAGATAAATCGCCAACAGATCTATGAAATAGATCAAAGAACCAACATCCCTTCACCACGAGCAAAGTTAGAACATGTATATATATAAGAAACCCCCAAAAAAGTTTGAAACCCTAAAATTAAAAAATCGATTTTAGAATAATTAAACCACAAAAAAGTGAAAACCTTTTGAATCTGGCTATCTCAATAGCAGATCTTTCCAAAAAACATATCAATTTAAGAAAACCCCAAAAATTTTCGAAACCCTAAGAATTTTTTTACGATTTCAGAGCAACCAGGCTCTGATACCATGAAGAAAAACTTAACAAAGATGATTTAAACAAGATTGAACCTTGAACTCAAACGTTTCATAGATAAATCAAAGATAAAGTAACAAAACCTGATAAAGATCACCACAGCTAATCTGGTGTGATCCTATTATCTAAATGATAATAGTTTTACAAAGATAAACAAGAAATGATCTGGGTTACATGATTTAAAAAACAAGAGAGAACACACAAAACACAAAGATAAAAATAACCCAGATAAAATGACAAGAATGGGGAGCGTCCCATTATATTCCCAAGAGTCAAAGAGTAAAAGCTTCAAAGAGACGTTTGTCTCTAATATACATCCAAGTCTTCAACTTTCACATAAAACAGCTTAAGCCCTCCACCTCATCAACATCCTTCAAGACTTGTCCAAAGTAACCCTGAAACATTCAAAGTTAACAAAATAAGTCCCTCTACTTATAGTGTGGTATCTGATTAGGTCCAAATATTTTAACACTATTATCGCTGTTAAAGGCGAGGAAGGCATGCAGAAGCTATGTAGTTAATGGTGTTAAAACCCGCCGTCGGCTGATATTTGGGCGTTTGGCTGTATTGTGTTTGAGATGTTGACTGGAAAACAGATTTGGCTTCATCAAACACTCGCCAAGAGGCCCAAGTGCATCAACGAATTAACACATACGTAGAGTTTACACAGCCATTTGGATGATTCTCATACTACCAAGTACAAAACTAGCATCAACAAATCTACCGAGCAAAAGCTAAACATTTAACAACTGTCAAGAATCCCACATTCCCTTCATTAATATGGTTTTGGGTACCACCAATCTCTTAACGAGTGAGCTGTTTTACCTTCGAGTTTTCTATGTAGCACAAGGGGCATTTTGCTGATCATACACCTAGCTTTAATCTAAAAACTGAGGGATGCTGGTAGATACTTAGTTGCTAGTTACGTTGGAAATTTTGTGGTCATTGTAAACTGCTTTTCATTTATACTTTCCAGCGATATGGGATGAAACATCATACAACTATTGCCTATTATTTTTCTTAGTATTTAGTTGCCTATTTCTTATCTCTAGTACTTAATCAACACATTTATCACAATATATAATATGATTAATATCCCTATAGCCTGGAGCGCATGGGCTGCATATATGATCATAATTATGGCAGTCAATCCTAGAAGGAAAGCTCTCGCCCTCTACCTCATTTTACTCATTTATGTGTCTGTTGGTTTCCTTATCATTTCCATCGATTAGCTTCCATAGAAATCAACACTATGTTATACAACATTCTTTTATGACTTAATGAATGCTCGTTGCTGTATCTGATGTGGATTCCTACTCTTTGGTATTTGTAACAAAGTTTTGCTGAAACATTGTGATGACACTTGGTTAAAAAGAGGATTATATGTACTCGCAGGCAGCTGTGTTCCATCATATTTTAGTGAGAAGTAACATTCTCGCCCTCTGCCCCCAAGTTACTCGTGCATGTGCCTGCTGGTTCCTTATCATTAAAACTGAAGAGAAGTTGTAAATAGTGTAAATTGCAACAAAAAAAAACATCCAGGTGGTTGTTAGTGGTGGAATCTACAATTTTGAAAGCGAACACATACGCAGTTCTTGTGAGTAACTATTGTGTGCAATTCCTACTGGTGATGAAGCTAGGCTGTATGCCGAGTCACTAGACCGGATGGAATTTTGATGCCTAGTACAAGTTTTGTTAAAAAGTAGTGATTTTTCTAATATCCGCCCCATCAAATAGAATTGTATTTCTAATACTTGGTTATTAGCATTGTTAAGTGAAAATTGAGCTCGATCAACAGAATTATGTGGTTCGACATCGTCGTCCATATTCATTATTCATGCTTTGTAACATTTAAGCTTCAAGAAACACATTTTGAGTCTTAACGAGTGCGTGTGCAATTCGACAAACAACAAAACCAGATTTTAGAATTTAACTTTAAAGATTCCACATTAAATACATCAAATTAGCATTATAAAACTTATCTAAGTTTTGATTATTTTATTATCATATAAAAAATCTTTATATGTCAGGGACAAGTTTTAATTATTTTATTATTATATACAAATTTTAAAATCATAAATCTAAACTAATTTCATCTTAAAAATATTATTTTATTTTTAAGTAAAACTGCTCGAGATTTAAAATTTTAAAACTTATGATATCTAGATGTCTATACAACCATAAAAAAGTTGGAAGTAAAGTTATGACTCTCTCTGCAATTGATATCTCCTTTTTTATATTGATCCCTTTCTTGACCATTTGGCTCTATCAGGCGATGTGGGATACCAAAAATCACATACCCATATTAAACAAACACTCGAATTAACAAGACAAACTTCGAACTTAAATCTTCTACATTTCTTTGATTCCTCATTTTCGATTCACATTTAATCAAAGATAACTTGAGATTCAAAAGTGTATAACTTTGAGCATTGAAGATCTATACTAAGTTAATTGTAGTAATTCGTAAGGCTTTGTTCGATTCAAAGACTTTGTTATTATGAGACAGACATGGGAAAAATGGGGTTATGATTATGTGTGTGGCACCATGCTTTTAGTTATTAAACACATTTTTGTAGTCATAGATTTCATAAGATTGCCTAACAAATTTTGATACTTAGGGGACGTTTGGATACGAATTCTCCGTATGTGATACATGTTCCAGAAACATGAAAATTGAGATTGAATTATAGTAGGGGTAGCACAATTTAGTTACTTCGTCATTAAAACACACACTTGTCTTGCCAGGTTTGGGGATTACAGTAAGTGAGAAAAATTCGTAAATTTTGTTTTTTTCCTGTTATGCTTTTGTTTTGGTTTAGTTTTGGTTTGGGCTTTTGGTTGGGTAATTTTTTTTATTGATTTATGTTTTTAATACTTTGTTTTTAAATTTGCTATTTATATTGTATCTTGTTTTGAAAAGGAAAAAAAAATATGAATTCTCAAATTACTAATATCGAAAAGTTTTCGGGAAAGAGTAACTTTAGCTTGTGGAGGATTAAGATTCGAGCATTATTGAAACAACAAGGCATTTGGGCGCCTATTGACGGCACGAAGCCGGATGACATGAGTGATGCTAACTTTAAGTTGCAAGAAGAAAAGGCACACTCGACTATTTTGCTATGTTTATCGGATGAAGTTCTTTATGAGGTTGGTGACGAGGAAACGGCAAAAGGTGTATGGAAAAAATTAGAAGATATTTATATGACAAAGTCGTTGACTAATAAGTTGTTATTGAAACAACGTTTGTTTTCGCTTCGAATGAAAGAAGGTTCATTATTGAAAGAGCATCTTGATTCGTTGAATTCACTCTTAATGGATTTGAAGAATGTTGAAGTGAAGATTGAAGGTGAAGATGCAGCTCTTGTTCTTCTTGTGTTGTTGCCTCCTTCGTTTGAAAGTTTTGTTAGTTCATTTGTTGTTGGTAAAGACACTATCACTTTGGAAGATGTTAGATCTAGTTTGCATTCAAGAGAGCTTCGTCAACAAGCATCAGGAATTGGAAATGAGTTTGAATCTGTGGGTTTATCAACCTCAAGTCGTAATAGGGGTCGATATCGATTTGATAAAGGTAATGATAAAGGTGGAGTATCATCAAGTTCTCCGGTCCCTAATCCCAAAGTTCTTTGTTACTATTGCAAGGAGGAAGACCACTGGAAGCTCAATTGTCCTAAGCTAAAGGAAAAAGAATTGGTAATGGGTACTGCCAATGTCAGCTCGTGCTACGCGGGTTTCGAATGTGACTTGCTTTGAATGGATTTGTTTGGTTGATCGTTTTCAGGTTCGATCGTTCGTTTGTTTGTTTGTTTGTTTGGTTGATCGTTTTCAGGTTCGATCGTTTGTTTGTTTGATCGTTTTCAGATTCGATCGTTTGTTTGTTTGATTGATCGTTTTCATATTCGATCGGCTGTTTGTCTGTTTGCAATAAGCTAGTTTCTCTAGCATTTAAAATTTTGAATTTGTTTTTGAGTTTTTGACATTCCTTAGGAGTTTCGATCACGGTGGAGATTGTTAAAGATGTGATATAAACCCCTTTGGGCCGTTGAGTATTTTTAGTATCTTTGTAATAGGAAAGTAATAACATAAGTCGGTTTGTTTCGGCTTATAAATAGGGATTCATATGTTAAGAACTTTGTACCTTTGATTTCGTTTGATAATAAAGAAAAGCTTCCGCAAATCTTGTCGATTCTTGTTTATCTTTTGTTCTTCATCTTTGTTTATCGTTTGTTGATTCTAACACTAACGAATAGTTTTGAAGGTTAATTTGGATTTTACATCGGTGGTTTGGTTGATGAAAATGGTTTGGTGGATCTTATATGCAATTTTTGTCACATCCGAGCTCCTTCGATATTTGTTCCTCAAGTTATGAGTGAATTCTTCATTTACATATAACAAAAGAAGAATCAAAGAAAGACGCTACAGAGGAACCTGAATGAGTAAATCTTAACGTGACGTAGAAGATTTAATTCGAACTTTGTCTTGTTAATAACAACGTTTGTTTCTAGACAGACTTTTGCATTTTTGCTATCCCACATCGCCTGAGTGAGCAAATGGTCAAGAAATAGATCAATATAAAAGGATATGTATGTTGTTGTGTTAAGCATAACTCAAAGACATGTTTTCTGTCGTTGTATAACTATAAACATCTAATTAGTATAATTTTGAAATTTTAAACCTTATCACATCTTTACTCAAAAATAATATTATATTTTTTGAGAAGAATTTTGTTAAGATTTATAATTTTAAATTTTGTATAAAACAAGAAATAATTAAAAGATATTTTAACATAAAAAAGTTTTCTAAAACAATAAAATAATTGTCAAGTCGCTAGTTACTTGGGCTGATAATACTGGTCTTAATGCCGAGTTGAAACAGGTTTTTGATGCTCTTATTATGGTTGTTTTTTGGACTACATGGACTTTCCGTAATAAGCTCATTTTTGAAACGAGTAAGCCTCACAAGGATGACACTTTTGATAATATTCGATTTGTTTCTTATTTTTGGATTAGTAATAAACACAAGAAATGTAAGATGTCATGGTATTGGTGGTTGTACCTTCCTAATATGGCTTTTAATACTTTGTATTTTTTTTCTTACTTCTTGCTAGTTTGTTTATATCATTGCCGTTAAAAAAAATCAAAACTTATCTTACTATATTAAAGTTTTATGCTGCTAATTTGACGTATTTTATGTGATTTTTAGGTGAAATTCTAAATTCTCATTTCGTTGTTTGTCGGATTGTTGACGCACTCGTTAAAATTCATTGTGTATCATGAAGGTTTAAGTGTTATGAAACGTGTATATGCGACTATGTGAGCCTTGTGATAATTGCTCTCAAAAGCTCATGCACGTGAATAAATGTTATAGGCGAAACATGCAATACCTTCTCAAAGATAAAGTAACTAGAGCCTAGAGGCGGAATCAGACGACACAATTTTTTGAACCATAATTCTACTGAGCTCAATTTTCATTCAACAATGCTACTAATCAAATATTAGAAACACAACTCTATTTGATCATGCGCATATAACAAAATGCATTACTTTTTACCAAAATTTGTGCTACACCTCAAAATTCAGTCGGGTCTAGTGACGATCGCCTAGCGCCGTTACCGATAATAACTACCCACCATAGTTGCTCACTAAAATTGTCACGAAACGTCTAACATGACATGAATGATTATAACTTCGGAGCTTGTACATAAAATTCCAATTAGATGAGAGCGAGCTTTTGCATCTCTACTGTCCCATATCGTTTGCTTGGGCAATATGGTCAACAAAGAGATCCATATAAAAAAAAGTTGGAAATTGTTACTCCCATTTTTGCTATGATTTTGTAATTATGCAGCTGTATGATTCAACATAAAACTCTTAATTTATTCCCACCATTAAACAACATAAAACTCTAGCAAAAATCTACAGGGAATAGAAATAATCCAAATTCGGATCTTCGAATCTTATATTTTATGAACAGTCCTTGAATACACACATATATATATATGAGTCTAAAAAACTGGACAGGATGACATTTTAACACAACGTGTTTCGCGCCTCCTTAATGAAATAATCTTCTGTCTCAATCGATCGTGAACATTGTTTACTTTTCGTTGCCTCTTCATGTTTTCTGCTCCTTGGTTCTCTTGGCCGCCTTTTCTCTTTGTCCCTTTGATCTTGTCTGCAGGAGTTTTCGTAACTAAAACTTGCAGCTTATGTTGTTGAGCAGTTTCTTTTGCCGAATTTGACCTCTTTTCATCACAAGCTTTCTTTGGAACATAGTGCTTCATAACTAATTGCAATTGCTTTCCTGGCCTATAATTTGGCAGCTTCTCCTCCTTCTTGCTAATTAAGGTTAGCTGTTTTCCTTGCCTCCTGGGTGCGTTTTCCATGGTCATGTCATTATTATCATCACCGATACCATCAAAAAGAGTAGAAAAATCTATTTGATCCTCGTTTGCATTTGCAAAAGCAAATGCAAGATCATCAAGAGGAGGACAAGCAAGGCCCTCCCATTACTATGATTATGATTATGATACACCAATAACCAAGAACTTACAAATTGACAGAAAGTTGATTTTGGGCAAAACAAAGTTGATTGAACAATTGAATCAAAAGTCGGTGGAAATATCTGATTTAAGGCAACAAATTTGTGATAAAAATCTGGATTTGGCTGAGTTAAAGGAAACACTTCGTACCCTAAAAGGTAAGAATGTTATGGATAACGCAACCACTATCTCATCATCGTCCTCTAGTGCAATCAAAACGAACCTCATTGCCGTCACACCATTTAACAAGGGCCCTAGGACTAAACCATCTCAAACATTAGTCACTAAAGATAAGGCAAAATCAAAACCAGCTTCTAATATTCCCGTGTTGCCTTCTACAAGAGTAAGCACCACTACTAAGGCTCAAAGATCTAAGCTTAAAAGAAACAAGAAGAATGATAGGATCTTGCCCCCATCTAGTAGTCAAGTGAAGAAGAAAGTAGAAGCCCATGCTAGGAATGTTATTTATGTTTTGAATAAAAAGAATCATGTAGCTAAACCTAAAGGCTCTGCGGTTGTGCAGCGTTCTAAGCCTACTGTGAATTCTAATTTGAAATGTTGGAACTGCAATGAATGTATGTTTTCTAATCGTCATGATTCTTGCCTTATTGACCATGTGAATGAGATGAATGCCTATAAAAATGGTTTAGAATGGAAACCGACTGGGAAAGTGTTAACCCAAGTTGGTTGGATGTGGCGTCCTACTGGTAGAACTTTCACTATAGTAGGAATTGCTTGCCCTTTAACTAGGATCACTCCCACTAAAGCGAAGAAATTGTGCCCTTTAACTAGGAGTACCAAGGTTACGAAAACACAAGCGTGTCCTTTAACTAGGAACACCAACACTACTGTAGGAAACAAGTGCCCTTTAAATAGGTCTACTCCCACTGTAGTGCCTGCTAATAATCCAAAACCTCAGAAAGTTGGAACAATAAAACCTGTTAGTGCTAAAACTCACATTAGAAAACGCAGGAAATCTAAGGGTCACATAAATGTTAGCAATTCTGATAATATTATATATGTATCTGCTAACACTCCGGAACCAATAGTTTCCAATGCATTGTCTACTGTTGTTGTTGAAAACAGGTGGTCGAAATTGTTCTCTGGTATTTGGACTCTGGTTGCTCTAATCATATGACCGGAGATCGCTCTCAGCTCAGAAATTTCGTCGGCAAGTTTCTTGGTACGGTTCGATTTGGAAATGATCATATTTCAAAGATAATGGGTTACGGTGAATATCATATTGGGAATGTTATAATTTCAAGAGTGTATTATATGGAGGGTCTTGACACAATTTATTTTCTGTGGGACAATTTTGTGATGCAAACCTAGAAGTTGATTTTCGAGAGCATACATGCTTCATTCGTAATTTGGAAGGGGTTGATTTATTGAAAGGTACTCGAGGGAATAATTTGTACACTTTGTCTCTACAAGATATGATGGCCGCTTCTCCCGTATGTCTTCTCTCCAAAGCATCAAAGACTAAGTCATGGTTATGGCATCGACGATTATCTCATCTTAACTTTGACGCTATTAATCATTTGGCGAAAAATGAACTTGTTCGTGGTCTTCCTAAACTTACATTTTACAAGGATCATTTGTGTTCTACGTGTACAATGGGGAAAAGCATTAAGAAATCATACAAACCCAAGACTGAAGACACCAACCAAGAGAAACTTTGTTTGTTGCATATGGATCTTTGTGGGCCAATGCGTGTTGAAAGTCTTGGTGGTAAAAAGTACATCCTCATCATAGTGGATGATTACTCTCGGTTTACATGGGTGAAATTTCTTGCAACAAAAGACGAGGCACCTAAAGTCATTATCGATTTTCTCAAGATGATTCAAGTGCGTCTCAACACTACTGTCTGACGCATTCGTACAGATAATGGAACCGAATTTGTGAATCAAACTTTGCGTAAGTATTATGAAGAAGTTGGCATATCTCATGAAACATCCGTTGCTCGCACTCCACAACAAGACGGTGTCGTTGAAAGGCGAAATAGCACTCTTATGGAAGCAGCTCGAACAATGTTAATTTACGGAAAGGCTCCATTATTTTTATGGGCAGAAGCAGTAACTACAGCAGTGTACACCAAAAACTGGTCACTAATTCGTAAACGCCATGGTAAAACACCTTATGAGATTCTACATGGAAAAGTACTATATTTATCATATCTTCATGTATTTGGTTCTCTTTGTTATCCAAATAATGATGGTGACAATTTGGGAAAACTTCAACCAAAGGCTGATATTGGTATTTTCATTGGTTATGCACCCGCAAAGAAAGCATACCGAATCTACAACCGTAACTCTCGCAAGATCCTCGAAACTATGAATGTTGATTTTGATGAGCTGACAGCAATGGCTTCTGAGCAAAGCAACTCTGAACCCACACTTCATGAAATGGGACCCAGTAACATTAGCTCTGGTTTTGTAACAACCCTACTTCATCATCATTTACACCACCTTCTAGGAATGAATGGGATACATTGTTTCAACCGTTCTTTGATGAATTCTTTACTCCTCCAAGTATTGTTGCTCTAGAACCTGAGGTAATAGCTCCGGTAACCGAAGTTGTCGCTCCAGCAACTAAAGCACAATCAGATACATATGCACCTACAATTGGTCAAGATATACCTTCAACAAGTAATTCTCAACCAACACATGTAACAACTACCCATGTCATGCCTATTGATTATGAAGAGGATGATGATGATCACGATTTGGAATTCACTCAAATGCATGAGCTTCCATTCTTTGGTGTACCAATTCCCGACCGTAATCAAGTCGGGTCGTCCACTTCAGAGGAAGCTCCTACCACGGTCTACTCCAATCCACGGATTCGTGAACATGACAGCAAGTGGACAAAGGATCATCCTATAGATTCTATTATTGGTGACCCTAATCGTCCGGTATCCACACGAAGTCAGTTACAAGAAAGTGCAATGTTTTGTCATTTTGATGCTTTTCTCAGTGAAGTTGAACCTAAGACGTGGCAACAAGCATTTACCCAATCTTGTTGGATAGAAGCTATGCAAGACGAACTTAATGAATTTATACGTCTTGATGTATGGGAACTATTCCCATGCCCGGATCAAGTACAGTTACTCACTTTGAAATGGGTTTACAAGGTGAAACTTGACGAGTTAGGCGGAATACTGAAGAACAAAGCTAGACTAGTAGCTCGTGGATACAAGCAATTATTGGGCATCGATTTTATGGAATCCTTTGCACCTGTTGCCCGTTGGGAAGCTATTAGACTATTCCTTGCTTATGCAGCCCACATGAATATGATCGTCTATCAGATGGATGTGAAGGCGGAATTTCTTAATGGTGAAATCAAGGAAGAGGTCTATGTTCAACAACCGGATGGTTTTGTGAATTCTAGATATCCTAACCACGTGTACAAGCTTAAGAAGGCTCTGTATGGGTTGAAGCAAGCTCCACGCGCGTGGTATGATCTATTGTCACAATTACTCATCACGCAAGGCTTCGTTAAAGGCAAGGTGATCCCACGCTGTTCATTCAGAAATGAGGTAAAGATATGATTATGGTACAAATATATGTTGATGATATTATATTTGCAGTCTCGACCCAAACCTTATCCGATGAGTTTGGGACACTCACGTCTTCCAATTACTCATCACGCAAGGCTTCGTTAAAGGCAAGGTGGATCCCACGCTGTTCATTCAGAAACGAGGTAAAGATATGATTATGGTACAAATATATGTTGATGATATTATATTCGCAGCCTCGACCCAAACCTTATCCGATGAGTTTGGGACACTCATGTCTTCCAAGTTTAAGATGTCAATGATGGGCAAGGTATCATTCTTCTTAGGACTGTGTGTATTCTATGTATATATAATTTGATTGTTGTAATTTAATCAGCCATTAATTAATGATCGATGCCCTTCAGCTCCGAGCACTAGTACAAAAAAGCACATAAAAATCCCCTAATAGACACTGGTTCGGTAATAACCAGTCTAAATAGCGGGAAAGACACCGGTATTAGTAAAAAGACCGGTCTCTATAGTAAAAAAAAGACCGGCTCTTTCATAGAAACCCGGTTTCAAAACATATCCAAACAGACCGGTTTTCTCAGAGACAGGTTTTTAATTCTGTTTCAAACATAGACATCGGTTACATAGAAAAAACCGGTCTTCGTGACCTTTTTTTAAATTTCCACAACCGATGAGACCCATATTTTCGGAAAATACCAACAATCAGCTTCATAAAAAGTTTCAGATCATCATTTAATATCCTTAAATAAAACCCTAAACACACCACCATACATGCTTGATGCTTCTAATAAAAGCTAAAGAAATTCAAGATTTCACAACACTCATTTTATATTATAACATAATAAGTTGTAGGCTCATATGTTGTAGGCTGAGTTTAAAACATACACACATGAGATACAATTTGAACATGTTATAGTTTAGGATTCAAATCTCGTAAGTAAAAAGGGACTACAAAACAATACCATAAGACTAAGTAGAAGGCCCAACGAATTCATACTTATGAGATGGAGTTTAAACAGTTTGCCTTTAAAGTTGCCACAAAATTTAAGATGAGCAGAGAGACTTACAACCAGAGGTTGTTAAGCTTTCCCATGAAGAACTTAGTTGCAGCCTCAACGTTCTTCTTGAGGAAGGCTTGTTTCTCTTCATAAAGCATGGGTGTGATCAATTTTATGTACTTCTTAATGTAACCAACAAACTGCTTCTTGTCTAAGGAAGGTTGCTCCTACAGGTACAACATATTTTAAAAATATAAATCAATTTACTTTTTCAAAACTCAATGAGTTGTGTAAACGATATCTTTTAGTTTTTACCTGGAATCTGAAAGTGTCAACAATGTCGACAACCCTAACTGCTTGATCGTCAACACCTTCATCTTCACCACTTCCTTCAGCAGAAGGATTTGAACAAATGTTAACATCAAGTGCTCCTCGTACCACCCACTGCAAACATAAATTTAACATCGAAGATAGTTAGTATATTGGCACTTGATCTATTTTGAACAGACAACTTCCAAGTAAAATCTGATTTAAGATGAACTTTTACATTAACTTCCCATTGGATACCATCTCAGTGTAAGGAAACGAGTATGAGAGAAGCTCATCACCTAAATCCCCATAAAAACCGAGTTAGATATCTCATTAGCTTCACTTTATCATATTTACACCATAAAGTAAATTGCTTGAGTGAGATATCTCATTATCTTCCCATAAGAATATTTACACTATTAGAGACTTAATAACAGAGAATAACATATTTGTAACACAATAAATGCAAGGACACTAAAAGGCTATCAATTAGGAATTCAATTTAAAAGCCAACAAATTCCACAGATTATCACCAACAGAAAAACATCATTTATAACTATAGGATTGTTTAGGCTTGCTTATAAAAATAGCTTATTTGATTATAATGAGTGAAAAAGGATTAAATCCCAGTGATATTCTTACTGAGTTTTAATAAACAAGAGGGTGTTTTTTTTGGCTAATATGTGGTGGCCCTAAGAACCATCCCACTGCTCCGGTCGCCAGGATGAGACCAAGCATCTAAGTAGAAAGGATTTGAATATATACTTCAAACTAAATCATTATCTAGAAAGAAAATTTAAAACTAACAAAGTACGGCGTAGAGTTGGAAAAAACGTGTACTTATTTCAGTTTGCTTAATTTGGATTGGTATCGTTGGGTTGCACTTGACTGGGTGGACAGTTGACCGGAAGAGAACTTAGATTCGCCCGGCCAGCAACATAAACAGTCAAAATATTCTAATAGAGTTTTGACAACCTTTTATATGTATCATGGTTAGCCACTTTGTTACTAAGAGGACACATGACCCACCATCCGGTTGACCAAACGAATAGATAGGTACACATATTACAATAAGAGCAATACCCACATATACTAACTTGTATGTTGAAAACATATATACTACATACCAAAATTTTGGAGCAGACCATGTACAGATAGCAGATTGCAAGTAACTTTCACTTTAACACTTCTTATAAAAACCAATACAGTTATCAAAAATTAGTTTAAACCTATCAAGTTCAAACATTTATCCATTTGATGACCTAAGGGTCTTGGAACCTTAAGCCTACAGTTGCTAATGCGACATCAAAACATTAAAAAAACTAAAATGGTAATTAGCATTGTGTTCTGAAAATAATATATTTTTAAGTATAGTGTTGCAACCATTCTTAGCCCCACTACTTGCAAAAGATTACTTAAAAAAGGTCTCCATGGTCCTTTTGTGTTTTGATATTCTCCATTGCTAAATTTGTGAAGATAAAAACTTTATAAAAGGGGGATGAGATTAATAAAACTTTAATAGTTAAATTTTAAATAAATGAGATAGAATAAAGTGTAAACTTATAATTTTTCATACTTTTTAGTAATTCTGTAAGATAAACAAAATACCCCTTAAACTTTATACCCTCTAGAATTTATATTTTAAGAATACAACGTATATATTATATTCAAAAATCAACAAATCACTTGATTATAAATATTCAAATAAAAACACAAATTATTGTCTATTTCTATTTTGACACTTAACGAAGTCAATCAATGCAATTAACGTAAATTATTATTAACATGAATATAAATATCAAAATGAACGCGGACCTGAGACATCGGTGTGAGATGAAAAAAAATAAATAGGATTTTACATATTACAGATCATATAGTTTTCAGGTCGTTATGTGTTACTAAACACACAATGTCTATAAAATGATAGTTAAGATTTCAGTTAAATAAAGTCAAATCATGTGTGCAACAAATTTTTGTACAAAATATCAGTTGATATTATCACATAATGAAAAATGATTAAAACTCATGGGTCCATGAGTATCGTAATTATTTAAGTATTAAAAATTTAATATTGTTTTATAAAATATAATTAAAAATTACAAGATTATGAATTTATAAATCATGTACGTGTAACGTTGATGTAAATGATTTGTTAATTAATAACTAAGATAGAACTATTTAGAATAAAAATACCAAAAGTGAAAAGAGTGAAATTCAAAAAATAAAAATTAAAGCGAGTTTATATTAATTTACACGGTGCACACTAAACAATAAACAAATCAAACATATAAACATAGACGTTTTTAAAATATATAATTATAATATATATAAAATCGCAATAACGAAATTACTATTTAATTTATCCTTTATATTCAAGTCCCGTGCGTGCACGGGATTAAAATTAGTTTATAGATTGTAGAAGTAAGAAAGAGAAAACATCATAGAATATTATTAGTCCAACTCATTTGCCACATTATTATGTGAGAGTTTGTTTGTAAAAATTATGTGGTTCTAGTATTTCTCTTTTGGTAAATCTTTTGAACCATTGTTGACTCCCAGTTGAACCGGTGAACCGTGTGAATTAGACGGGTGATCGAAAGTCGATTTCGATCGAAAATTTTTGTTAAATCGGTTGAATTGTGATCAGGTGACTTGGTTGAATCAAATAAAAAACCCCTTTTTAAAACATTTGTTTTGGTTGGAAACGAACCTTCGTAAAAAGCTCAAGAGCCGAGTCTAAACGAGCTCGATTTTAGACTTGTTCGGTTTTATTGACGTATAGTATAATACACAAGTAAGTTTAAGAGAGTCTCTTTTATTAATATCTTTGATTAATTCAGTATCGTCGCCTAAGCACAAGTTATAACAATCGTGACTTTATGAAAAATTAATATTAGACTACTACTTTTTTATATTTTTCAGATGGATCGTACATGGATGTATAAGGGACAACATTTCACCCCTGAATACATGTGAATTTCTTAAATGCGCTGAGGATCATCGAGAAAAGACAAGAGAGACAAAAGTTTCTTCCCCTTGTAAAGAGTGTAGAAATAATGTGTCCGTTTCTGATATTAACATAATTAGACGCCATCTCATACAACACGGGTTTGACAAAGAGTATACTTGTTGGAATTTTCACGGTGAAACACCAGTTGAGAGTCACACATTTGTTTCTGACATGGATCACGGGGAGAATGATAGTTCTAACGATAACCATCGTGGCAATATAAATGAGATCTTACGTGATGTGGAACGTGATGGTTCTGAAAAGGATATTAAAAAGTTACAACAACTATTTCTCGATGTAGAAAAACCATTCTATAAAGGATGCAAGAAGTTCACCTTACTCTCTATAGTTGTGAAACTGTTAGACATGAAAGCAAAAACTTGTTGGAGTGACAAAAGCTTCACCACCCTATTAGAGTTGTTACACGAAGCGTTCCCTGAAGATAATGAGCTACCTGTTTCAACGTATCAATCAAAGAAACTGATGTGTCCGATGGGATTGGAAGTCGAACGCATACATGCATGTCCAAATGATTGTATATTGTTCAGAAAAGACTACAATGACCTACATGAATGTCTTGTATGTAATGAATCGAGGTATAGGCGCAAAAATTTGACAGAATTTAACAGTGATGTGACAAAGAATGGCCTCCTGCTAAATTTTTGTGGTATCTTCTGATCATACCCAGATTAAAAAAGTTGTATTCAAACCCCAAGGATGCCAAATGGTTGCGTTGACATGCTGAAGAGCGAAAAAAAGATGGGAAAATGAGACATGTGGCTGATTCTTCTCAATCGAAAAATATCGATAAGGATTTTGATGTTTGGATTAGAGATTAGAAACATATGGTTTAGGCTTAGTTCAGAAAGAATTAATCCACTTAGAAGTCTGACTACTCGTCATAGCACTTAGCTGGTTCTTTTATGCATATACAATCTCCCACCTTGGTTGTGCATGAAACGAAAATGCATTATGATGTCATTTATAATTCAAGGTCCAAAACAACCTGGGAACGATATTGATGTGTATTTGAAACCATTAATTGAGGACATGAAAACATTGTGGGATTTAGGTGTTGAAGTTTATGATGCATACAAGAAAGAGAGTTTCAAATTGTTTGTCGTTATTTATTGTACCATAAGTGATTTTCGAGCGTACGGTAACTTGTCAGGTTATGGCATGAAAGGGGAGAAGGCATGTTCTGTTTATGAGAAGGACACCTACTCTCAGTGGTTAACTAATTGTAGGAAAATGGTATACATGGGACATCGAAGACCGTAGAAGAAAATCACCCATACCGCAGGAAAAAAAGTTTGTTTGATGGTACTATAGAGCGTAGAATGATGGCAGAATCATTGGACATGTACGATGCACCTTCCCAAGTTGCGGATTTAAATATTGTTTTTGGAAAAAAAGTTAAGACTCCTCAAAAGACTATTTGGAAAAAGAAGTCAATACTTTGGGAACTGGATTGGAACCATCTGTAAGTCTGACATTGTCTTGATGTACACATGAACGAAATGGATTTGAACATTTGATGCTAATTCGGTAGCATTTTAACTCCGATCGGTGAAGATCGTTGGACGATATAAAATATCGTACTTGTGGCAGGTAGATTTAATTAAAAATCTCCTTGACAAGATTTCGCGGGTAAAACCGTTCTCTTTACTCGACCGTCCAAAGCTGACTGTGAACGTAAAGAGTGAATCATTTTGGATAAAATTATCCGCATGATTGAAGTCGTCAAATTCAATTCTGGGAACAAGTTTGATTCATTAAAGAATCGTACCATCGTTGCTTTCCAGTTGTCACGAGCTTGATTCATATAGAATCTTGTAAGTTACCTACCAAGTGCTGTTTGAGGTTAATACTAGAAGGATTTCCACTCATCACTGTGAACACTAAGGTATCACTCTGAGTGTTCTGGCAAGATCACAGAGATATTGCCTAGAGGCCTGGAACGTGTTTAAATTCAATTAAGAATTAAACAACTGTTGCTTTCTAGTTATCACAAGTTTGATTCATAAAGAATCTCACAAGTCACCTACCATGAGCGTTTTGATATTCGCTCAAGAAGGATTTCCATCTTCATTGTAAATACTTGCGTATTACTCGGATGTTCAGGCAAGATCATGAAGATTTTGCATATGACTCTTAATATCTTTCTTACTTTTCATAGTGTGTGAAGAAGCAAGGAAATATGGAAGTGTGTCCTAATGAGATATTTGATGATCTCAAATGGCTCTAGACTCGATCGTGCACTTTGGATTTTAGTGATCGGAGGCTGGAGAGGAGTGCCACCTTTTCAATACCAATTTACTCGGAGTGAATAAATCGATAGATAATGCGTTGTCTCCGTGTGATTAAAACAAATACCTTTTGAGAGATATCTGAGTTAGCTGGGATGGGTTTTGTATTGCATCACTGGGTCCATGATGCCTATCTTCAATATCAAGCATCATTAAAATGATCTCAATAGCATATGTGTTGACCCGGTTTCTGCATAAGGTTGTAAGGAGGGTTTCTTTCTTTAGACCCTTTATCTTTACAATTCTTTTTCATTCTTCAACCCCTTCAATGCTTACCAATACGTCATAACTAGCACCTTGTTGTGATTGTTCCAGTGCTAACTTAAGTACTTGGTCGACATTCAGCTACTTTCACAATCTTCCTCATCTTTCCTAAGGACTACTATTTCTAGCTATGGAATGTCCTTGGAAAGATTCCTCCGGTTTTGGAAGAATCATTGGACTTAACCTATCCTACCATCCTTATGTCACCACAATCTTCATCGTCGTGAAATAAATGGGTTTAGGATAAGTATATGTCACCATGAAATCCATTTTGGTATAGCAAATCCATTTTGCTCCCCCTTAACGTATGCCATGATATTCGAAAACATTTCGCATATGTCGGGATGAGTCATCATGTTAAGTCAAACCATTTGTGATAATTTCCCATATTAAATCACATTTTCTCCCCCATATAAAAAATATTAACCCAACCGATATTTTTGATATCAATTGATTTAATGAAGTTGTAAAAGTTTTTGGGAAGAAAAATGCAAATCCAATTTATTTTCATGATACAAATGTGAGATATACGATATCGATTTGTAACATGATCACAAATTCACCATATTAGAATAAATTGACAAGGTTGGACCTGATTGATGAGAACATCATATGATAAGATCAAATGGTTCTTGTCGGAAAATGTTGGTCGCCTCATCACATCTGAAGTCATCTCTTGACACCACATGTACGATTGGTATCGTTGTCTTGACACCAATTAGTGAACTTGGCACTTTCGGCATCGAAGATTCTGAATGCTGGACAATTGCTCCCCCTCAATTGTTGACCCATGTTCTATTGAAAGAGCTGTAGTCGTCGTTTGAGTAGTCGCATCATCGAGTATGTAAATTCCAATTGTAGATTGCTATGGTTGTAGAGATGATAACTTCATAAAAACAAGACTTCTCTTGTTTTAACAAATAAATGCACTTATGCGTACATATATCCGTGTTAGATTGTGTTATAACGTAAACACAATCCCTTACATGGTTATATTGTAAACCATGCCCGAGAAAATTAATTCCCGTCGTTGAGCCAAAGCTTTCATAAGAAATACTTGACTTTAATATGAAAAACGGGTTGCAGTCTGAAATAACTACAAGCCATCTGGGCATTTTTATGAAAAGTTTAAAACTTTTGTACGAACTCTATTTATGGCGCCGTGTCAATATTAGTCAACATTTCTATGGCCGTAAATATTATCGTACCAAAAGACATGCCTTTGAAAAAATAAAGTAAAAATATTTTTGGATTTTTCTAAAATTTTTCAATTTTTATTGTTTTTATATGGTTTATATTTTTGTATTTTGCTTTTGTGGATAAAAATATAAACAATATACACAAATGATCACCAATGATAGGGAGAATAGTTTACCACCACTATTCTTTCGCTTCATCTGACAATTCTTTTAGAGTCTCAGGCGAAAAGGTTCTCAATCCTAGCTTGTCGGCCAAAAATTCAATTCGAGCGCAATCTAAAGGCTTCGTGAAAATATCCGCCAATTGATACTCAGATCGGACAAAATAAAGCTCTATCACTCCATTTTCCACTTGCTCCTTGATGAAGTGGTAGCGAATGTCAATATGCTATGACCGGGAGAATTGTACATTGTTGCAACATAAGGAAATTGCACTTTTGTTGTCACAGTACATCGAAATTTTGTTGAAACCTAGACCATAGTCGCTTAATTATGATCTCATCCAAAGAATTTGAGCATAGCAACCAGACATAGCTATGTATTCTGCTTCTGTACTTGAAATTGTAGCGCTTTTCTGCCTTTTCGATGCCCAACTGATTAGTCGATCTCCTAGTAGTTACAAAGTTCCACTCGTGCTACGCCTTGTATCTTGACAACCCGCGTGATCCGCATCTGCATACGCCATTAGTGCAATCGAAGAGTCCTTCGAGTACCAAAGTCCCCTATAAATGGTTCCTTTAAGATATCGAAATATCCGTTTCACAGTAGCCAAATGTAACTCAGTAGGCCGAGTTTGATACCGAGCACACATACATATAGAAGATCAGGTCGACTAGTTGTGATATACAAAAGGGTACCGATCATTCCACGATAAAGTGTCGGATCAACGGCAATCCCATGTAGATCGGCATCTAGCTTAGTTCGTTCCACCATTGGAGTATCCACGGGGTCGCAAGATTCCATCTTATATTTCTTAAGAGATTTAAGGGCATACTTGGATTGATTGATAAAGATGCCTCTGGGACTCTGAGATATCGGAACTTGAGCATGACGAAGTTCTAATATATGTATACTGATATATACATCGAAGATGACCACTTACGGGGCGTTTGGATGAGCTTTTTAGCCGGCTTATGAGCTTATTCAATTTTGGAAAAGCCGATTAGCTCACTCTTTGGAGTTATCAACATTAGTTTATTGGCTTAATCCAATAATCGCAAGTATATAAGCTCTAAAAAAATAAGCTTATTGACTTTTCTAAAATCATATAAGCACATAAGCCCATCCAAAATGACCACTAACTAAATCCGAGTACTCGCCAGTCCCCCCGGGTTTTACAACTATGAACTAAATTTCATACCAAAATTACAACTAACTTCTAACTCTTATTGTCAGCATAAAAAATAAAAAAAAATTGAATAACTAAAACTTGCTATATCAGTAGAAAATAGATTAGTGACATACTTGATATATACACTTATATAGTTATATATGGTGTCACGCTCTACATGGTGAAACTAAATTGCAGTTGCAGTTTTCAACAGAACCTCCTAACATATATATTGAACTGCAGTTACTATACGCGATGTTTTTAGAAACTTTTGATTGGGAGTTAGACCACTAAAAGAGACGAGCAAAGATAGTTCAGAAACTTTTTTTTCTATCAATTCTAACTAGCATCTATTACACGGGTGTCTATAACTCCAGTTCATTGTGTACCTACCATGCATCACATGGAAACCTTGAGCTATATACCCAAAGCACATTCTAATCAAAACAGGAATTATAGATGATATGATAAACTAATAAATGTGAAATCCTTTTATTGCATTGGTGTTCACATGTGAGATATGGTTGTTCCAAACCTGTGTCGGTCAGCTATACGCTTGACTTAAAGCAAAGATAAAACTCTTAAATTAATCCCACCATTAAAACAACATAAAACTCTAGCAAAAATCTACAGGGAATAGAAATAATCCAAATTCGGATCTTCGAATCTTATATTTTATGAACAGTCCTTGAATACACACATATATATATATATACGAGTCTAAAAAACTGGACAGGATGACATTTTAACACAACGTGTTTCGCGCCTCCTTAATGAAATAATCTTCTGTCTCAATCGATCATGAACATTGTTTACTTTTCGTTGCCTCTTCATGTTTTCTGCTCCTTGGTTCTCTTGGCCGCCCTTTCTCTTTGTCCCTTTGATCTTGTCTGCAGGAGTTTTCGTAACTAAAACTTGCAGCTTATGTTGTTGAGCAGTTGCTTTTGCCAAATTTGACCTCTTTTCATCACAAGACATCTTTGGAACGTAGTACTTCATAACTAATTGCAATTGCTTTCCTGGCCTATTATTTGGCAGCTTCTCCTCCTTCTTGCTAATTAAGGTTAGCGGTTTTCCTTGCCTCCTGGGTGCGTTTTCCATGGTCATGTCATTATTATCATCACCGATACCATCAAAAAGAGTAGAAAAATCTATTTGATCCTCGTTTGCATTTGCAAAAGCAAATGCAAGATCATCAAGAGGAGGACAAGCAAGGCCCTCCCATTCACTTAAACACGACTCTTCCTCGCCTTCTTCATCACCAACAACAGTATTTTCTCCAATATTCATCCCGTCACTAAGCGATTCTCGAACCTCACCAAGAAATTGTCTTTTTCCTTGGATTTCATCAAGCAAATCATGTGTGAATAATACTTTTTCCATTACTATGATTATGATTATGATTATGATACACCAATAATCAAGAACTTACAAATTGACAGAAAGTTGATTTTGGGCAAAACAGAGTGAGAGCGCTTTTTAATTGTGGGTGGAAATATAAGAGAATTGTTGGGAAAATATGGAAACTAAACCCCTCCTTAAATAACCCGAATTTTAAGTCGGTCGGTGTAGTTTACGACCCGTTTGATATGCCGTCTCATTTCTTCGGTTGGGCTTCATTATATTATGTTTGTTTTTAGGATTGGTTTATAAAAGACCCATATAAATCAAATATACAATTAAATTAAATTCTTGTTAAAAAAACTCTTTTTTAAGATTTAAAAAAAATAAAATATTAAAATTAAAATTCTTTTTCAATAAATAAAAGAAACTAAAATTAAAATTCTTTAAAGAATACTAAAATTATTTCTTTTTTATTTTTTATTACTTTTTGAATTAAAAATTTAAAGTTTTACTAAAAATATTAAAAAAAATTATTTTTAATTATAAAGTTAAAGTATTAAAACTTAAAATAATAAATACTAATACTAAAAATATCAAACAATAATAATAAATATAATAAATAATAATAATAGTAATAATATAATAAAATAATATACATAAATAAATAAATAATACTCAAAAATAAGAAAAATAAAAAAATAAAAAATTAATAATACTAATAATACATTTATAGTATTTAATAATAGATAACAATAATTAATGATAATTAATAATCTTAGGTCACGTAGTGCTTGCTATATGTTTAATAGGATCGGGTTTGCTATTACTAGAAGAGTGAGAGCCAAAATTTTGTCTATACTTCCCACTAACTTTTTGAAAATTTTATTATTCTAATAAATAAATAATTATTATAATAATAATAATAATAAATATT
Organism: Glebionis coronaria; assembly: GCA_025667525.1. Taxonomy (NCBI): domain Eukaryota; kingdom Viridiplantae; phylum Streptophyta; class Magnoliopsida; order Asterales; family Asteraceae; genus Glebionis; species Glebionis coronaria. Next base: position 49,990 of record JANFOE010000623.1, on the reverse strand, counting down.
ATATAAATAAATAATAATAAATAATTAAATAATAATAAATAAATTATATAAAATCATAAATAATTATTATGAATAAATGAAATTGAAAAATATATTAATAAAATAATAATAGTAAATATAAAATAATAGTAACTCATATAGATAATTAATTTAAAAAAATTATAAACTAATAAGCTATAAATAAATAAAATTAAGTAAAATATTAATTAATTTAATAATAAATAGTAATAATATCTAATAACTCGTATAATTTAATTGAATGTTAATATTAAAAAGTACTAAAATATAATAATAAATACATAAATTATTAATAAAATTATAATAATTATTATTATTAATAATATAAATTTATTATAAAACATATATGAATAAATAAAATAATTTTTTTTAAAAAACTATAAAAATAATAAATAAAAATAAATTATTTTTAATAATAATGATAATAATAATAAATAATTCATCGTCTTCGACTTTTTCATCAAGAAAATCTTTGATCCTAAGAACCTCCATAACTAATTCTCTTTCCTCAAACGACATTACACTCTGAGCGATCAACTTTCGCCAGTTATCCATTAATATGAATATGATTATGATTAATGTTACAACAATAATCAAGAATTGACAGAAAGGATTTGGCGTCAAGAAAACAGAAAGAGCGTGTGATTGTGGTCGAAAATATGAGAGAATTGTTGTGAAGATATAGAAACTAAGCATCTCCTTAAATACCAGATTTTAAGTCGGTCGGTGTTATCCCGCGTAATATTTCTCGACCCTTGCATGGTGTTAAATTATTAGGTGGGCTGCCAGTGTGGATTTTTATTTTAGTAGTTAGCTTGTGATGAAGAGGGTTGTAACACCCCACTTGGATAAGTGGACCGTTACGTATATTTATGGCGTGTCATTAAAGCATAAGGTAAATGTCCTAAAACATTAACTGACCATAGCGGAAATACCGGAATCAAACTTCGGTAATCCCAACATAAGCTCAAAACATGAAAAGTAAATACTGAAGGAAAAGACTAAACAATGTCCAAATAAGTGGATGACAAAGGCACCCCTACACTCAGTGGAGTGTGGGGAGTCAATATAAAGCAAAAATCAAACACTTCAATCAAAAAATAGCACAAAAATCAACCAATGACAGTTATTGATATCAACAATAGAGGGTCTGGGGTAGTTTGCTGATGCAAATGGTCAAGTGGTGATTATCAAGCTAACAGAATTTGCTCATAACATAACCTATCCACAACTAACTCACAAAACACCCTAGATTAACAATAGTTCTATTAGTTCACAAAAATTCAAATCACAAAACACAAAATCAAAGTGTTTATGAGCCTACTGTATGTTATACCTAGTTTTATGCACTTTAACTTTGAATACTCAAACAAAGCTTTCCTGTCTACCAATCAAACCAGGTCTTAAAACTTAAACTAACAAGACTTTAACACCCCCAAATTTACACGCAGCGGAATGTATCTTTGGGTGCTAAACAATGGTATAAAAACACACAATTTATAAAGAACGACTCGGAAAGTGACGTTTCAAATTTATCGTTCCTAAACATTCATCAGAGTAGCGTAGTCCCAAGTAATCGTTACTAAAAGATAAGTTAAAACAACATATTAGTTTGTTTCAAAAATGGAACGATAAATAAATCAAAGAGTTTGAACAACAAAAGCAGTGCACAACTTCATTCCCGTGACCTCCAAGCTTCCACTTCTTGATTACCTGAAATACATGTGAGTAAAACAATCAGCAAAAATGCCGAGTGAAATCTATAGGTTTATGTAATCAATTTTAACACAAGCAAAGATTATAAGTTTGTGGCATGCTTAATAAGCATCGAATAATAATTTGCATCAACAATAATAATTTTATATAGCATAAGTTGCATCAAGCTCATGGAACCGAGCCCTTAGACACTCCGTTAGGTCTAATAAGACGAGATTTATTAATTGTCGTTACCTCCAGATTATTGGTACATTGCCGTATACCTGACTTCTCAATACAATCTGTTCAAACAGTGTGGAGGTCGGGCCTAAGCTTCTGTGACAAGTCAACACAAACTGAACCGGGGCGGCTTCCCCCCATAGATCTATTAATTGTACTAGCGGTTAACCCATCATAGGTTAATTAACGGTCCATAATTGAGGCTTTAACAAAGGCAATCACTTAATGCAATTCAAAGGCAACCACGGGTCCATTCAAAGAGGGACAAGCATACCATAAAAGACTTGTGTTCTAAGTTTATAAAAACATGTATTCCCCCTCGCGGGTTTAAAATCATTTAATAACTAGTATAAATCGAGGCTATAGACTCACCTTAGCCAAAGTGGTAATGAGACGATCGCCGACGATAGATGATGCCTTTCAAACACGAGAACCGCAACCTATCAAATAAGGTGCGTACATTAATAATGGACTCGAGAAATAAATGATACATAATAAAATCAAACTCAAGTATAAAATCACGACAACTCGAGAGAAAACGACACAAGTGGTTCTATTATACTCTCCTATATATTCATTTTATTATTCTATGCCTTTAGTAAAAATCTGCCGGAACGTACCGAATGTCCAAGCTGTTTTCCCATACTTAGACACATCCAAATTTCATGATACTACCTGAGGAACTCACATACTATATGTATAAAGTTCTCCCAAGAGCCCATCAAAAGATTTTACTCCTAAAGTTCCCTGTCCGACACATCTTTGAATTACAAAATTCGGACAGTTTAGCGACCTTGACTTACGAAACCATTTTGACCATTCTAAACAACCACATTTATAAAACCGACACTTGATTCTATAAATAGACTCAAAATACTAAACTTTGAGCCTGAGAATAGCCCTTGAATCCTTTTGAAACTCATTTTATAGTCCCCGAGATTCGATCCAAATATTGACAACAATTTTCGGATTGTGTCAACACTCGTCTTCCGGTACACGAAAATAAAACTAGTGTATCTTCCACCTCGTTTGGAGTTGGAAGGCCTATTTTATATCAAATCGAAGCTAACGAAATTTTCTATAACATGATCGCATAATATCAACCTATTTTCAGACTTAAGAACCCCGAAAATGGCCTCAAACCTACTGCCCAAAATCACCTTTCAAAATCTCCTACAAAATCATATTTTTGATCAAAACCAATAATTTTTATCATCATTCTAACATCCTAATATCATCATAAACCAATCCTAACACTTGTATCATCATCAAAATCAAAAACCCAAAATTTAAAAATCAACTTTTTAACAAAAACATAACATAAACATCACTTGATCATCATTTCTAACACATGCATGATCAAAATCTCCACCTAAAAATCCTAGTTTTTATCAAAAATAAAAACTTAATGCATGTGAGAAAAATTAGTATCACTAGAATCACCTTGAGATTTTAGGAATGGGTCTTGTTTTAGTTTGGATTGAATCAAGCAAATTTTTAGAAATTTTTGATCAAAGATGAAGAGGGGGTCACGGTTTGGAAGAAAAAAAAAGAAAGGAAGAGAAAATTTTTTGTTTTATTATTATTATATAAAAGTTAGTGGAAGTAAAAACCCTTTTATATGGTGGTACAAGGGTTATTTGGTCTAAAATGGAATAAAATAGTTTAAAAGGGTAGAAAATATAAATTGTAAATTTTGAAATATTTTGGAGACTGGGGTTTCGGAAATAAAAAATACTTTTCAAAAGTTTAAACGCACACGAAAAAAATAATAATATAACGACTCGATACGTAATTAAAACGATATCGCCGAAAGTATTAAATATCGAAACGATCGATAATAGAATATAAATTTTTTTTGGCATCCGTCGGTATCGCGATCACTAGTAGTCCTCGTTACTCGTCAAAATATTAAAATATCATATTCAATATAGGTTTCAACTTAAACTGTTAAGCTTAATAGTATTTAACGTTATAAAATACTACAAAATAATTGAAAATAGATTTAAATCATGACCTTATTTTTACGGGTTTTACATCCTCGCCACCTTAAGGGAGCGACGTCCCGGCGCTCGACTCACGTCATACTCGAGTTGTTCACTACCCGGAAGGATGAGGGCATTCCTTATAAAGAAGTCCTCACGTTCCTACGTGAATCTCGATCCACGATCTCCACTGGTTCTTTTACAAAACGCAACTTGTCGTCAAGTTGTATCTCACCAAAAAGCAATAAATAAATCCTTATCCACCAGTCACCCGTCAAGCTCGACACATGAAAATTTTATGAATCACATGAAGCTCATTCGACGACAAGAATAGATGACAGGATTTTCGGGTAAGTCCAGTTAAAAGGAATGTTGCAACTTAAAGGATAGCCACTGGCCGGATAGCCATGGACGCATATCCCAAAAATAACAAGACAATACTTTTGTTATCGAAGTGTGCTCACACACAGATCCATTCTCAAAAAATAATACTAGGACACAATCTCACTTCCGCTTCATGCGCAGTCAAAGACTCGATAAGCATCGTCGTTGTAGGTCAAAAAGATATTACATGGTACGTGTTCGCCATGATCGGACGTCATTGGATAATTCCGTCTGAAGTTCCCACAACTTACGATCATTTGACTAGATCACATACCACATAAGTACATAAAAATAAAAGGTCCAACATAAACATCGAGTATAGATCTCCACCGTTAATCATCGAGAAAACCTTGAACGAACACTTGATAATAACCACTTGATCTCCAGAGTCTTTCCACTTGCGGTGTCGGCTTCAACATACTCCTCGAGGTTGTAACGAATTTATTAACTCCATTCATTAAGAGATTCGGTCCATTGGTGAAGATTCTCAATATAACGGGTGTATCGACAGCTTCTGCTCTAGTGCTCAAGGTGATGCATCATATTCCTCGTTTATTCTTCATACTAGACCCCAAGAGTTTCGTCATCATGAAAGAGTCTTCTATGATCCTTCGATAGTAGCAAGTAAAATACAAAAATTTCATATCCATGATAAGTTGCCATTGATAAATCGGTCCTCAATCATTCTACAAGTACACGCATAAATCCTGGTGACACTTATCGTTTCTTCTTATACACTACTTCCCGACATTCATTTTAAACTCAGAATAAAATAGTGATCTTCAATACGAGGAACAGAACAAGATAAAAATGAATTCAATAAACGCATAAACGGACAAGATGTGGTAAAATGATTTAAGGTTGACGATCGACAAGGGATCTCGACTCACGTAACCGTAAAACATAATAATTCACAATACTAGAAAAATGAGAGCGAAGAATGAATTAAATATTAACATTAAAATAACGCTTGTCACAATTATCCGTCCCGGATTTGGTATTACCTTAAAACTCAATTGAGGTACTTTCTTGATAAGGATGATATATTAAAAATAGGAGTCAAATAGCTTCATAATTTATTTTGGTTGTCTTAAGAAACTTTGAAAGAATGACATGAATCTATTAATTAAACTCGTATTGATAGTTACAATTAGAAAATATAATTTCCAAATTAAATCATTATTAGGAATATAAATTAAACCGGTAATTTTAATACATTAAAAGTAAAGTATGATAAGTCAATTAGTTCAAAAGATAGAGCATAATTTTATTTTAAACATTAGTTTTAGTTATACAAAATATGATGTATAAATTTGACCTTTTTCTTATGATAGTTATTTCGATAATTGAAAATCATTGGAAAATGTATAAAAGTTCCATAAAAATTTTATAATACGTTGTAGAAATACATAAAGGTGTTTATTATTTCAAAATAAACATGGGATATATTCGGGTTTCGAAATGTGACAAGATAACAAACGAATACGAATGGGAATAATGGTCAACAGTTAGTACGAAATTAGCGGTACAAAAGGGTACAAAGAAAATGTCGTATGAATTCTTAAAGAGAATAATAAGATGAAGGCGTTGATAGAAAGACGATAAGAAATAATAGATTAAACAAGTTGTAAATTTTGATAGTGCGGTCGATGGTTCACCAACATCAGCTCGTTAACTTAGCGGTGGTCGATACACGATCGGAAATAAGATCAATACAAAAATTTTAATAAAAGAGAATTCCTAATAATCACTTGTAATTAAAATAAATCAAATGAACAATGTTAGTGTTTAAAGAGAGAAGTCAAAGCACGGTTCACAATAGTAGATTTCGAGACAAACGAGTGACGGACGTCATCCCGGATATACGGAGATCACTCTAGTGATAATTCATTATTCACGTGTGGAGACATTTCAAAGATCTACCCAGTCGCATAAAGAAGATTGGACGAGAAGGAAGGATAAAACATCGAGACTTTCAAGTCATTTATCAACAGTCAGTAATTAGACGAACGGTCAAAAGAAATCAGTTATAAGACAAAATGAAGTAACAAGTGGAAAAACGATCGTTGAGTAAAAACGTATTCGTAAGCGCGAAATTCGTTCAAGAAAAAGGTAAGAAAACGTATGCGGATGCATAGAAATTGCGCCACTTGCATAAATATAAAGGTTTTCAAAACTTCTTTTCACTTTATTTCATTTTATTTATCTTTATCATAATTACAAGTAAAAAGTTGATTATTATCAAGATTTTTAAGGTGACTACTATTCAGCCTAGCATGGCTCCTTCTAAATTAGACATAGGTGATCAGGCCATGTATAAATTAGGGCTAGCAATGCAGTTCTCCTTTTCGTCGAAGAGTATTACGTTTCTTATGTTTATATATAAACCATGCCATTTGTAGAATGGAATTTAAAATAGTTTATAAATTTATAGGATACAAGTAATTTGTGAGATACTCGATAAGCAACTTTTAATGTTACTAAAAGTATTTTATAAGACCAAAGTAAAAACAATTGGTGAAAATAATCGTAAAACAATATCAGATTTATTTATAAGGTGACATTATGACAACGTATAAAGTAGCCAAAGGTTTGCAAAAAGTAGCAAATAGTAGCTCATAAAACAACCAATGAAATGGTTACAAGTTGTTAAGGTTTCAAAAGGTTATAAGGTTTAGACGAAAACGCCATGAGACACGTGATGAGAATGTCGAAGAAGAATGTGAAGGCAAAACTTCAAAACTCAACCCAAATCAGTGAAAGGTTAGAAGAAAATAAAAATAAAATAACATCGAATGACAAATGAGTCATATATATAAAAAAAATAAATCAATACATATGTGTATTCTATGTAAGATACTCGACAAAACATGCTTTTAAGAAAGTATATTATTCATTTTCAAATTAAACCATTAATCCGGTAATTGCTAATCCTGTAATGTTTCTATTTTTTAAACATTTTCACATGCAACTAGTATTCGTTAGATGTAAAATAATATTTGATAAATTTTACGATCTCAAATGAAATCAAAACTGCTTAGAAACGTTTAAAACTCATGTTCTGAATTTTCTATCAGATTTAACTTTTAATATGAGCCGATTAATTGACCCGATAAACGACATCTCCAAGACTCGGAGTCTAAAGCATTTTGATGCAAATCGATATTTCAGACGACTTTCTAGTTTTACCCGAGACTTGAAACCCAATATAAAATGACTAAAATACCCCTGCAAGTTCTGTGCCGGTTTGACTATTTTATTTTAATAACGCATGTTTTACTCTTAAGTTTTGACCTGTTTATACTGCCCCTGCAGTTTCTGCATAAAATGTATTTTTCGACACTTCCTAACCACTCAAAATATATATATATATATATACACACATGTCTTGTGGATTTTACAAGAACGAGAAATAATTCTCATAATGAGCATCAAATAAAAATATGGCATAATGAATGACAGAAGATGCTTCAAGGTATCCAACACGAAATTTAGGAAGCAAAACGGTGATGACGTTCATAATTTAAGTTTAAAGGTGCAATGTAGGCAAATCTCCTTGGTGCCACGATTGTCCAAAAACACAAAACATAACAAGAAAAGAATGGATGATTCATAGGTTGCGTTCCGGGAGCAAGAAGGTTAATGAAAAACAAATGATACAATTTTATGGAAGTAAAAATCGTATTCCAATCTAGTGCCATAATCTAGACGATGATTTATAAAATGACGATGACGTTACCGAGATATAAGCAAACAATACACTTCGGAGTCGATACATATAAATGTCAATAAATTAAATCTTCGTATGCCGTGTAAAACGGTGATAAAAATCGACAAAATATTATGAAAAACCATGATATTATTCAACATGATTATAGGAAGTGTTCCAAAATGTGTGACTCACACGATAGCGGTTAGTCTATTCCAAGGACACATTGAGCTACACAATGGTCTAGAGACTACGTTTCAAGGCGCCCAAGCACAAATAGCCGGAAAACGATTTGGATATCTATATAGATATCTCAAAGGGTTAAACCATGAACATAGCACATGCAAATGAAGGTATGTAAGGTCATAATATAAAAATTTTACAATAAAAGCAATTTAAATACTTCAGAAATAAATACAGAAAGATCTTGAAAATTCATTTTTGTTTAAGTTAATCATTAATAAATGATAAACTTTTATCGAAAAGTTTAACGACATAAATATATATCGATAAAAGGGATCCTAGATATAAATATATATCCATAAATGGATCATAGTATTTATTTATAAATACTTGCCAATAAGGTATACGTAATAACGCATACTAAAATTGTAATCTCAAAAGTAGCTTGAACCTGAAGTCACGCGAAGTCATGTGCACCGACTCTTTGAAAAATAAAAAACTGACAGTTATAGTTTAGATTTTTAAAATAAATACCTAGTTCTCGATAACTTATGGCTCTGATACCAATCTTTAACACCCCCAAATTTACACAAAGCCGAATATATCTTTGGGCGCTAAACAATGGTATAAAAACACACAATTTATAAAGAACGACTCGAAAAGAGACGTTTCAAATTTATCGTTCCTAAAACACTCATCAGAGTAGCGTAGTCCCAAGTAATCGTTACTGAAAGATAAAAAAAACAACATATTAGTTAGTTGCAAAAATGGAACGATAAATAAATCAAAGAGTTTGAACAACAAAAGCAGTGCACAACTTCATTCCCGTGACCTCCAAGCTTCCACTTCTTGATTACCTGAAATACATGTGAGTAAAACAATCAGCAAAAATGTCGAGTGAAATCTATAGGTTTATGTAATCAATTTGAACACAAGCAAAGATTATAAGTTTGTGGCATGCTTAATAAGCATCGAATAATAATTTGCATCAACAATAATAATTGTATATAGCATAAATTGCATCAAGCTCATGGAACCGAGCCCTTAGACACCCCGTTAGGTCTAATAAGACAAGAGATTTATTAATTGTCGTTACCTCCAGATTATTGGTACATTGACGTATACCTAACTTCTCAATACAATATGTTCAAACAATGTGGAGGTCGGGCCTAAGCTTCTGTGACAAGTCAACACAAACTGAACCGGGGCGGCTTCCCCCATAGATCTATTAATTGTATTAGCGGTTAACCCATCATAGGTTAATTAACGGTCCATAATTGAGGATTTAATAAAGGCAATCACTTAATGCAATTCAAAGGCAACCATGGGTCCATTCAAAGAGGGACAAGCATACCATAAAAGACTTGTGTTCTAAGTTTATAAAAACATGTATTCCCCCTCGCGGGTTTAAAATCATTTAATAACTAGTATAAAGCGAGGCTATAGACTCACCTTAGCCAATAGTGGTAATGAGACGATCGCCGACGATAGATGATGCCTTTCAAACACGAGAACCGCAACCTATCAAATAAGGAGCGTACATTAATAATAGACTCGAGAAATAAATGATACATAATAAAATCAAACTCAAGTATAAAATCACGACAACTCGAGAGAAAACGATACAAGTGGTTCTATTATACTCTCCTATATATTCATTTTATTATTCTATGCCTTTAGTAAAAATCTGCCGGAACATACCGAATGTCCAAGCTGTTTTCCCATACTTAGACACATCCAAATTTCATGATACTACCTGAGGAACTCACATACTATATGTAGAAAGTTCTCCCAAGAGCCCATCAAAAGTTTTTACTCCTAAAGTTCCCTGCCCGACACATCTTTGAATTACAAAATTCGGACAGTTTAGCGACCTTGACTTACGAAACCATTTTGACCATTCTAAACAACCCCATTTATAAAACTGACACTTGATTCTAAAAATAGGCTCAAAATACTAAACTTTGAGCCTGAGAACAGCCCTTGAATCCTTTTGAAAAACATTTTATAGTTCCCGAGATTCGATCCAAATATTGACAACAATTTTCGGATTGTGTCAACACTCGTCTCCCGGTACACGAAAATCAAACTAGTGTATCTTCCACCTCGTTTGGAGTTGGAAGGCCTATTTTATATCAAATCGAAGCTAACGAAATTTTCTACAACACGATCCCATAATATCAACCTATTTTCAGACTTAAGACCCCTGAAAATGGCCTCAAACCTACTGCCCAAAATCACCTTTCAAAATCTCCCACAAAATCATATTTTTGATCAAAACCAATCATTTTTATCATCATTCTAACATCCTAATATCATCATAAACCAATCCTAACACTTGTATCATCATCAAAATCAAAAACCCAAAATTTAAAAATCAACTTTTTAACAAAAACATAACATAAACATCACTTGATCATCATTTCTAACACATGCATGATTAAAATCTCTACCTAAAAATCCTAGTTTTTATAAAAAATAAAAACTTAATGCATGTAAGAAAAATTAGTATCATTAGAATCACCTTGAGATTTTAGGAATGGGTCTTGTTTTAGTTTGGATTTAATCAAGCTAGATTTTGAGAAATTTTTGATCAAAGATGAAGAGGGGGTCATGGTTTGGAAGAAAAAAAAGAAAGGAAGAGAAAAATTTTTGTTTTATTATTATTATATAAAAGTTAGTGAAAGTAAAAACCCTTTTATATGGTTGTAAAAGGGTTAATTTTGCCAATTTGTGATAATTTTGCTCCAAAATGGAATAAAATAGTTTAAAAGGGTAGAAAATGTAAATTGTAAATTTTGAAATATTTACGAGACTCGGTTTTCGTAAAAAAATACTTTTCAAAAGTTTAAACGCACACGAAAAAAATAAATAATATAACGACTCGATACGTAATTAAAACGATATCGTCGAAAGTATTAAATATCGAAACGATCGATAATAGAATATAAATTTTTTTTGGCATCCGTCGGTATCGCGATCACTAGTAGTCCTCGTTACTCGTAAAAATATTAAAATATCATATTCAATATCGGTTTCAACTTAAACTGTTAAGCTTAATAGTATTTAACGTTATAAAATACTACAAAATAATTGAAAATAGAATTAAATCATGACCTTATTTTTACGGGTTTTACAAAGACAAACTAAAGGTGTTCAAGCTTATATAAGTCAGTTGTGGTGTCACCCCACCCCTAAACATACACAATCCCAAACACCCTTAAATTTTTATTAACAAAAATTTTATGAAGAAAAAGTTGCAAGTCAAAAATCAAAGGATCCAAAACTAAACAGTATCACACAAATAACACTTAAATAACAAAAATCAAGCAAGTCAACCAACAGTATCACATAAAATGCAAGCCTACTTAAAAACCAAGAGGGTTCAAGCTAACTAACCAAATTTGACTTTGTTCAAGCCAAGTGGAGTGGCTGAAGCCTTCTCAATTGATTTTTAGAAGAGCTTGTGGTAATAGTGGGCCATGTATGGTTTTTGAATGATGGGTCAACTGCTGACCCAAACCAAAAGACCAAAGATGAAAAAGGGAAGTTGGTTTTGCTGATGGGACTACAGCAGTCCCAAAACCAAGTGGCATGAATGAATAATGGTACCTTGTAGAACCTGTTTAACACAAACACCACAAAAGTAAACAAAATCCAAAATCAAGGCTACAAGCTGTTTGTCAAGCAGCTTGTAGTCTAGCTTATTAGGGCAATTAGATCAAAAAGAAAAGGTTTTGAAAATCACACTATTTTTTTTGAAAACCTGTTAAGACTTAAAGGGAGACTACCATAAGCACATAAACTACTCAATGGCTCAGTTGTCAGTTGAGCTTTTGAGGAGCTTAATGTACAGTAAAAAAAGAAAAGCTTGAAAATGAATTTTTCTAAAAAACTTGGACAGAAACTTTGCATTCAAGAACAAGTAACCAACAAAGATTAAACAAGGTCTATATCCTTCATATATATTTGAGTGTCAATAAAATATATGTGAGCAGATATACACACTTGGGTCCAAAGCTCCCTTAATCAAAAACACGTTTTGACAAGAAGATTTGTTAACAGTAAAGGTGGCAGTTGCATAAATTTAAAACAAGTTTATACTAAAACAATAAAAATAAAGAGGAACATAGATTTCTTGCAAGGTTCAAAGTAACTTTAACTATTTGATCAAAGAAGTTTACAAAAAATCTGGAACAAGAGTATAGGCCACAAACCGGCTCTATACTTTTACTAGAAGAAGGAAAGATCTAGAATACATAAAAAACTAAACCCTACTGAATGAATACCCAGATATGCCCCTTGGCCAAAAATTTGAACTTGAAGTCAACAAAACGCCCATGTGATTGCTTTAGAGTCTTGTGAATGCCAGCTTATGTTGAGATGATCTTGGCCCTTTAATAAGGCTTTGGGAACACGAAATTGATATCAAACGTGGATCTTTCTGGCAATGTTTTGTTTTGGAAGTGTTTTTGGTGCAAGGCACCATGTGGGAGGGGAGCAGGGGTGACGTGGACGCGTAATGAGGGTGGGGATAGGTTTTGGTGTTGGTTAATTACCTATCTGGAAAAACTCGAGCCATATCCCTTTAATTTAAGGTTTAATTGTAATTAGGGTTTGGGGGATTAGAAAAAATAAGAATGTGGGTTTTGATCTATATTTGGGATATTCGAGGGTGTTTGGCGCCACTTTAATTATTAATATAATCATTTAAACAAATTATTATTAATAAACTAGGTTAGTGGGGTGGTTACGTGGAGGGTGTGAGTTGGCAAGATTGGGTGATGTGGCGTGATGGTATTGGGTAGGGGGTAGTTATGTTGTCTGCCACTTTTGGTCCTTATACTCCCAACTTTCATTCAAATCAAGTTTCAACAGCCAATAAATCCATTTCCTTTTGATATTAGTTGTCAAATATGGCACAAGGCATTTTGATACTTTCACCAAGGACTAATTAAGCAATATTGACCAAATTACAAGGGCTTGTTTTGTCAAATCTTCAAACATGGAGGACCTTTCTTGCATAATTATGAATCTTCAAGGACTAATTGTGACAAATCTTGAAAGTTGAAGGACCAAACTTATACAATCTTTAAACTTGAGGGACCATTTATGGAAAATCATCGTTCGGGTCAGGTTCTTTGTGCAGCTTCGTTTCCCGTGTTCATTTTTGCTTGATTCTTGTAATATTTTTTTGATTTCACGATATCCATACCTAAAATACACAATGAACAAACACAAACATATTTTGGGGTATTTTATGGCATTTGTAACCGTTTTAAGCCCGATTTGGACGATGAGACTATGTATAAATACAGTCTCATCACATCATATTAAATACATCAGGGCGAGCCTTCTCAATTTTGTCAAATAGGACGACGGTGTATGGGCGACGAAGTAACAACCTCGGTTAACTAACCAGTAACCACCTTTGGTATAACCAACGTAACCGGCTGGTGAACAAATGAGCTTTGAGACGGTGTGTCTCTCCATGAACTCACTCATGTCTAGCCGAATCATGGCTTCTTCTGAGCCGAAGAAATCGGTGTACCCAACGTAACTAGGTGTGTCAAGTGTCTCTTCCATCTTGAGAAGGCAGTCAGATCATCTGTTGACACTTTTTCAACTAGTATGTCGGGCCAAGATGAGAGGGAATACCTCTCATGTTTCTTTCTTATCTACAAGAGTTGATGTCTATGTCTTGAGATCTATTTCAAAGTCTCTTAATTCCCCAGCCTGTGTGCAAAGTAAAACACCAGAATTATAGAAAAGTGGCCATTTACGTATGAACAGATTCCGGATGTTGTATCTCTAAAAACTAACATATCAAACAAGCAAAATCGATTTTTAGCAAGAAAGAGGGGAATATGTCAAAAGTCCCGAAAGTGTTACTCTACTGTATTAACACAAATCAGTTTCGAACTGCTATCCAACCCAACTGACCCATACATTTTTTCATCTTTAGCAAAAAACGAAAAACTTTATCAAAGTCCTGTCCACGAACTGCTTCATGTTTCTCTTTATTTCTCCACTACTACAAAAAGTTTCATAAAGACCGGTTAGAATAGCTTATAGAAAGTGGTTTTGGAACCACTCTAGGCGGGGGGTATTTCTATAACCAAAACATACATAAACCGGTTCGACAACCACTGTCCAATGTGAACATTGAAACCGGTTTTACCCTTAGGAACATGTGTCTATAGCCGGTGTCTAAATGCCTCTATCACGGAGTAAAGAGACCAGTTTGTACATAAGAACCAGTTTTGGTGAGATTTTTTTAAATGGATTTAATTTTTGTAATAAATAAATAATTTTCATATATTCAATAATATAGAACTATTAAAGTGCATAAATCTTGATGCATACCAATATAACAACCTAAAACTAAATTTCTAACATTTGAACTTATTTCTACTTATACAACCTTAGAAAGAATCAAATCGATTTCATTTTTAAGCCGTTTCTCTTCAATAAAACTTTTATATCTCTCTTTGGCGTAAGAACTCTTTTACTTTTAGTATCCAAGTGTGTGAACCTGCAATAAATATGCATCAGTTTATCAAAATATATATATGGCCGATATCCAAGTTATAGTAAGCCATACCGAACAGACCCTGAAACTAGATTACACATTTCAACATAGCGAGCAAGCAAACATAGATTACAGAGGGTCGAGCATGTTGAACAGTGTTATAGTACAACAAGCAACCAGATTACAGCAAGTTGAACACCAACTAGATTACAGCATGCATAATCAATGGATTCTAATTGTGACTCTGAGCTTACAGAGAATAAGTAATATCCAAGGAAAGAAAAACTTTGTTTAAACAATGTCACAGTAATGTTTCTATTATACTCCACACTGCTCTTTTAAAGAAAAAACTTGCAAATTGCATGTAAAGATAACCACTGAATTCCAGCAAGAATATATATCAAGAAGTTGATAAAAACGCGAAACTCGAAATAAAGATTACAAATCAGATGAACTTTAAAAAATATAATTAGAAGTTCTAAATATCACAACATTGTACAACAAATTCTGTTTACGAGGTTTAAGAAGGAAAAAGGAAAAACGAACAATGAAAAAGACCCAAACATAAATGAGTAATCAGAAACAACTTCATCATGATGCAAAGTGGAATTTTTTTATCAGAGAGATAGTATTCAAATCAAGATCAACATCGTATGACTAAAATAAGCTAATAACTGTATTACTCAATTGCATTTAATTTCTATAAATCATCAAACATAAAGAAACAAAGTGGACATAAAGAAGATAAAGAAAACATACTGGCTTTTCTCTTGGCAATTTTGTTGCCATGGTGGTAGAGAAAAAGCTGGGCCAGATGCATCTTCAGAAGAAGAAGCATGCCGGCAACGACACATAAGCTACAAAGAGAACGATATTCAGTCTGCTTGGCATTGCGTTGAGTAGTCACCAAGCCATGTCTATATAACCATAATATCCTATGCAATCCAAGACAGATACTTTCAGTTTCTACAAAAAGATCATGCCAGAAAGTGATATACCATGGAACATTCCAACCTGTACGCTTTATTATTATAGAAATTTGCACACATACTCTAATTGTTAATAACTAAAGTAAGTATTGATAAATACAGTAACTCCTACTATTTTAACCTTAATTACAATGTATAGAACAAAAATAAAGAAATATATAAGAGACTCACTAATCACACAATTATTTATGGGTCTAACGCGAGACGAGTAATTGACCGCGAATGCTTTTGGTTCCTGGATGAAGAATAAACAACTTAGACATAACAGAGAACTTAACTAGTAGTAATATATGCAAGTTGGTTTTAACGAGAAAATTGAATTGATTTGTACTTAAAATATGCAGGCAACATATACGACCATAAACAACGTGAAATCCTATTAGTTTCATAAATAATTTCCGGTGGGAAAATAGGCGGACTGGACAACACGTACGACCTAGACTCTCAACGCTTTCTTGTTTTTGAGTTATTTATTTCATCTATACTTATTGTATTCAGTTTTTGTTCAATTTTTATTTTATACTTATTTATTCAGTTTGATTTGGAAAATCTATACTAATAGCGACAATAATGATTATAATATGTATTTCTGACAAGTCGAATTTATATTTCACCCAATTGGAAAATCTATACTAATAGCGATAATATGTATATGATATTTGCACGGTGCAGTAGCAGATGTAAAATAGGGTGTCTAGCGAAGGGTTCGATCAGTCAAATCCAATCAAGAAACGTACCGATTGGTTTACGACTAGTAAGAAACAAACGTGTACAGTGTTATTGCACAGAAATCGATATGCCAGATTACTTCAGTGCGGTAGGTGCCAAATATATCCTTCTTCGAAGGCCTCTATGATCATGTAGAAGTGATCACCCCTGACAAGCTTAGAAAATTTGCACTACAGGAACTCGAAATGATGTAATCTATTGTGTTCGCCATTATTAACATGCTAAAAAACAAAAATGTATTTGTATGTTACAAGACTGAAATAACATAGCAAGTCTAAAGCAGGTGGAACAGAAGCATACCTGCTCAAAGGTACCGTTGAAGGCATTAATACAACAGGAAATGGTACATGTTCATCTTTAACGAATTAACATAATATCCTAAACAATTCCAAACATTCCTTATAAAATAAAAAATTACTGGTAGTAAATTACCTTTAATCTTGTTATCAATGTATACAAGAAACAAGCACTCCCACCACCCGCACTTATCCTTTCAGTCTTTCATTAACTCGGTACTTTGAATGTGTCAAAGAAACTTGATCAATGTGCGTTCTCCTTGATCCTGTTAACATGAAATCCCATTTGCACATAATATGAAGTGATAAACCGACCAATAATCTCGGCTTATTTGTGTTTCAAGGTCTAAAGTAACTGATTCACTGTCCCTACTAGTTAAGCGATTATTTACAATTTTTCAGTCACTTGAAATCTTTAAAAAGCAAACATTGTTACAAACTACTAGTTTTTATATAATTCAGTACAATTTTAAAGTATGTTTTTTATAAGATCTGATATACAACTAGCCACAACTAATTTAAAATGGCCATCTTCCATAGCCATAACACTTTCGACTGAGCAACCATAGCTTTGTTATGCAGAACATGAAAACTATGTAATGATAGATATATACAAGTTGCTTATATGTATTGCCACAAACTGCATTAACATGCCAACTTTTTTTCTGACTAGTATCATTAAATAAAAGTATTTTTGACTTCACTTAATTAATTTTTCTATTGATGTGCCAAATGTCAGTTCCGGGCCATGCAAGTTCTACACAAGGATCCATTCCAGGGACAACCATTTGCCAGTTTTGCAGCCAAAATTAACGACAGGGGAATTTATAGAGCTAATTAACATTAGATAGGTGGACAGGTGGTTATAAAAATTCTAAAGGATGTCAATTATGCCCTGCTCATGTTCGTGAAGAAATGAGAAACTACTTTCAGGCACTTAGTATTCTGACAACAAATATATGATGTTGGATCAGATGGTGGAGGACTTCTTTACCCAAATAAAACATAGAATTATACATAATAGATGACTTGTCAAACACAAAGCATGCATTTAAAAACATAACATGTGAAAGATGATTGATAATTCGACATCAGCAGCTACATTAAAACATGAATTAAGTGAGCACTATGGTACCCACAACCTAATATTGAAGACCTTAATAATTCTTACATAAAACACTTATTTAAAGAGATAATCTACACAAATCACATATGAATACAAAACATTGTTTAATAAACATAAATCCAACCCTAATCAAAGTTAGTAACGCTAACTAGCACAAATTAACCTAAAAAGTAATAAATGCATATCAAAACTAAATTAACAAGAGGAAAAATACCATTTAATGTGCTCAAACGCAGATGAATGGCCCAACTAGAGGTTTATTTTGATGGCAGAGGTGGATGGTAGTCTAAGATATGATATGATAAAAATGATGCAAACATCATATATGAAGGGGAGTGGCGGTTATGGTTTGATTGGCGGGAGTTTGAGAGTGGAGATGGATATCGTGGGCTGGTTATGGTCGATTGGCGGTAAATACTGGGGGAACTTTGGATGAACTGGAGAAGTGGAGAGGTAGGTAGTGTTTGTTTTTTCAGAAATGCTTTTAACAGCATCTTAATCTGACTCATTCAGATGGAGTCAGATATTTGGGTCATTATGACTATTTGTTTTTTTCATTTCATTCAGAGGAAGTATGATCATTAAGAGGCAGTAAGAGACATAAACGTCTGATTGAACTAGATGTAAAGGGATGTCTTAACACCTCTTGTTAATCCCACTTCAATCCATAACATAAGATTTAGAGTAAATTTATAGAGAGGAAGAGAAGAAAGTTAGTGAGAGAAAAGAGAGAATGGTGGAAGGTTAAAGTTTACTAGAGAGAGAAAGTAAAATGAACCAACACCCTCTTCCACACATGGAAGAGGGTTTATATACTCATGAGCTTGGTGGGCTCATGGGCTTGTTTCCTTTGGTCGGGCTTGGCTTGACTTGGGCTTAGAGCCCCTAACTTATACAATATTAGCTTAAGTCCAAGACCAGTTAACCCGACTAACCTGTTACAATACAAGACCTATAACGACTAAGATGACCTATTACATTCTTGTTCGACTATATAAAATATAGGGCTAACAATCTCCCCCAATGTATCAGTCATCTTTAAAATGCATAAGATGATGGAGTGAATACATTCGTGTGGAGGTGATCTTCCTTCTTAGGTCTTGTATCTTGGTCTTGATCTTGTTTGTAACGGCTTTGTTCCTTCATGCCTTTGTGATCTTTATATTGAACCTTCGTCAATTGAGTTTGAGTGCTTGAGATCTTCAATCTATCCTTGATAGTGTTCATCTTGTGCTCTTGTGACAAGATGACCTATTACATTCCTAAGTATCTTGATTATTTCCATCTTGTGCTCTTGTGACTTCTGAATCGACATCGGTTAGTACACAACTACGCCACCATCTTGATATGCAGCAACATATACAGACACGGGTAAAATGGCTTTGAACATTTCATCCTAACTCGGTAGCGTTTTACCTCAGGTCGGTGAAGACCGTTAGACGGTATTAGATACCGTACCTGTGATTGGGTAGATTCAATTAAGAACCTCCTAAACAGGGTTTCTCGGCGGTTGTAGCCAGTTCTCTTTACTCGACCGTCTTAAAGCAGACTGCGAACGTAAAGAGTGAATCATAAAGATAAATTATCCGTCTGATTAGAGTCGTCAATTCAGAATTCCTGGAACAAGTTTGATTCTATAAGAATTGCAGCATTGTTGCTTTCCATTTTGTCACAAGCTTGATTCATAACGAATCTTGCGAGTCGCCTACTGCAGTGCTGTTTGAGGTTAACACTAGAAGGATTTCCATTCGTCACTGTGAGTACTAAAGAGTGTCACTCTGAATGTTCTGGCAAGATCACACGGATTTTGTGAAGAAGCCTGGAATCAGTTTGAATCAATTAAGAATCCAAACTTAGTTGCATTCCAGTTCTCACCAGTTTGATTCGTGTAGAATCGTACAAGTTACCTACCATGAGCTTGTTTTATGTTGACTCAAGCAGGATTTCCATCTTCATTGTGAACCGTATCACTCAGATGTTCTGGCAATATTACAAGGATAATGCGTAGGACTCGATTGTGTACTTATGAGATAATAGATTGATCTATTTTGGCTCTAGACTCGATAAGTGCATTTTGGTTATCAGAGGCTGAAGCAGACTGCCACCTTTTCAATATTAACTAACTCGGAGTGAGAAAGTCAATAGATATGTGTTGATCTCCGTGACAATGAGACAAGTTTCTTTTGAGAGAAACTAGAATGGCTAGGGAAGGGTTGGGCATTTCATCACTGGGTCCATGACGTCTTGTCTTCAATAGATGTATTACCTAGTTTCTGCCTAGGTTGCATAGAATATTCAACACCTTTGATGCTTACCAATACGTCATCACTAGCACCTTGTTATGATTGTTCCAGTGCTAACTTATGTAATTGGTCCGCATTCAGCTTCATTCCACTCCATCTTTCCTAAGGACAACTATTTATAGCTATGGAATATCCTTGGGTAGATCCGTCTGGTTCTGGTTGGATCATAGGACTTAGTTTCCTATCCTAAACCACCTTTTGACTCCATCATTTCGTCGTGGATAGTAGGTTGTTTTGGGTATAGATCGTAACCATAAAACCATTGAAAACCATTCAAAGTGCTTGATAAAAATCAAAACTTTTAACACTTTGAAAGTTTTACATTTTCGAAATACTCCCCCTACACACATGCATCAGTATTCGAAATAGTTTAGCATGAGAAGGAAAGAGTTGCACTTGAGTCTTTAAGATAACATGTTGTGATATATTACATTTTAATCACATATTCTCCCCCAATCTCTAATATAAAAACTTAATATTAGAGATACCAATTGATTAAAATATGACAATTTTCTGAAAACCGATAGGAGAGAAAGATATGTGCACGCATGAATCATGGAACATTAGTCTGATTGCTCCCCCTCAACAATATATGTGTGTCTTGAGACAAAATTTGACAAAATTTTGGAAAGGACACCACAAAATATGTTGAGGTACGGAGTTGAGATGCTTTTTTCGATATAATATATTACATTTGACAATTTTATATCATTTTCGGAATGTGTTGGATACATAATATGAAAATTTTTTAAGATGTACCCAACAACATTAAAGGTTTTGATTTTAAAACCCTCCCCCACAAAAAAATTGATCAAAATAACATATGACAATTTTGAGATATAAAAACCATTTTATGAGGAAGGGAGTGTTGAACACACAATTTTGAAAGATTTAGAAAAACGTTTTGAGAAATTCTTGAAAAATTGTGGTCAATGGTTCTAAAATAATCATGATAGAAGACTTCTCTTCTATTGTTTAGGAAAAGCGCACTGAAACGTACACTTCCTTTTTGGGTCCGCTTTTCATGAGCTCAAAACTTTGATTGTTTTGTGACTAGCTCATGACCAAGAAAAATTAATTTCCCGTTTAGAAGGATAAGTTATCATCCGTGATAAACTTTCCTTAAGGTGAAGTGCGAGTTCTAAGCTGACATTTACTTAGAAATCATTTTTCATGAACTTAAAAACTTGGAATGTTTTTTGAGGAAGCTCATGACCGAGAAATATTAATTTCTCGTTGAGAAGGATAAGTTATCGGCCGTGATAAATTTTCCTTATTTGAGGTCCGAGTCCTAAGCTATGATGCGCTTAGAATTCATTATGAGAGAATATCAAGCAGCTTCATTTTCCAGAACCTCCAAGTCATCTGGAGTCATATACTTCATACCAAGACGACCAACTAGATACGCAAACCTATCTTGCGATAGAGCTTTTGTAAACAAGTCTGCCAACTGGTACTCAGTTTGACAAAGTATAATTCTACGATGCCACGTTCCACTTGTTCCTTGATGAAGTGATATCTGAAATCGATGTGCTTGGTGCAGGAGTGCTGAACCGGATTGCAGGAGACGGCTATGGCGTACTTTGAGTCACAATACATAGGTATTTTATCAAAGTGGAAGCCATAATCCGTGAGTTGAGTTCTCATCCAAAGGACTTGAGCACAACATGCGGATAGAGACATATACTCTGCTTCTGCGGATGATAGCGAGGTACAACCCTGCTTCTTTGACGAACAACTCACGAGCTTGTCTTCCCCTAGAAATTATACGCCACCAGAAGTGCTCTTTCTAGTGTCAAGGCAACCTGTATGATCAGAATCTGAAAAAGCAATTAGATGAAAACCATTTTCCTTCGGATACCAGAGTCCCATGTGAATGGTATTCTTAAGGTACTGAAAGATCCGTTTAACCTCCTTGAGGTGCTTTTCAGTAGGTCTGGCTTGATATCATGCGTAATAACATTTGGCATGATGAATATCAGGCCTGCTGGCTGTAAGGTACATGAGAGACTCGATCATACTACAATATCGCGTTTGATATACGGGAGGTGAGTACAGATCAGCATCTAGGGATGAGGTCAACAAAGGTGTACCAACGCGAGCACATGAGGTCATACCATGCTTTTGAAGTATCTCTTGAGCATACTTATCTTGGTTGATAAAGATACCACGTGGGGATTCATTAATCTGGAGGCCTAAAAAGAATTTTAGCTCCCCCATCATTGACATTTCAAATATTTTGTGCATTAGTTTTTCAAAACGTTTTGAAAGTTTTGGGTTCGTAGAACCAAAAATAATGTCATCACCATAAACTTGCACCAGCAGTATGTCATCCCTATATTTATTAATAAAAAGAGTAGGATCAATAGAACCTTTGGAGAATCCTTTGCAAAGCAAGAAGTCTGATAGTTCTTCGTACCACACCCTTGGAGCTTGTTTAAGTCCATATACAACCTTCTTGAGACGGTAGACTTTGTCAGGATGATGAGGATCTACGAATCCTTCCGGCTGATTCACATACACTTGTTCCTTCAAATGACCATTGAGAAAAGCAGTTTTAACGTCCATCTGATAAGCCGTGAAGCCCTTATGTGCAGCATAAGCAAGGAATATCCTGACAGCTTCCAAACGAGCAACTGGAGCAAATGATTCATCGAAATATATTCCTTCTTGTTGATGATATCCTTTAACCACAAGACGAGATTTGTTTTTGATGATGGTTTGTTCTTCATCCAGTTTGTTTTTCCAGATCCATTTGAAATCTAAAATCAAAATTTCATAGGGTCTGTCAACAAGTTCCCAGACATTAAGGCGTTCAAACTGATGAATTTCGTCTTGCATTGATTCAATCCACGCATGATCGGTCATGGCTTGCTTGATGTTTGTAGGTACAGTTGAACTCACGGCGAGTGCATACATACACACATCGCCATCGGTTTCGAGTTGTCTGCGTGTTTGAACCGGTTGTGAAGGATTTCCAATGACTTGCTCCAATGGATGATCACGTGTCCAATGGTGAGTAGATGGATATCGTTGGTAGAATGTATGCATGTTGGATGGATCAACATGTTGAGTAGAAGACTCTCCGACTTCGCGTACCGTTGTACCGAACAAGTAGATAAATTCTTCTTCGTCAAGTTGTGCATCGACTGCTTGAGTGTTATTTCCTCCTTCAACATTGACGGTTGGTGATGTTGGTTTTATGACAGTTTCTTGAGTTTGTTGAGTATCCAATGAAATTGTCTCTTGAGCAGCGGTTGCTGAAGTAGATGCAGTTGTGTCTTTATGACTTTGTTCGGGTGCATCAGCAGTATTGACAACGGAAGGCTTTGACACAACTTGATTGTTTCCATAGTAATATTCATCAAACATTGGATCATATAAATCAACCAACTCATTCATTTGTGTCGTATCCTTCGAGTCTGCTGTAGGAGTACTTTCTTGACATTCTTGCACGGGACGTACACTGTTTTGTGTAGGTGCCATTGCTGGACATTGAGGTGCGGGACTTGAGCTGTTGTGATCAAGTACCATCTGTGGCAATTCGTCAAAATTCACATGAATTGTTTCGACAATAATCATTGTTCTCTTGTTATAGACCTGATATCCTTTCGACAAATAACATACCCCACAAAAATACATGCATCACCTTTTTCTTTTATCTTGTCGAGATTCTCACCTTCTTTAAGAATGTAGCATAAAGATCCAAATACGTGAAAGAAATTAACAGTAGGTTTCCTGCCATTGATGATGTGGTATGGTGTCTTTTCATGCCTAGGGATTACGAGTGAACGATTCTGAGTATAACAGGCAGTTGCATATGCTTCAGCCCAGAAGAATAGTGGTAATTTTGAAGCAGAAATCATTGTTCGAGCTGCCTCAACCAAAGTAAGGTTCCGTCTTTCGACAACGTCGTTTTGTTCAGTAGTTCGAGCAATAGACGTTTGATGTTCGATGTCTTCTTCTTGAAAGTAAGATTGCAAGGTCTTGTTCAAAAATCCAGTACCCCTATCCGTTCTTACCGTTAAGACTTGAGCTTGAATATTGCGTTGTATCATCTTGAGAAAGTTTTTGAGAACCTCCGGTGTTTCATCTTTGGACCTTAAGAAGTAAGTCCATGTGTATCTGGAGAAATCATCAACAATCACGAGAATATACTTTTTCCCGTTAATACTCTCTACACGCATGGGACGACATAAATCCATGTGAAGAAGTTCCAATCGTCCTTTTGAGCTTGGGGTGGTCTTAGTTTTGAAAGACTTTCTTTTTGCTTTCCCCAACTCACAAGAAGAACAAAGATGATCTTTGGCGAATTTTAACTTAGGAAGACCAGTCACAAAGTCATTCTTCGAAAGCAAGTTGATGGTGTCAAAGTTGAGATGTGACAATCATTGATGCCATAACCATGCTTAAGATGATGAAGCTTTAGCCATTAAGAAAATTGGATTTCTTGAAGATGTGTCTTGAAGAGTTACTGTGTAGAGATCAGAACCACGAGAACCTGTGAGAAGGCCATTCCCATCGTAGTCTCTAACATAGCAAGTAGTTTTCCGAAAAGCCACTTCCAAATCCGCATCACAAAATTGACTAACCGAGAATAAATTATGATTCAGTCCCTCAACGTAATAAACCCGTTTGATAGTAATATTCCCTTGAACCAAATCTACATATCCAAGTATCGCTACAAACTGATCATTTCCAAACCGCACCGTACCCAGAAACTTCTCAAAGAAGTTACTAAGAAGCTTGAGATTGACCGTCATGTGCTTGGTGCACCTGGAGTCCATTATGAATAGAATGATTTGGAAGAGCTTTTCAATTGGCTCAGTATCAAAGATAGGTCCAAAAGTATCAGCAGTCTCTGGAATAACTTCTTGAATATTTTTCAGGTACACATAATGTGCTTCAAGATCTTAATCGTCGGCTTCATCATCAGTGTCATCACGCCAATCAACTTCATCTGCTGTGAGTGGAATCCCTGATTCTTCTTTCTTACACATCAACATCTTTTCCTTGTGATATGCAGAATCATTAACCCGTTTTGGCTTCTTGCATTCTCTAGCCATGTGCCCAAATCCCTTGCAATTAAAGTATTGAATCTCAGTCTTCTGCACAATCGGAGTGCCTACAGTATCTCTAGCCCCAACTAGATTAGGCAACCTCTGGTTATCATCCTTGCATCACGATCATACCTAGGTGCATGATCAACTTCCTTATATCTAGCATTGGATGATGATCTGAGGTTGTTGGTAGGTTTGTAGATCTTCTTATAATTTGTGGTGAGTAAAGACATGAGTTCCTCAATCTTCTTGTCCCTTGAAGTTTGTTCATCATCACTGCTCCATCTGACTCGGTGTCATACTTTGGAGGTGGAGTGGGGACAATTGCTTTTGCTTTGTTTCTAGCAGTAGCTAGAGGTTTGGTGGATGAGCTTGATGACTTTGAGGAATGAGTAGGTAGTTGTTGACGGTGAACGGGTTTTGTTGAAGTAGCAGCCACAAAAGCAATAGAGTTAGCAGACCGTTCTGCCTTTTCAGCCCTTAGTTCATTCACTTCATTCTAATGTTGTTTCAACATATCATAAAGTTTGTGATAAGAGATAATCTTGATATCTTCCCTTTGTTTAACCAAAGTCACAAACCTTTGCCATTCGGGTTTGAGTTGAAGTAGAAACTCAACATTGGCATGATGATTGGAGTTGGTGCACTGATTTCTCACAAGCTCATTCATCATTTTGTAGAATCTCGAGTAATATGAGTCAATGGATTCAGCATCTTCGGATGTGAATTTTCCGAACTCCCAAAGTAGATTAGTCTCGAGATCTTGAACATTTATCGACTCACCTTGCTTCAATCAATGAATTGCATTCCACATTTCCATAACATTAGGACATGCATCAACTGTGGAATAGATATCGTTATCAATCCCAGTGAGTATGTAGTTTACAACATCAGCTTTAGCTTGGAGGAGTTTCTTTTTCTCAGTAGGACATGTGACGAAATTCTCCATAGCTCGTGTAGTTGATGAAGTACCAACCTCTGCTTGTGTGGTAATTTGTCTGAATTCAAAAACTGGAGGTGGATTCTCAAGGCAATGATGAAGAGCGATTCGGTTCTCTTTTCTGTCAAGAAATCTCAAGAAACGAGATCTCCACTGAACGTAGCAACCGGCTATCAGTATAGGTGGATTACCGTTGCCACCTTGTTCCAAACAAATTTGATTAGCAGTCGCAATGATGTTGTTGTTGTTAGACATGGTGAATACTTGTTAATGGATTAGGATCTTAGTAGATGTGTTGTGATGTGATTGTGGTTGATAATTCGAAAATTTTTAAGTGTATTTTCAGAATATTCAGAAATCCTCTAAGTTGTGCAAATTCTTCGCATTACCCAAATATTGAATCTGTCGCAATGCCAAATCCCAAACCGTCGAAATGTCTCAAAAGCTTCTGTCGCAATACCACACTAATGAATCTGTCGCAATACACACAATAGAGTCTGTTGCAATACCACACTAATGAATATGTCGCAATACACACAATAGAGTCTGTCCCAATACCACACTAATGAATTTGTCGCAATACACACAATAGAGTCTGTCGTAATACTACACTAATGAATCTGTCGTAATACACACAATATCTGTCGCAATGCACACAAAATGACTATGTCGCAATGTGTATCGCAATAAAAAACCCTCTCGCAATAGTGGTCGCAATACAGAAACCCTAGGCCTTTGCGATGAAAATCAAGCCAATCTGTCACAATAATGTTACTGTTCCGAAACTTGAGATAAAAAAATGAGATTTTTGCCTACAAAATCGTGATTTTAACCAAACCAAAGCACCCTAAATCTCTACCGCAACTATGTAGAAGATATGTGGATCACTTGGAATAACAAAAACACGAAAAAATTTTGAAACTTGGGTATAGATCAATCAAAACTCACGAATCCAATGAAAACACACCACAAATATTCAATCACCTATCCACTATAAGCTCTTCATACCAAATGTTAATCCCACTTCAATCCATAACACAAGATTTAGAGTAGATTTAGAGAGAGGAAGAGATGAAAGTTAGAGAGAGAAAAGAGAGAATGGTCGAAGGTTAATGTTTACTAGAGAGAGAAAGTAAAATGAACCAACACCATCTTCCACACATGGAAGAGGGTTTATATACCCATGATCTTGGTGGGCTCATGGGCTTGTTTCCTTAGGCCGGGCTTGGCTTGACTTGGGCTTAGAGCCCCTAACTTATACAATGTTAGCTTAAGTCCAAGCCTGGTTAACCCGACTAACCTATTACAATACAAGACCTATAACGACTAAGATGACCTATTACATTCTTGTTCGACTATATAAAATATTGGGCTAACACCTCTTAATGTCATTTTTCTTGTTTTCAATTTTTGTAACTAATACAAGGTTTTTAGCCAAGTATAAAAAGAGTTATCTTCCGATCTTTTCGAATTGATCACCGTTAATTAGTGTGACTCAATTCTTCTTGGTGGAAAAATAAAAGGGTTTTGATTATCTATTGTAAGCTAAAAATGAAAATGTCATTGAGTAAATAAAACTGAAAGCTTGAAAATTTAAAACTAAAAATGAAGACTTTAAAAATTGAAAAGTAAATGATTAAAACTTATAAAGATGTAAACTTTAAAGATTGCATTAAAACAAGCCAAGTTAAAATAATTCGAAGTAAAAAGGCGGGAAAAGTAAAAATTCAAAAACTGGAAATTCAAACCTTATCCAGAATCCAATCCAGAATCTTATCCGAAATGCTACTACTGAGTCTTATCCAGAATGATGAAAGGG
Organism: Glebionis coronaria; assembly: GCA_025667525.1. Taxonomy (NCBI): domain Eukaryota; kingdom Viridiplantae; phylum Streptophyta; class Magnoliopsida; order Asterales; family Asteraceae; genus Glebionis; species Glebionis coronaria. The sequence continues at coordinate 21,982 of JANFOE010000623.1, read as the reverse complement.
GACTTATCCGGAATCCTTCTTCTTGGTCTTATCCGGAATAAAATGAGGAAGCTTATCCGGAATAAATAACTTCTACTGCTTATCCGGAATAACTTGATAGGCCTTATCCCGAATAACTAAAGAATGATGCTTATCCGGAATACTATTCGACCCGTTATCCGGAATAATTACTTAAAAGCTTATCCGGAAAAAGTGACTTCGAAGGCTTATCCGGAATGACTTATCCAGGATACAGAAATGGTTCATATCCGGAATCTTATCCGGAATCCAAAAGAAGAGACTTATCCGGAATACCTGTTTGTTTGACTATTCGGAAAATTGAACTTAAAACCTCTATCCGGAATAAAATTGAGTCCTTTATCCGGAATGAGGTGCTTATACTGCTTATCCGGAAAAAGAGGGTTTAAAACTCTTAACCGGAATGAAAGATCTTGGGCTAATCGGAGTAAATGTGCAGGCACTATTGCGGAATAAAAGGGTTTATGAAAAACCCGGATAACACCAAAATTCAAGAAATAAGCAAATTCAAAATAAGCATTTTACCAAAAACTTAACCAAAAGAATTTTTAGAAGAAGTAAATAAGCTAGAATTTAAAAACTTTTAAAACACTAAATAAGCTAGAAATCAAAAAGCACTATTTTATGAAAACTTAAACTTATTAGAAACAACTTATTTTTTTTAAGAACTATTAAGCATTAAGATTAAGAAAAATAAGCACTTTATTATAGAAACTTCTTAAGATCACTAATTTAATAAGCACAATCAAATAAGCTACACAATCAAACCATCAAAAAAATTAAAATAAAACTACATGATTATCAAGATTAAGAAAAAGATTAAGAAAGGTAGAATGAGAATTAAGAAAATAAGCTTGATTGATTAAAGATTAATATCCAAGAGATTACAAGATTAATGTAAAGATTCAATAAGCTTGAAAGGAAAACTAGAGAGAAAATAAAAACACACTTAAAATTAACTACCACTACTAAAAAATAACCACCTAACACCCTCCTAATGACATATTAGGAGGGTATTTATAGGAGGTGGGGAGATTACATGCTTAAGCTATCTTCTTTCTTTCTTCTCGTCTCGACTCGACTTAATTTCTTTGTCCTTCTTGACGTCGTCTCGGGATTTGTCGATATAAGTTGAACTTGTCTTATAATTTTCTTCTATAATTAGACTTGAGTTCTTCGACTTCATTAAACTTCTGTCTTTAGACTTTTTCTTCGATAAATCTTCAGAATAGGCCTTGGATTTCCGTTCTTTTTGCATTCTCGATCTTTCGACTTCGTCTTTAGTCTTTTTCTTCGATAAAAGCCCGTGATAGCCCATGTTTTCTTCCTTTTGCATCTTTTGGTCCTAAAACATAATAAAAACACAAACCAAGCATAATTCCGACTTTTATGACATAAAATACACGTTTTGGTCTTGTTATTATTGGAAATAAGTTGTAAAAGGATAAGTGTTTTCACACCTATTAAATCCCCTACACTTGACCATTGCAATGTCCTCATGCAATGCACTAATTTCAAAGCATGGTTTACATTTTTTATCATAGATAACCCACCTTGGCCTTTATTTAATACTAAACACTAAGAAAACTAAAAGATCAAAACAAGTAAAGAAATCAAAGACTTACATTGGGGTTTTAGGTTGTCATGAATGTTTATCATTCTCAAGTTTCACATTCCCCATACCAAGCTTAAAAACGAGATCATTGTTATTATAAGTTAGCAAACTAACACGAACTAATGTGGCCCAATTATTCACTTAGACTCCCTTATTCCTAGGTGTATATCTTATATTTTAATATTGTCTTAAATGATCACGAGGATGCATTGTTTGACTTATTTCGATAGTTTATTAGGCTGAAAATAAAGTGGGACGATTTAAGTAATAGTTAGCTAAAGGACAAAATCTTTTAAAACTGCTTCTCGGGACCTCTTAAAGTTCATATCTTGGCATAACTCGCTTCACGATTTGAGACCTTTCTCGGACCGATATTTGGCAGCGACTTCATACTTCAAATCTTTTAGAGACGTTCTTGAAATTATGGTCTTCTCTTCATAATATGAATTTATTCACTTGAACTTTTTGAGAGATTCTTCATATATAGACCATGACTTCTTCATTTTTCTCTAATCTTTATTTTGGACTTTGATATACAACGATCCACCTCCTTTTAGGACTTGGATCTATTTATCCTCATACCTTGTTAGGGCCTTTTTGGATAGACTTCTCCATGATCTTTTGGGGAGTTATTGCTTTTCGTCGTGTGTCTCGATCCTTCATATTGATTTTTGATAAATGATTCTTCACATCACTTTTGGATCTTTAGCAACAAATGTAGCCCTCATGCCTTGTTAGGGCCTTTTCGGACTCGCCAATCTTCGCATCCCGCTTCAATAAGTTATGCCTCGGCTATGAACTCTAATTAATATCGAGCAACTTTTAAACGATCTTGTGCTAGAAGCTAAGTAACTTTTCAAATCGTACAACCTTATTTATTGTAGATAAATTTATTAGCAAGCGATGGGAGAATAGGCTTATAATCAACTCACATAAATTCACGAAATAATACCAAACTTATAATTGACTCTATCATCTCTCGTTCTCCACAATTTAAAATCTCAAGGAATGAGACTCATGGATGCTTAGCCAATTAAATCAAAGTTTTGGGTTTTCGAGTCATCTATAGGATCTTGCAAACTCTTATACTTTTTCATGTTTAGAATTCGCATTTTAAAGTTCCCTTGATAAACAACTCTCTAGGATCAATTATAGTAACTTGCGAAAAGTTCTTGTTCTTAACCCGTGAGAGTTAAGACTTTCGCGTTTTAAAGTTCCCTATCGAAAAGCCTAGCAAAACTTGACTTAAACACGTTAAGGATACTAGCTAGAGTAAACTTAGATAAATAAACTCGGGATGAGTCAAAATATTCACGACTTTGAAAAATTTAAAACCACTTTATTTTAGCAAGGAAAGTAAATAACGATAGCAAAGGAGAATTACAAGGCCAAAATAGATTAAAAATTTTGAAAAATGTCGAAAAATCAAATTTTCCGGTAAAAATGAGGACAAATTCATGGAAAAGGCCACTTACTTCGATAGAAGTCCCCCTACACTTGATATAAACATTGTCCTCAATGTTTAAGCATGTGGGAGTAAACTCCCCTACACTTATGACATTGTGCACTGTGTTTAAATCTTGTAAGGAAAGGACAACTATAGTGATTTCAATGTGAAAATATAAGATATGAAATATTGAATCATGACAGTTTAGGATAGAACCGGGAAGACGGGTACATGGGATCACGGTTCGTCAAAAGTCATCGAAAATGGATCTTTGAAGCTTTAATCCCTGCACAGAAGAAGAAACAAGACAACAAACACATACGGGGCTCCCCCTACACTTATTCAGAAAACGGTAAAGGATAGATCAACGGGTTGCCTCCCGAGAAGCGCTTGTTTTTGTTAACCGAGTCACGAGCCTGACTCGACCCAGAATTTAATTCAAGGGAAACGTGGTGAGGGATGGAATCATCTCATGAGAGATGTCCTAACCAAAGTACAACTTCACGCGCTGGCCATTCACCTTAAAATTGAGCCCATTTGGCTGAGAAAGATCAATGGTGCCATATGGGAAGACTTTGGCGACGGTGAATGGACCAGACCAACGGCTCTTCAACTTTCCCGAGAAGATCTTCAACCGAGAGTTAAAAGGTAAGACTTGATCACCAACGTGGAACTCTTGGTTCTTAATCCTTGCATCATGGATGATCTTGGTCTTCTCCTTGTAGATCAACGAGTTCTCATAAGCTTCATTCCTTAGTTCGTTGAGCTCGTTGAGTTGAATCTTCCGAAGATCGCCGGCTTTGTTGATGTTGAAGTTAGCCCACTTCAAGGCCCAATATGCCTTATGTTCCAGCTCGATAGGGAGGTAGCATGCTTTCCCGTACACAAGACGATAAGGTGTACAACCAATCGGGGTCTTATAAGCGGTACGGAAAGCCCACAAAGCATCATCTAACTTATCGGCCCACGAGGCATGATGCTCTCCCACAGTACGCTCAAGAATTCGCTTCAATCCACGGTTAGATATCTCGGCTTGACCATTTGTTTGAGGATGATAAGCGGTGGAAAGACGGTGATTGACACCGTACTTAGCCATGACTCGAGCAAATTGATCATTGCAAAAATGAGTCCCGCGGTCACTGATAATAGCACGAGGAACACCGAATCGAGGAAAAAGTTGCTTCAAAAAGTTAACAACCACCCTCGCATCGTTCGTAGGGAGAGCCTTAGCTTCAACCCATTTGGAAACGTAGTCAACGGCTACGAGGATGTACTTGTTCCCTTTAGATGATGGAAACGGCCCCATAAATTCGATGCCCCATACATCAAAGATTTCACATTCTTGTTTGAAATATTGAGGCATCTCATCTTTATGTGTGAGTTTGCCTTGTCTTTGGCCAGCATCACAACGTTTAACCATTTCATGAGCGTCATGATAAATGGTGGGCCAATAAAATCTAGAGTCGAATACTTTCTTCGCGGTGTAATTGGGATCAAAGTGACCATCGGTGGGTCCTTTATGGCAAGCATCAAGGATTTGTAAAGCTGCCGGCCCATCAACACATCGACGAATGACAAGATCCGCACATTGTTTGAAAAGGTAAGGTTCGTCCCAGAAATAGTGTTCAATGACTTTAAAGAACTTTTTCTTTTGTTGGGACGTTAACCCTTCCTTGTGAATGCCACCCGCTAAGTAGTTTGCAATGTCCGTAAACCACGGGGTGTCATCAAGATTGGAATTGATAGACATTAAGGTCTTAAGGGGAAAAGAGTCATTGATCTCTTGGTTCGGATGATTCCCTTGATACGGATCCTCAAGTCTACTTAGATGATCCGCGACTAGGTTTTCGGCTCCCTTCTTGTCACGAATTTCAATGTTGAATTCTTGAAGGAGTAAAACCCATTGAAGAAGTCTTGGTTTAGAATCTTACTTAGTCAACAAGTACTTCAACGCGGAATGATCGGTGTACACGATTGTGGTGGAAAGAACAAGATTGGGGCGGAACTTCTCAAAAGCATACACTACAGCTAAAAGCTCTTTTTCGATAGTGATATAATGCAATTGAGCCCCCGTCATTGTCTTGCTAGCATATTGGATTGGTTGGAAGTGTTTGTTCACTCTTTGGCCCAAAACCACTCCAATAGCAAAATCGCTAGCATCACACATCAATTCAAAAGGTAGCTCCCAATTAGGGGTAACCAAGACCGGTGCCTTAGTTACTTTATCCTTAAGAAGATTGAAGGATTCAAGACACTCTTTGGAAAAGATGAAAGGAGTATATTTTTCCAAGAGGTGGGTCATCAGGCGAGCCATTTTAGAAAAATCTTGAATGAATCGACGATAGAAGCCCGCATGACCAAGGAAACTTATTAGCCATTTTAGAAAAATCTTGAATGAATCGACGATAGAAGCCCGCATGACCAAGGAAACTTCTTACACCCTTCACGGTTGAAGGTGGAGGCAATTTAGCAATAACATCGACTTTAGCACGGTCGACTTCAAGACTGGCTTTGGAGATTTTGTGTCCAAGAACAATGCCTTCTTTCACCATGAAATGGCATTTTTCCCAATTTAGAACAAGGCGAGTGTCTTCACATCGCTTAAGCATGCGTTCCAAATTGGCAAGGCAATGAGAGAAAGAATCACCATAGACCGAGAAATCATCCATGAAGACTTCCATAGTTTCTTCAACCATGTCATGGAAGATAGCCATCATACACCTTTGGAATGTCCTAGGAGCATTGCATAGGCCGAAAGGCATTCTTTTATAAGCAAATGTTCCATAAGGACAAGTGAATGTGGTTTTCTCTTGGTCTTTGGGATCGATGGGAATTTGAAAATACCCGGAGAAACCATCTAAGAAGCAGTAATAGTCATTACCCGCTAGACGTTCAAGCATTTGGTCCATGAAAGGAAGGGGAAAATGATCCTTTCTCGTAGCATCATTGAGTTTGCGATAGTCGATACAAACTCTCCACCCTGTAACGAGACGAGTAAGAATCAACTTGTTGTTTTCATTGGGCACAACGGTGATTCCGCCTTTCTTAGGCACACAATGGACGGGACTAACCCATGGTGAATCCGAGATAGGGTAGATCATTCCCGCATCAAGAAGTTTGATAACCTCTTTTTTGATAACGTCATGGATCTTGGGATTCACCCTTCTTTGGCTTTGAATAGTGGGTTTAAAGTCATCCTCCATGAGAATTTTATGTGTGCAAAAGTGAGGATCAATTCCACGAATATCGGAGATTTTCCAAGCAATCGCTTTCTTATGATTCTTCAGCACGGCGATAAGGAGAGATTTTTCTTCTTCTTTCAAGTCGTTTGCGATGATGACGGGTGACTTCTTATTGTTTTCAAGGAAAACGTACTCGAGATGAGACGGAAGATCCTTAAGCTCTAAATCCGGAGGATTTTCGATGGACGGCGTAGTCAAATTTAGTTCATCAATAGAGATACCCTTAGGAGATGGTGGAGAAATATGGTCTTCATTGAGAAGTTTCTCAATGGTACGAATGTCTTCATCAAAATGGGAGGGAGAATCGTCATATTGCAAGTCCACATCTCCCAAAGTTGCTTTAAATTCTTTCAAAATAAAATCACTTTCTCCAAATGGAGTTAGTGATGGAGCAATAGAGGCAACGGTCTCAACAATAGGTAGAGAATAAGAACCACTTTTACAAGCGTCTTTGAAATGTTCTTCACAAGCCTCATCAAGAACGTCAATGAAATTAACACTCTCGTTTTCAGAAGGATGCTTAGAAAGTTTACCCATGTTGAAGACGATTTTATCGTCACCAACTCTCATGATTAATTCGCCCGCGGCTACATCAATGAGAGTGCGACCGGTCCTCAAGAATGGATGTCCAACGATTAATGGAACACGGGGATCCATCTCGTAGTCAACGACAACAAAATCCGTCGGAAAGGTGAATTTGTCGACACCAACGAAGACGTCTTCGTCTATCCCCACTGGATAAGCAACCGTACGGTTAGCTAATTCCAATGTCATTCGGGTGGGGACTAGCTCGGGTAGAGATAATTGTTTCCAAACACTTAATGGAATTAAGTTTATACTAGCACCTAGATCGGCTAGGGCCATACAATTCTCTACCCCGGGGAAGTTGCAAGGAATGAGAAAACGACCCGGATCACCAAGTTTGGTGGGTAATTTCTTTAAGAGCATTGCGAAGAAATTCTCATTAAGTTGGGTCTGAGCTATATCAAGAAGTTCCTCCTTATCACTGAGAAGATCTTTAAACATTTTAGCATATTTCGGCATGTGAGCGAGAGCCTCAGCAAAGGAGATATTGAAATTCAGTTGTTTAAACATTTTAAGAAAGTTAGAAACCTGAATATCATCCTTTTTCTTCAATTTCTCTTTCCTCAACCTCGAAGGATAAGGTATAATAGGTTGAGATGAAGGCTTTGGGATGGAATTCTCACTCACATCCTTGGGTGGTGGAGGGGTGAAAGTAGAAGGTGGAGGAATTGGAGAAATAGAAGGTGGAGGAGTAGAAGTTGGAGGAATTGGAGAAGTAGAAGGTGGAGGAGTAGAAGTTGGAGGAATTGGATAAGGGGACTCGTTTTCCTTTGTCACAATCACCGGTGTAGGTGTAGGAAGCTCGGGTTCCTTTAAACCTTTTCCACTGCGAGTGGTGATTGCTTTCATCTCCCCTCTTGGATTAGCAACGGTGTTACTCGGAAGAGAACCCGATCAAGAGGCTTGATTACTTGGGAAAAAACTAGCCATCATGTTCCTTAAGTCATTCGTTTGACTTGCCAAAGAGTTTCACATATCGGCTCAAAGATCATTTCCTTGTTTCACCATATCTGCTTTCAAGTTGATCATTTTCCGCTGAAGATTTTGCACAATCACATCATTAGTCCTCCTGTAAGTATCAATCTCTTGGTTATATGTGGTGGGTTGAGTTGGAGGAAGATCATGGTAGGCAGGTGGTTGATAAGCGGGTGGTTGGTGAACTTGATTGTTTCTTTGAGGTGGATATGGGTTTCTTTGGGTTTGATATTGATTTGGAGCTCGATGTTGATTTTGATTGTTGCGATTGAGGTTGTTTAGGTTTTGAGGTGGAAAACCGGGTAGTGAAAGAAAGTTGTTTGAGCGATAGCTGAGCAAATTGTGGTCATCTTGAGGATGTGCTTGATAGCCTCCCGTAGCAAAGTTACCGTTGGCGGCATACACATTTTTCGGATTGTCATGAGTCGAAGGACAATCGGTGTATGAGTGAGATCCCCCGCATATTTCACATGATTGACTCAAAGCATTAGCTTGGGCAGTGATTTGTTTGGCATTGTTGGCGGTTTGTATAGCAAGCGATTCCACAAGCGAAGTAAGCTTATCAATTCTCTTGTCGGCGTCACTGAACACTCTTGGTTTGCACTCTAGACTTATTCTCAATAATGTCCTATGCAGCATTAGAAGACTTAACCAAAATGTTACCCCCCGAGGCACTATTTAGTGAATCTTGGCCATTCATGCTTAAACCATTGTAAAAAGTATTTATTTGATGTACTTTTGTGAAACCATGTTGTGGACACTTTCTTAAAATTTCCTTAAAACGGTCCCAAGATTCACTAAATGTCTCACCGTACTTTTGTTCAAAGGTAATGATTTCCTTCCGCAAAGCGGTAGTACGTGAGGGTGGGAAAAAGTAGTTGATGAATTTAGTCTCTAAATCCGTCCACGTAAGAATACTTTGTGGCGGTTCCTTATCAAGCCAATTTCGGGCTTGTCCCTCTAAGGAGAAAGGAAAAAGTTGCAAGCGAATCACTTCTTGTGAAACACCATTATACTTAACCGTATTAGTGAGTTGAAGGAACCTTTTTATATGGTCATGAGGATCATCAAGCGAACGCCCCAAGAAAGGTTGAGCAGAGACCATTTGAATGAAGCCGGATTTGAGCTCAAAATTGTTGGCTTCAATCTCGGGTATGACAATAGCATCGGTGTTGTCCTCTACGTGCGATTGTAAAAGCTCGATCATTGGTTGATTGTCCATGGTGACAATAGGTGGAGTAATGACTTCGGCTTGAGCTACTTTCTTATTACGAGCACGAGTACGCATACACACCTACAAAAGGAAGAGAAAAATAGACAAGAAATATTTTTGTTTTTTTATGTTTTTCTATTTTTTTTGGATTTTTGAATTTTTTTTAATTTTTATGGATTTTTGAAAATTTATAAGCAAGAAAAATAACATTAAAAAGTGAACAGATCCCAAAATCCAACGCGTCTCTCACTAAAAACCGTTAAACTTAACGAAAAGAGCCAGTAGTGGCACCATTTAATACAAGGTTTTTAGCCAAGTATAAAAAGAGTTATCGTCCGATCTTTTCGAATTGATTATCGTTAATTAGTGCGACTCAATTGTTCTTGGTGGAAAAATAAAAGGGTTTTGATTATCTATTGTAAGCTAAAAATGAAAATGTCGTTGAGTAAATAAAATTGAAAGCTTGAAAATTTAAAACTAAAAATGAAGACTTTAAAAATTGAAAAGTAAATGATTAAAACTTATAAAGATGTAAACTTTAAAGATTGAATTAAAACAAGCCAAGTTAAAATAATTCTAAGTAAAAAGGCGGGAAAAGTAAAAATTCAAAAACTGGAAATTCAAACCCTTATCCGGAATCTTATCCGGAATGCTGCTACTGAGTCTTATCCGGAATGATGAAATGGGACTTATCCAGAATCCTTCTTCTTGGTCTTATCCGGAATAAAATGAGGAAGCTTATCCGGAATAAATAACTTCTACCGCTTATCCGGACTAACTTGATATGCCTTATCCCGAATAACTAAAGAATGATGCTTATCCGGAATACTGTTCGACCCGTTATCCGGATAATTACTTAAAAGCTTATCCGGAAAAAGTGACTTTGAAGGCTTATCCGGAATGACTTATCCGGGATACAGAAATGGTTCATATCCGGAATCTTATCCGGAATCCAAAAGAAGATACTTATCCGGAATACCTGTTTGTTTGACTATTCGGAAAATTGAACTTAAAACCTTTATCCGGAATAAAATTGAGTCCTTTATCCGGAATGAGGTGCTTATACTGCTTATCCTGAAAAAGAGGGTTTAAAACTCTTATCCGGAATGAAAGATCTTGGGCTAATCGGAATAAATGTGCAGGCACTAGTGCGGAATAAAAGGGTATATGAAAAACCCGGATAACACCAAAATTCAAGAAATAAGCAAATTCAAAATAAGCATTTTACCAAAAACTTAACCAAAAGAATTTTAAGAAAAAGTAAATAAGCTAGAATTTAAAAACTTTTAAAACACTAAATAAGCTAGAAATCAAAAAGCACTATTTTATGAAAACTTAAACTTATTAGAAACAACTTATTTTTTAAGAACTATTAAGCATTAAGATTAAGAAAAATAAGCACTTTAATATAGAAACTTTTCAAGATCACCAATTTAATAAGCACAATCAAATAAGCTACACAATCAAACCATCAACAAAATTAAAATAAAACTACATGATTATCAAGATTAAGAAAAAGATTAAAAAAGGTAGAATGAGAATTAAGAAAATAAGCTTGATTGATTAAAGATTAATATCCAAAAGATTACAAGATTAATGTAAAGATTCAATAAGCTTGAAAGGAAAACTAGAGAGAAAATAAAAACACACTTAAAATTAACTATAACTACTAAAAACTAACCACCTAACACCCTCCTAATGACATATTAGGAGGGTATTTATAGGAGGTGGGGAGATTACATGCTTAAGCTATCTTCTTTCTTTCTTCTCGTCTCGACTCGACTTAATTTCTTTGTCTTTCTTGACGTCGTCTCGGGATTTGTCGATATAAGTTGAACTTGTCTTATAATTTTCTTCTATAATTAGACTTGAGTTCTTCGACTTCATTAAACTTCCGTCTTTAGACTTTTTCTTCGATAAATCTTTAGAATAGGCCTTGGACTTCCGTTCTTTTTGCATTCTCGATCTTTCGACTTCGTCTTTAGTCTTTTTCTTCGATAAAAGCCTGTGATAGCCCATGTTTTCTTCCTTTTGCATCATTTGGTCCTAAAACACAATAAAAACACAAACCACGCATAACTCCGACTTTTACGACATAAAATACACGTTTTGGTCTTGTTATTATTGGAAATAAGTGGTAAAAGGATAAGTGTTTTCACACTTATTAGTAACTTTTTTTGTTTTTGTTTATTTTTTATTTTGTTATATTTTTTCTATTTTGGTGTTATTTCTCATTCTTTTAATCTTTCACCTTTATCTTTTAGAATCGTTGCATGTGTTTTGCTAGATAAAGAGTTTATAAAATGATTTGTGACGATTCATATTTTGTTCAAATTTAAGGGTTCGGTTTCGAACTCATGTATCTTAAATCTAACGTGATAGATTCAGTTTATCGTTTAAAGTTAGATTTAAAATTCGACACATTTATTTTAGTAAAAGAAAACATGAGGTTACATGTTTTATTTAAAAGGCTTTTAGCTTTAAATCGATTGTATTATAAATTTTGGTGTCTTATATCTAATAAAGTTTATTTCTTATGTAAACGCACTCGTATTATATTTAAATTGTAAAAAACTATAGTTGATTCAGATTCAAATTTCGAAACCACTTTTTCAGATTCAGATGGAAATCAGATTCAGACTATCCTACCAAATATTCAGATTTATATGTGCGAATCAGATTCAGATTCAGAACCTCTAAATAAACAAACAACACGGTAGAGAGAGATGGATATCGTTTGTTTGATTTTTTCCTATAATTTTTTTTGTTATCAAACATACAAAAGTCTTTGTTTGGTTATTTATTTGAGTATAAAACAAATACTGTACAGCATAAGCTGTTTATTTCGTTATTTGTTTGTCGTAGTTAAAAAGTAAAAATTATATTAATGAATTAAATTATATCGTAAAGTATATTAACTTAAATTTAATTATAATTTGAGAAAAAATTGTTTTATTAACTCACTCGTCATTTTTCGGATCTTTTTTGATGTTCCGATCTTAAATAGACAGTATCATCAAGAATTCCGTCTAAAGTATGAATGCTACTAGAAAATGAAGGTAGCTCGTCAAACTGATTATTGTCCTCCTCGACCAGAACATCATCAAAACCAACTATATTTTTTCTACCAGGCATGACAATGTGCCATCTCTTGTCTTTTGGGTTGTGAATATAAAATACTTAGGTGGCTTGGTTTGCTAGAATGAACGGGTCAGATATGTAGCTGTTTGTGGAAAGATCAACACACGTGAAACCATCTCGATCAACTTTAACACCTCCTTTATCATTGACCCATTTACACTTGAATAGAGGTACAACAAAAAAATTATAATCCAACTCTCATATTTCTTCAGTGACACCATAATATGACTTTTTCGAGCTTGTCCTCCCTGATGAATCTGTCGTTGTTGCTATGAGTGTCACTCCGCTATTTTGCATTGTACTATTCTCATCTTTTTGTTTGGTATAGAACGTGTATCCGTTAATTTCGTAGCCTTGATATTGAAAAACACGACGTGGTCGGTACCCCAACTATACGAAATCTAGATCACAATTTGAAAATATACGGCTAAATTTATCTACAAACCACTGTGAAAATGTTCTCTTTTGCTCAGCTTCCAACCAAAGTTGATCTCGATGATTGTTATTTTTGTTTAAGTGTGACATGTGCTCGTGTATGTATGAGTCAACACATGTCATATTTTGCAATACGGTAAAATGGGCTTGCTCTAAATCATGGTTATTCGGTGTGACATCTTTGCGCCCAATTGTCCCTTTCCCATCAAGTCTAACAGCATGGCGGGATTGCGGAATTCTAATATTTGGGACACCTTTCATATAGTTTGTACAAAAATGAACCACTTCTTCGGAAGTATACCATTGAATCATACTACCGTCTGGTCGTGATTGGTTCCTTACGTATCCTTTTAATAAACCCATATACCTCTCGAATGGATACATGTATCGCACGAATATGGGGCCACAAGCCTTTATTTCTCCAACAATATGAGATATGAGGTGAACCATGACATCAAAAGAGGAAGGTGGGAAGTACATATCGAGTTCACAAAGAGAAAGAATAATATCATTATGCCATTCATGTTTAAAAAGCGACAAAGATTTGTGATTATATGTCTTACTCGAGGTGGCAAGACTCCACGAATAGCGATTGGAATCATTTTTGTCATAAAAATATGACAATCATGGGACTTCATACCAAGCAACTTCAAGTCTTTCGTCGAAACCAACTTTTTAATGTAAGAAGAATATCCAGATGGGGCCTTAACACCATGCAAGAATTCACAAAAAATGGTTTTCATAGCCTTTGACATGGTATAACAAGCTGTCGGCAGATACATTCGTTTACTAGCCGTCTCTTGTGGTGCCAGCTCCTCTCTAATTCCTATTTCAACCATATCTTTTCGAGCATTAACCCCATGTTTAGTTTTTCCCTAAATGTTTAATAATAACCCTAATAAGCTTTCACAAACATTTTTCTCGATGTTCATAACATCAAGACAATGTCGGTCTTGCAGATGTTTCCAATCTAGTTCCCAAAATATTGACTTCTTTTTCCAAATAGTTTTTTGAGGAGTCTTAACTTCTTTTCCAAAAACAATATTTAAATCCGCAACTTGGGAAAGTGCATCGTACCTGTCCAATGGTTCTGCCATCACTCTACACTATACAGTACCATCAAACAAACTTTTTTTTCCTGCGGTATGGGTGATTTTCTTCTAGCAGTCTTCGATGTCCCATGTATGCCATTTTCCTACAATTAGTCAACCATTGAGAGTGGGTGTCCTTCTCACAAACAGGACATGCCTTCTCCCCTTTCATGCCATAACCTGACAAGTTACCGTACGCTCTTAAATCACTTATGGTACAATAAATCATTGCAAACAATTTGAAACTCTCTTTCTTGTATGCATCATAAACTTCAACACCTAAATCCCACAATGTTTTCATGTCCTCAGTTAATGGTTGCAAATACACATCAATATCGTTCCTAGGTTGTTTTGGACCTTGAATTAATAATGACATCATAATGTATTTTTTTTTCATGCACAACCAAGGTGGGAGATTGTATATGCATAAAAGAACCAGCCAAGTGCTATGACGAGAACTCAGACTTCTAAATGGATTAATTCCATCTGAACTAAGCCTAAACCGTATGTTTCTAATTTCTGATCCAAACGTCAAAATCCGTATCGATATTTTTCCATTGAGAAGAGTCAGCCACATGTCTCATTTCCCTATCTTGTTTTCACTCTTCAGCATGTCAACGCAACAATTTGGCATCCTTAGGGTTTGAATACAACTTTTTTAATCTAGGTATGATCGGAAGATACCACAAAAATTTAGCGGGAGGCCCATTCTTTGTCACATCATTGTTAAATTCTGTCAAAATCTTGAGCCTATACCTCGATTCATTACATACAGGACATTCGTGTAGGTCATTGTAGTCTTTTCTGAACATTATACAATCGTTTGGACATGCATGTATATGTTCAAATTCCAATCCCATCGGACACATCAGTTTCTTTGATTGATACGTTGAAACGGGTAGCTCATTATCTTCAGGGAACGCTTCGTGTAACAACTCTAATAGGGTGGTGAAGCTTTTGTCACTCCAACCAGTTTTTGCTTTCATGTCTTAACAATTTCACAACTATAGAGAGTATGGTGAACTTCTTGCATCCTTTATACAATGGTTTTTTGAATCGAGAAACAGTTGTTGTAACTTTTTAATATCCTTTTCAGAACCATCGCGTTCCACATCACGTAAGATCTCATCTATATTGCCACCATGGTTATCGTTTGAACTATCATTCCCCTCGTGATCCATGTCAGAAACAAATGTGTGACTCTCAACTGGTGTTTCACCATGAAAAGTCCAACAAGTATACTCTTTGTCAAACCCGTTTTATATGAGATGACGTCTAATAATGTTAATATCAGAAACGGACACATTATTTCTACACTCTTTACAAGGGAAAGAAATTTTTGTCTCTCTTGTCTTCTCTCGATGATCCTCAGCGCATTTAAGACATTCACATGTATTCATGGGTGAAATGTTGTCCCTTATACATCCATGTACGATCCATCTGATATATATAAAAAACTTAATAGTCTAATATTAATTTTGCATAAAGTCACGATTGTTATAACTTGTGCTTAGGCGACGATATTGAATTAATCAAAGATATTAATAAAAGAGACGTCTCTTAAACATACTTGTGTATTATACTATACGTCAATACAACCGAACAAGTCTAAAATCGAGTTCGTTTAGACTCGCCTCTTGAGCTTTTTACGAAGGTTCGTTTCCAACCAAAACAAATGTTTTAAAAAAGGGGTTTTTTATTTGATTCGACCAAGTCACCTGATCACGATTCAACCGATTTAACAAAAAATTTCGGTCGAAATTGACTTTCGATCACCCCACTAAGAGCATTCATAGCTATTGCAGTCATCGTAGTTCTGTATTAAGAAGATATGTTCATGTGTTTAGTATATTATTGGGTTTGTTTAAATGATACCTTTTCTAATTTGAGTTTGCCATTTTTCATGTTATTGTCATGATATAAAAAATCAGTAAGTGATCATTTGTTTCTAATGCGTTGATCTTTTTTTGTATAATAGATGGGGAGATATAACATGTTAATCGCAGGTAATTGAGCTTAATGGGTCAAAATGGGTAAATATTCATTCTTGAACAATGACTTTGCCTATGTTGGACCTCATAAGAAATTTTGTTTGTTAACTGACTTGAAATATAGAAGTAACCTATTGTTTCTTACTGACATGACAAATCAGGTAGAAATATAAAACTAATTTATTGATAATCAAGTAGAAATATTGTTTCTTACTGAGCGGATATTCTGTCACCAGAAGTGAGATAAGGAGGGACTTGGGGTATTTCTCGCCAAGAACTATCCATGCCCAATACATGTAATTTAGTACATACTCTCTCTTTTGGAAAAACGATCTTGTGTGTGTGTGTGTGTGTGTGTGTTTGACTAATCTAACTATTAGTCAAATGGGATTCACATAGGTAATTTGACAAGCTAATTATTGTCAAATAGGATAATGATAGAAGGGTCGGTTGGATTTGCAAGTTTATTAACATATTTTGCATCCATGTTGGATGATGCATGAAAAACTATAAGCAATGCTAATGTTAGTTTTGCATCCATTCATTTTGTTACGTATTGTGATACTGTTCTATTGGTTGTTGGTACCTTTGTCTTTTTATATGGTATTGCTTCAAATTTAAAAGTAAGTTATTATATTTTGCACATCTATTCACAGTATCTATAATCTATATCTATACTATATTATATAAAGAGGCTAACTCTGATCTTAACTCCGATCTTAATCCCGAACCTAAAATTTCTAAACCTAACTCCAAACTAGAAAGTAAGATATGAAGGTTAAATTTAAACCCTTAGATCATATTTTGTTAAATTGATCTCATCCATTCATATTTTTTATAACAAACTTTTATAACAACCTTAGTAACAAACATTTTTAAAAACTTTTATCTTTAAATTGTAATATCTTTTGATATATTTATTTTTTTATAATCTAATTTCACCATATTTTCTAAAATTTCGTACTCTTCAATTCAACATCCATTTTGATATAATTTTATTAAATTTTAGTTTTTTCGTTTTTAATAGGTTTATTTAAATTAATTTAATTTTTTTACTACTTTAACTTTAATTTGAACCTTAGTAAAATTGTAATATTTGTTCGCTAAAAAATTAGTCATCGAGTACTCGCCGCTGCATTGCGCGGGTATGATGCTAGTTTATTATCAACACCTCTATATCATGTGTTCAGTTCTGTTATAGGAAACGGTTTCTGACATAGTGACATGTAGCTAGAACTAAAATGGGTCTAACTGGTCGTAAATCCTAACTATAATACCTTTCTTTGGTGTAGTTATATCTGATACTTCAGCATGATAATTTTTGCAGCTGTTTAATAGCTAGGAATCTAATGTGGCCTTCTTTTTCTAATCATTATATTTTAATGTTTAACTTGTTAATTGTTGCATGTCTAACTGGTCGTAAGTCGTAACCATGATACTTCAGCATGTTAATTGTTGTAGTTGTTTAATAGCTAGGAATCTTAAGAGGCCTTCTTTTCCAATCATTATATTTCAATGTTTAACTTGTTCTAATTACACATCACTACATCAGGGTACTACATTTAGAAGAAGTTTTAGGTAAAGTTGGTCACTGTGTTATTCAGTCTTCAATGAGAAAGTGGTTAAAAAGTGTGGCATTTCCCATTCAGAACACAACTTTTACAAAAATCATAATTTTCTTCTCTTTGTTATTTACTACCAAACCACCAACAACCAATTCACTAGCACATCACTCCTTGTGGTGGCTCTACAACACCATCTTCTACACTACATGCTAGTTAGTGTTCTTGGGCTAATATTATACTATATACTAGACCGCATTACGGTAGGCGACAAATTAGGCCAGGCTTGGGCCGATTTTTCAGTGTGTTATTGGTTGCCTGTTTCTTGGGTCGGCTAATTTAGTTCGACCATTATCTTACCTAAAACACGCGATACACACTCATACGTGATATCTTTCAAAATACATTCCTCCCATATCTGCACTTACTTCGGAATATAAAAGATTAAGATGGTAGTTTTTATGGTAATAACTTGATTCCTTATTTGATATGATCGCTCGGTCCGGGTTATTTAGCATTTAATAATAATTTGAGTGTCTAAATCGTATGTGAGTAAGTTTTGTGACTTTTGAATGTTTAATACTAATAGTTTGATTATATTTAATGTGTTCTAAGTTAAATCAGTCAATATAGTAACCAAGGGACTTTCGTAATATTTAAAATTGCAAAATGTTGCATTTTTGGATCTCATTATAGATTTTCTTATATTCGTTGACCCACAAACATTCTTCAAAAATAAACTATCTAAAAGGTTGTGTGTGTTATAAACTTGGAGTAATTTACAACCCATTTGACACATTACCACTTTTTGTTAGTTTTTTTGAAACCCAACATACGTAACAAATAAATCACTCCTTCTCAAACCCTAATGATGTTTGTTTTTTTTTTCTGTCAAAACCTTAATGATCTTATATTTGTTTATTGTATTTACAGAAATATGGTGAGGCTTTGTGGGTGTTTTGGCTGGACGTGTAGAAAAAAAACCACGGGTATATCTTCCACTTTGCTTTTATGTTTTGTTTTTTAAAAACCCTAGCTTGCACAAACTAAGTTTCATGATTTTTTTCACTACAAGAAAAAGTGCTTTTAGTGACGAAAATTCGGTGACCAAATTTTATTCGGTCACTATTCCTATAATTTTTATTTTTGTTCGATTATAGTGACGAAATTATTGGTCACCAATTTAGAACACTAAAAATAGGTGACCAAACTATTTGGTCACGAAACTACGTAAAATAATTACTTTTTAAATCATAATATTTTATAAATCAATTACTTAAAATAAACAAAACAATTGTGAAAAATAATATATATTTAAAAAAATCTGTATAAACTAGTAAATTGTAATTTTTTATTACCCAAGTTACTAATACCAAAAGCCCGATCCAGAACCCATTTTTACCCAATCTTTTTTAGACCCAAAAAACAATACGAGTAACTTGAAAAAAAAGGACGCGGATCTTTTTTATACCCGATCCAAAACGATTACCCGGTCCTTTTTGCATACACACAAAGAAAGCAGCTCTTTCACAAGTGCGATCTCACCGGTAATCTCACCGCCACCACCGACGATCTCACCGGCGATCTCTCCGGCGATCTCACCGACACCACCGTCGATCTATACCGGCACAACCGCCGATCTATACCGGCACAACCGCCGATCTACACCGGCACCATCGCCGATCTACACCGGCACCACTGCCGATCTACAAGGAGATATCACCGGAGATCTACACCGTCGACTCTAGTTCGGTACGAGAACGGTTAATTTTTGTATCAGTTTTATCATTTGTTTGGATGATGTTATGTTAAATAGTGATTATGCTTGTGATGGTGATTGCGAAAATAGTTATTTTATGGAATTGCTTAATTAGGTACTTATTGCAGTAAGTGGTTTTGAGTAACGGTCGGTCCCTGCTTGCTTATCATAATTTGGAAATAAGCGATGATAACAGAGGATAAGTAGCTAAATAAGCAATCCCAAACACCAAACTAAAGCAGCTTTTATTTTGGAAATAGGCGATGATAACATAATTTTTTATAAAAACCGGCATCTATTGCCAGCTTATGATAGTCTTTGGGGTTGCTTCTATATTGAGGTATTGACACAATAAACGGATATGCAGTTGTTTCAGTGTTTTCTGATTCTGCTTAGTTAAGACTTAAGAGGTAAGATAATCAGAGCCGGATTAGTATTTTGAATAAGCCGTATCCGAACTGTATGTTAGGCATCACATTCATTAGGTGTAGGAGCGTTATCGGGTTTGGGTGACATTCAGGTTCGGGTTAAATTATTTTGACCTTAGTGCATTATCGTTAATTATATGTTAATTATATACTGTACATGTTTATATTCTTTGCATCATTTTAATCAGTCTTTGGTTTTAATATATACATTCATATCGTTGAAGTAATCACCAAAGTTAAAGATACTGTGGGTCTCACAGTGGGTGGTTCGAATGGTCATTTTGAGCTCAACGTTTTCAAGTCAATGATTGCTAGCTCCCTTTTACATGTAAGTGGCCTCATAGAATCATGATATTGTGCTAAAACTGTAAAAGATGGTTCCCTGTGTGTTATTATATACTCATAATGGTGTTGATTTTGTTTACAGTCAATAAGACTAATTGCCGACGCGTCAGCTTCTTTCGAAAAGAATTGTGTGAGAGGCATTCAAGCTAACAGAGACAGAATTAATATGTTACTGTATGAGGTAAGCTAACAACCAGAAAACTTGAAATTCATAGCACGATCTAATTCCTAAAGTCATTTCTGATATATGTTTTTTTGATATGCAGTCACTTATGTTTTTTTGATATGCAGTCACTTATGCTCGTGACATCTTTAAATCCTGTAAGTATCTGTTCGAGTTCACAGTTCTACACATGTTATTCGTAAATAGTTTTTAATATTCACTGAATGATTCCATTTAAATCATTTGTCACAGAAAATCGGATACGACAATGCTGCAGCGGTTGCCAAGACTGCTCATAAGCAGGGATGTACTCTCAAGGTTGTGGTTCTTCCTATAGTTTTTTCTACCTCAGAAACTTCCAATATCAAGAACTATGATTTTTTTTAACAAAACATTATATATAAAAATTCTGAGTTAATCTGTATTAGCTCTTTTAATAAGGGTTATCTTTCTCTCAAAACATTGGTGTAACTAGTATTTTACATATTCAAAGTTAATATTCTACTACTACTAGTACTTCTGTTTGGAAAGCAATATATCAAGGTAAAATCTCATCAATTTTGTAAATTTTTTATATAAAAATAAGTTGAAGACTTCTAGCTTTGAGTATATAATCTAGTATAAACACATTGAGTCACCGATGATAATGTGCATCCTTTAAACATGTCTACTATAGTAATGATATTAATAATAAGTCATTGTATAGTTCAGTTTCCTGCAGTATCATTCGTACACTGTATAAACTAAGTGAAACGTTTAAATTATAAAGATACAGCAAATGCAATAGGGATCATTCATATTCTTATAATCTTTAGATGCAAAGTTGCAAATCTCATACAGATTACTCGATCAGTAAGCATATATCCGAAAAATATCAAATATATATTTTCGGGTCTTATCGGGTTGACCCGATAAGATAAGTTTTCCAACCCTAACCCGACCTGAAAAATATATCGGGTTATCGGGTTAGGGTCAAAATGACCCGATTAGACCCGACCCTATAAGCCTTATCGAGTTCAGTTCGGGTCAACCCGACCCTACGGACACCCCTAATTAGGTGTATGTCATTGTGAAGTAGAATTACTTCAAAGTTTATTGCTTAAGTTATATAGAAGTTTAAAGCATATAATCCACACCTCTAAAAAAATGTCATAGTTCTTGGAAACAAAAACATTTCTTAAGCACATATAATTTTCTTATGGTGACATGTTATAGTTGAAAAGCAAATATTTTTCTTAAATCTTTATGTCCTTTACAAGCATACAAAATATGGTTAAAACCTGATGAGTCCAAACTCCTTTTGGACCTCGAATATAGGTATTCCACTAGAAGTTGATATCCCTGCTCTTGTAAATGCCACTAGATGCTTGTTGCTCTGTAGCTACAATTTCTTGTTCATATAATCATTCTTTAATTACGACATTGGTCTAATAGTAAAAGACTTAGAATTATAACCTGATCATATATATTTTTTTATCAAATGGCCTAAAGATTCTGGAAAGTCTACAGTTGGAGGCCAAATACTATATCTCAGTGGTCAAGTACACAAGCGCACAATCGAAAATTCGAAAAAGAAGCTAAGGATAAACATATATATATATATACTGAGAGAGAGAGAGAGCTGGTAAGCCATCTCTGATCTTTAATTAGCTGCACATTTTTAATTCACTTCCCTTGCACATTTTATTATAGTGATTTCAGTATTGACATATTAAGTCTTTAATTTGATCAGTGTAGGGGGGATAACAATAGAAGTTGGGAGAGCACATTTTGAAACAGAAACTACACAATTTACTATATTGGATGCACCGGTAACGATCCTTCCATGATAGTACCTTTTTAGTAGCAAAACAGGGTTGTGCATTACTAGTTATAAACATTAGTTATCTTTGGCTTGTATGTGATATTTTCAAATTAATTCGAGTTTTTATTCTCATCTTGCAAGGTCATAAAAGTTACATACGTGATGTGA